>JAGFMW010000034.1:0-306461 GCA_021030935.1 Astrothelium subdiscretum
ATTATTCTACTAGATACCCTATCGAATACCTTATCGAAGCAAAGCGAGCAGCAGAGCGAGCAGCGAATCAAGCAGCGAATCAAGCAGCGAATCAAGCAGCGAATCAAGCAGCGAATCAAGCAGCGAATCAAGCAGCGAATCAAGCAGCGAATCAAGCAGCGAATCAAGCAGCGAATCAAGCAGCAAATGGAGCAGCGAATCAAGCAGCAAATGGAGCAGCAAATGGAGCAGCAAATGGAGCAGCGAATCAAGCAGCAAATGGAGCAGCGAATCAAGCAGCGAATCAAGCAGCGAATCAAGCAGCGAATCAAGCAGCGAATCAAGCAGCGAATCAAGCAGCGAATCAAGCAGCGAATCAAGCAGCGAATCAAGCAGCGAATCAAGCAGCGAATCAAGCAGCGAATCAAGCAGCGAATCAAGTAGCGAATAGAGCAGCAAATTGAGCAGCGAATAGAGCAGCGAGTAGAGCTCTATTAGGTGCTTTGCTAGGTGCTTTGCTAGGTGCTCTGCTAGGTGCTCTACTAGATGCTCTGCTAGGTGCTCTGCCAGGTGCTCTGCTAGATGCTTTGCTAGATGCTTTGCTAGATAATTTGCCAGATACTTTATTAAATACCCTACCAAATACTTTATCAACTATTTTATTAAATAGCCTATTTAGCTAACACAATAAATTCAAAAATTTGAATTTGCCCTAGAACTAAAGAGATAAAGAAGATTTTTCTAGATTTGAGGTTGAATCTCAAAAGGGAATAATGGATACATGGATAATCCTGGATATCGTGGATATTTATGGATAATGCGGATTAATCCGATTCGTGGATACCCCCATCCATCATTGCGACCCCTGATAGGAATCAAATCCTATATGGGTCCTCCGCCGGTCGACTGGGTAGAAAAGTTAGATAATCAAGTCCGAGAACGGATTGATGAAACAAGTGTAAAAAGTATGGATATAAATCGATATCTCCAGCTCGCGTATGATCAAGACGATGCCCAGTTATTGGACATCAAGGATGATGATGAAGAAGAGATCCAAATTGAGGAGTACGAAAGGCCAAAACGCGAGTTTACAGATAGCGAGTTAAATACTTTGAGCGACACCATTTCTGGCCTTCTGACTTATAACCCGGCTTTGAGAGGTACGCCGGAGGCTTTGTTACGTTGTCCGTGGTTTAAAAGAAATGAGTGTAGTTAACGAGCTTATTTATGCTACTGGTCTAGGGTCTTTCAGCAGTGTGGATGGCGTACTTACGGTAAATTTAATTCCTGGTAGCGTCACAGAACTTCGATACATGCTTGAAGACAAGGTAGGTAAGTAGAATACGTAGGTCTAGCGGGAGGGGAGAAGATGAGCAGCTGTTTATGAATAACGAAGACCGAAGCCATCTCAAGTACGCTGACCGGAAAAAATTAGACCCATTTGATTTGGCGCGCTATGTGAAGAGGGCGACAAGAAAGTGAGAATAGGAAGATGGTTTGCTAAAACTTGCTGGTGTGTGGTGTACGGATGCTTACCTGGCATTAAAATGCCTATCCAAAAGGCTCTGGGGGTTCCGGGCAAATCGGCCTTGGAAATTGCGTTACAAATTGCTAAAAACGGCAATCAATAGTAATAAATTATAGATACCTATACAATATAAATCAATTTAAAGGTAAAAATGTTTTTACTCTCTACCCACTGCCAGCTGGCACCCGGTTCCAGATCGCCTTCGATCTCGTTCCAGGGTTGACGTCATCGGTATTCGACTACTTATCGCTCCACAAGACGGCATTGTTTCTAAGAAAATCAAAAATGGCAAGTCTCGTGCTTGGTGAGACGTCGATAGCCGCGACGAATAGAAGATCGAGATCGGCGTCTCTGATTGGCGACGATTCCGAGATGTCAGTCGAGCTTCCCTTGCAAGTCGGCCGGCAACTGGTAGGTCGCGATCTGCGGGGTGAGCTTTGTGCAGCTGCGTCAGCGCCTTTATGATCAGGAGACTTCCATAAACGGGTAGGCAGGATTGGAACTGCCCAGTATATTAGGAGAGCACTCCGGTGACCTCCGTATCTCCTCATCTTCAATATCATCTTCTCGCTACCGTTGTCTACGACGCAAATTGTTCGCCAACCTCATAGAATCTCGAGCATCCAGCCCGTGATAGTCATCGCAACCCTCTACAATGGCTCAGGAAAGCACTACCTCCCCTCCCACCGGCCCTACTGAGCGCCGCCGCGTACGTCATCACCCTCCTCTCATCGATGCGTGCCACAATGTCATTGGAAACAAAAGCTAAAACATTCTTCAGTCCTCCGGCGAGAAGTTTGCTGCCCTCAGCAACCTCAAGCGTAATTCCAACCCTGATGCCTTTGCTCAACGCCGTTCAAGCTTGTCGGAGCAGACCACGAGCAAGCCCGGCTTCTTTGGTCAGATTTGGCAGAAGTGAGTGAAGCGATTCATTGTTCACAAGTTGCAGCACTGATTGAAGCAATGCAGTTACACCCGAGGTTCATTGAGCCCTGAGAAGAAATGAACGATGAGACAGGATATTCGATAAACGCGAGATTGGTCAATTCGGAGCACATCGTGATTAGCGATGACGGCATACGGCGGAAACTCTGGAATTCTCTACTCAGGGTTCGCTTATGAAGTGATGCTCGACGTGTGTATTATAGGCTTACGATAACGTATTTTCTTGTAACTATTCCGTAGTTTATTTTAGTTGTTTGCCCGCAACTTGAACAATTCTGGAACTTCCAAGGCTTCCCAATGCTTACATATGATTAAATTTACCTTGTTTCTGAGAGACCTGTTAGATGACTCAAAACAACGTGCTTTTCAAATTGAGAGGCATACCTCGTGTTTCAGGCCAGGCTCGTTGATGTTCCTACAGTATGTCAAGCTCGTCGGCAAACGCAAATCATTTCTAGCATTTAGAAGTAATTATTGCCTTTTAGTACCGCAATATAAGTTCAATGGTGTATCCAATGAACGGATGAAATGTAACGTGGGACCGTGTTGTTGACACCCCGCGATTCCCCACCGCCTCTTTCGATTCCGAATCTACAATCTATACACAGCCGTCGAAAGAGACTTGAATTAGCAGCTTTGGCCTCATAACATTCCAGACTGCTCCAATTGCCATCCAGCCTTTGGGAAAACTTTCTACATACACACCAACTCCACCATGGCCCAAGCTGCCACCGTCATTCCTGCCCTCAATGAGCGGCCTTTAAAGAACACCATCGTTCTATTCGACGTCGACAATACGCTCACGCTGGCAAGAAGAGTATGTAAAGCCACTTCCACCTAGAACTATACAGCCATCGTCTCCCCACGACAGAGACATCAACTCTTACTAAAACCAATCTCTCTTTTCCCCCCCATCCAGGCCGCCACCCCCCAAATGCTCCAACTCCTCTCCGCCCTCCGCCACAAAGTCGCCCTCGGCTACGTCGGCGGCTCCGACCTCGCAAAACAGCAAGAGCAACTCGGCACGCCCGACATCGCCGTGCAATCGCTCTTCGACTTCTGCTTCGCGGAGAACGGGCTGGTCGCGTACCGGATGGGCCAGCCGATGGCGACGCACTCGTTCATCGGCTGGCTGGGCGAAGACCGGTACAAGAAGCTGGTTAACTTCTGCCTGCGCTGGATCGCCGACTGCGACGAGGTGCCCGTCAAGCGCGGCACGTTTGTCGAGTTTCGGCGTGGCATGGTCAATGTGAGTCCCGTGGGCCGGAATGCGAGTCAGGAGGAGCGGAACGCGTTTCAGGAGTTTGATCGGACGGCGGGGGTCAGGAAGAGGATGGTGGAGGCGCTGAAGAAGGAGTTTCCGGATTATGGGCTGACGTGAGTGTGGTTGTTTTTTTTTTCAGGACGCCTTCTTTGGATTGGAAAAGGGAAATATGAAGAAGATGGCTGACATTGTGGGTGCTCGATGGTGTTGCAGATACTCGATTGGCGGACAAATATCATTTGATGTCTTCCCACACGGCTGGGACAAGACGTATTGTCTACAGCATGTGGAGGCAGAGAAGGAACGTCCCGATGGAGTCGACTACAAAACGATACATTTCTTTGGTGATAAGGCGTTCGAAGGTGGCAATGACTGGGAAATTTACAGTGACCCGAGAACAGTAGGGCATTCGGTGAAGGATCCAGAAGACACGGAAAAGCAGATAAAAGAGTTATTTGATCTTTAGGCTAGATCCTGTGGAACACTTCAGCTTTTTGTAGGTCACTGTACGTGCGATAGAGACTTCATGTGCCATGGGTTCAAGAAATGTGTCCTGCGAGAAGTCTGGCGATACTATAGTGTCTAAAAGTGGAATTTTTAATAGAAGCATAATATGCCATGTAAAAGTCAAAATGACTTCATCAATTTTATGGTCTGAGTCTTAATTCTTTCCCAATGAAGGCGCTAAGAATAGAATTTTTGATAGCGCTCAGATAAAGGATATCCGCCTAAGATACAATGCTTCCGGATTATGGCAGTATACTATCGGGCCTTTGATATGGTGGGGAGTACCCTCAGCGCGTCACAACCGTAATCCGGAATTAGTGTAAGACGTTTCCGAACCCTACTTCTTACAGGGAGTAATGCGTTTACTTCTCTCATAACTCAATGATTGCCATACTAAGATATTCCGAAATGATGTTGAACATGATAGCCCGCAGCGATGTAGCATGGAACTGATGTGGTTGTCGATCAACAAGTTCGTGCATATTGTCCTTGGTAGTCTTGAGGTCTGACGACACGGAGTGTAGAACTTCCAAAGGACCTCAGGTGCGGACAGAAGTTCACGCATAATTTTGCTTCCCTGAGGATCCACGCCACGTTCGAATCAGCAAGACTTATCCTTTTGGTATCAGGATGCACTTGCGCCCGCGGAATGATGGACGCGCATTTCGATTATGGAAGAGCTATCGGCACTGCTGCCGAACGCGATGCGCTGCAGAGATACGGAAGTTTCGCGCTGATCAGGAGGCAGGGTGCGACAATGACCGCTTCTGTCGTTCGCTAATCGAAAGCAGCATAGATTCTGCTCCATCCTCTTGTTCGCAACGACAAGCTGTTCTAGGGGGTTGCGCTAAAATGTCTTGTAGAGCACAAATCGAATCTTTCGTCTCGCAGAAAGGGCATGTCTTTCCTGTAGTGAGAGCTTGAAGTTGGACCATCTCCGCATAACCATGAACCTGGGTAATGAGAGGGCAAGTCGAAAGCGTACGTGTATATTGGCCGGTCCAGTCTTGAATCGATTAGTCTTAACTACGGTCCAAAATACCTTCTCCTGTAACAGTAAATTGCGCTTTCTCAAGTTGACCCAATCAATCAATCCATCGAGTGCCTCCAGCCGTTGCTTGAGAACCTTCTTGGATTGCGGGTTTTGAGCTTCGACTTGATGACGCCCCAGCGATGAATTCATCTTCGCTTCTACAGATTCCCACTTCCTCATTTCGTCATCCATTCCCAACACCCTGCGTGCTTCCTCTGGATCGCGTAGCGACACAGCCAGTTCAAATTCCTCTGCAATTTTTAGCAAGCGAGCGTGTTCATTCGTCTCTTCTGAATGCTGCAAAGAGTCCGGATTTGATGTCTGATGGTCAGCGCGCTGGGATGTATCGGAGCTACTGCTGGCGACTGTGTGCGTCTTGCTACCAAACTTTTGTTTTAGTTGACCCAATTCCTGTTTCTGCTTGGCTTTCTTGCTAAGATTTGTCGTCGTTGTTCTGTCGTTTATCTCATTTTCCATGGCAGCAAGTTTGTGTTTGAGTTCTTCAAGTTCACCCTTGCATTTTTCCCGTTGTGCGCCCTGAGCTGCCCTAAACGATTCCTCAAGCTCCGCAATATCCTGTCGAACCATCTCAGCTTGGATATCCTCCCATCTTGCCATAATTGTTTCGAGCGGAGATATCGTAGATACAGGGGAGACCGAGGATGAAGTGTAGCGCCTTGTCGACCTTTATTAGGAGTGGGAGCGAAAACGCGCTTCGCAGGGAACGGCCATGGATGTATCAACGTAAACATTCCTCATCTGGCATCAAAACGGGATTCGGAGGTGATCGCGGGACATGTCGATTCATGTGGGCCCAATGAGATTTTGATAGGCTTTTTTCAATGCATAGAGACGTGATTGACCATTCTCGAGGGGATAGGTAAGGTAAGTTACTGGGAGTGCGTGTGACGGACGAAGTTATCTTGACCAATCACATCTTCTCACGTTCCCCCAGATCCTTGCATCTATTTCACTCCCAAAAACCTAACATCTCTTTGACCTCGACATTTGACGGATATATCCTCGAGACTGACCGTGGGAAATCGAAGAAATCTTCTCAATTCCCCAATGGCATCCAAGTTCTCCAATATTGACCACCAAGAGGGAGCGATCTTCAAGCAGAGTTGAGAAACCAGCTCTGGATTGTTTCAAAGTCTTTTGGTAAAATATCTTTGCTTAAACACGCTCAGATTTTCTTCTCTACTTTTTATTTATATCTTTGGTTCTTGTTTCCTCAACACTACATCACTTCACAAAATTCGTTACTTCGGCTGGATATTCTTGTGTCCACCAGAGAGAATAGTCAGTGGCACGGCGTAAGAATATTAGAAACTGAATCTTTGGAGAAAATAAATACCCAAGACAGCTGGTTTATATTGAGCTGATCTAACCAGAAAAAAAACCTCTTGTTCGAAATTGAAGATAATTTCAACCCTTCTCGGTCCTTTTTGGAACCCACCGATCCCACTCCATGGATCCCAAAACAACCAGCTCTACACCCCCAAACCCCAACGCATCTCCAACCCCAAAGCGGCGGCGTCGCACAACCGCCCACTCATCTCCACACTTCCCATCCGAGCCTCCCCCCAGCACCCCCTCCCCGTTCAAACGCCAACGCTCCTCCCGTCACACCACCTCCAAATCCCCCCATTTCCCTCTGCCCTCTCCCTCCCCTTCCTCCCTCTCCTCCGCCAAGCAACCCCGCCCTCCAGCCGGAACCACCCACCACGCGCTCTTCCCCCCCCTCACCGCACCCCGCTTCGGCCTCATCCAAGAAGAAGTCGCACACCTGCCCTTCCAGCTGCTCCTCGCCGTCATCCTGCTAAACCAGACCTCGGGCCGGGCCGCCGTGCCCGTCTTCCGGCGGCTCGTCTCCCGCTTCCCCGACCCGGCTGCCGTGGCCGACGCGTCCCGGTTCGATGAGCTCGAGGCGTTGGTGGCGCCGCTGGGGCTCAAGAAGCGGGCGCGTGCGATGGCGAGGATGGCGGTGCAGTGGATGGAGGAGGAGCCGAGGAGGGGGAGAAGGTGGAGTGTGAGTGCGCGGAATCGGGATTATCCGGTGAAGGGGGCGGGGAGGGAGGTCGGGAGGGGGGGAGGTGCTGGGGGATGAGGATGATGTGGTGGAGGTGGAGGTGGAGGTGGAGGTTGGTGGGGAGGGAGGAGGAGGAGGGCGGACGGTGGTGGAGAGGAGGAGGGATGAGAGGAAGGCGGCTTTGGAGATTGGGCACTTGGTTGGGTGTGGGGCGTATGCGTGGGATAGTTGGAGGATTTTTTGTAGGGATGAGTTGAGGGGGTTGGGGAGGAGGGAGTGGATCCGGAAGAAGGGGGATGGGAATCCGGAGGAGGGCAAGGTGGAAAGCTCAAGTCATCGAATGGAGGTGGAAAGTGGCGAGAAGGTAGATGGGCACTTTAGGCCGGACTTTGAAGAAGAATGGAAGAGGGTCCTCCCAAAAGACAAAGAGCTTCGGCCCTTTTTGGGCTGGATGTGGTTGAAAGAGGGATGGATATGGGATCCAGAAACCGGATATAAAGAAAAGGCCTCTGAAGATCTTATGCAGAGAGCCACGAATGGGTCCATCGATTGGCCAGAAGAACTTCGCGTCTGGAAAGATGATTTGTCGAAACGTCGGGTTACAGTAGGGGAAAGTGCGAGACCAACAGAGGGCAAAATGGAGGGCCCAAAAAAGTCGTATCTGGACTTGCTCTCGAGCTCGGGTTCGAGTGATGAGTTATCGGACGTCCCGTCTGACGAGGACCTTGAAGAATCTATCTGATGCATTTGGCTGAGGCGCGTTCACATTATGATACCGCTCCTAAACTTCGACCTTGTATGGGAATTCTGGAGTTATTGGCAAAGTATGCCAATCGATTCGCAATCAACCAAACTCTGTATTTTTGACAATGAAGATGGCATGATTGGATAGCAGACTTTTCATTAGAGATGACTGTACTGTATCAGATCCAGCGTATTAACATTGATACGTAAGATGCATTCATAACCGATCATTTCATGCTGTCCCCGCTTTTGGTCCCTTTAAAGCCAATTTTCGCCCAATATTGCCAAAGCAAATACTACTGCAGAAGAGCACACTCGCAATCCAGGTGGCAACACCAATGCTCTCAGCGGACGTCAGTCCCGCAAGCAAATCGTCTGGCCCAAACGTAGAGTGATTTGTAGCTGAACCCGCTTTTTCCATGTATGCTGTGCGGTTGAGTGCCTGAGAAAGTGATGATGAAAAGGAAGGATACGTAGAAAGCGGAGCAGGCGAGGGAACGATATCTGGATTGATACAGAGAAGAATAGCAGTGCCAACAAGACCGACGAATGTCGATATAACGAAGCCTGGTTTTGAGCGATCGAGAATATACCACAAGACAGGATTAACAAGAGCAAGGGTCAATGACAACTGAAGGGTAGATTGCCAAGGCGTCTTACGCTGCAAACGTGTCAGTAGTCTGAATGGAGGCTATGTAGGGTATCAAAGGCCCTGGAACAAAATACGATGACTTACGATGGCAAAGGCAATGCCAATAAATACGCCAATGCTGCGGACTACTGGACTCCAGTCGGCATCTAGAGTCCCAGGACTCTGGCTTTCTTGTTGGCGAGTTGATACTTGACTCCCTTTCCTTCCTCTTATAGCTCCCTCCTCACTTGTGATAGGACCTCCTCGGGTTCTCGCTCTTGGGTCATCCTCCAATATCTCCTCTTCTGCGGTGCTCTTGGTGTCTCCTGCCCAGACCCAGTCAACCCAAGGCAGTAAGCTGCCCAACCCCACTCCAGCAACACCCCAAAAAGCGAGATATGCCCATCCTCTTTTGATCCCCTCGACCTGTATCGGAGCGACGTGGCGGCTCTCGTGAAGCTTGGAAACGATGAAGCCGTATGCGACACCAAAAGCAAAAAGTGCAAGCACGCGGGTGGTGACAGAAGCAACTGAAGAATGGCGCGTATGCATCGAGTTTGCACGTCGTATCGGGGGAGGCTTGCTTCTCCGAAAATTCGGTGCGACTTGTTCGTCAGAGCGAGGACTTTGCGAGTAGGCGTTCCCTTGAGGCCGTAGCGTAGAAGCCAATTGCTGTCTTATCATATCTACGCTTTCGCTGCTCGCTGGAGTCCGAGCTCCAGTCCCCCATGGCGTAGGAGCTTCATCGCGGTTTGTGTCATAGCCGGTCGGCGCGTAAATGCCAAAAAGGGTAGATGCGGTGAGGTTAAGGGCTGAACGCGTGCGTGAAGAGTCGATTGACTCGCCGTCGCTCAGGTCGAACGTTCGGTCAGGAGACTCGGTCTCTAATAGCGGTGGTGCTGGGGTGGATGACGGACTGGCTGAGGCTGGATTTTTGGGGGTTTCGAAGGGCCGTCGAGGGAGAGGGCGGAGAATTTGAGGCTCTTCGTCCATGTCTCGAGTCACCCAATAAAGTGAGGTTAATACAATAAGACCCTTGCCGAGGTGGCAGTCCGATGGTGTCGCATTGACGAGGACTTTTTGTAGTTGGAGCGTAAGCGGAGAAAGCCAAAAGAGATCTCCGCTGAGTCGTGTACGATGAAGTAATTACAATATCAAATATGCAATAAATAAAGTAAAGCCCTTTGATGGCCGAAAGAAACCGTGTATGCAGAAGGAGAAGATTGAGGGGGCGGGGAGCACAAGACCAGAAGACAGGACCATTTATGTGGTAGGCTACGAAGCATGGACCTTTTGCATGTATCAATCCTTAGTCATTCATGTGATTGTGAAAGTCGTCTTGAGCACCTAATCAGTGGTCTCAAATAATGATCAAGCTTTCTTCGACGAATGTGTTGTACTCTTCTCCTTTATCTCGCTGCTGTTGTTACACAGAGACTTTCAAGTTTCCTAAAGGCGCTCGACCTCTGATAAGCCTTCCCTTCGAGGCTACCCAGCAACTCTTCTTGTGTGGAACGTATCACGAGTTTAAGGGTCTGGCAACAGCGAAGTCTGGCATCTTAGGTCCATGCACCCCTCATCGGAGATGTCTAGACCACACACATGGCTGATACCTTGGAATGGAATGGGACGGCTCCTTAATGAAGGGCCTGACTCATCCTATCACTGGTGTGCCTTGAATCGGCGGTGGCTTATGCTCCCAATGCAGGCGCACTTCGCGACGACATACTACCTAGGAACTTCGACAAAGAAACCTCATGTCCTCGTCAATTAATTGCCTGAGTAGGAAGACTGCTGAGAGCCATGACCACTGCGCTGGAAGCCCCCGGAAATGAATAGAGACTCCACAACCACACAAGCTCTCAGGCCAGTGACTTTGGAGCAAGCCATACCCGAAGAGGGAATGACACGGTACCAAGAACGTCCTTTTCATTGGATCTCAACAACATCCTGTTAAGTAAGGTCTCTTAAGGGCCTCACGGGCCTCGGTTGTGACCTGGTGGAACGTCTTGGCTGGCGAAACCTGGTTGGCTTCAACCACGGCCTTCTGAGCGCGATGTGGATTTCTTGAAGCTGGGTGCGTTTCTCCACGGTCTCAGCAAGCTGTGTTGCTCTCAGCAGGGGCACTGCTATTCGTCAGCCTTGTTGGATGTCACCACGGGGACTCGAGGTATTATTCGCTGCGCTTGTGAGGGAAGCTCATTAGCCAGAGTTTCTACATCCGCCGGTCTGCTTGGAACAATTTGGGGAATGCTTGATAGGTTCTTGGAAACATCGCGCGACTGCTTCAGCTGAAAAAGTTCACGAGATTTGTAGGCAGCCGGTACAGCAAAGAAACATATCCCAAGGACTATCGAAACACAGTAGGCTATAAACTGATTTCGAGAATTTTGTGGTCCGGCCTGGGCATCTAGATTCTGTGTCCACACGAATCCTAGGAAGATGCCGAGACCAATGAGAAAAAAGCTCAGAGAGGCCCTGATCATAGTAGAAGGTATACCTAGCATTAATGCGGAGTATAGAGAACCATAATAAGGATAAGAATATTCATTCCCTGAATCATTGGGATCAACAGCTTCGTCATTCCCATCTGCGAAAATTGTCCTGGAAACAGCAGCGTCGTCTGTCTTTACTCCTCGAGAGTCTTCGGCGGATTCAGCGGATTTTGTTGATGCAGCTCCTGTCAGCCAATCACGAACAGCATCCGCTCGATATAGTGTTCCGATCGTCCGCTGAAGGACATATGCGTAGTAGACCGACAAGCAAGCCGTAACGAGGCTTAAGGTCAAGGTTGCTCTTGGTATCCAGTGAGTCGAAATTTCCATCCGGGAATGTAACTCCCGTAATGGCCACTTGCGCAGTAATTGCGCCCTGTACAAACAGATCAATCTCCACTTATCCGCTCCTCTGTGGTAATTTAAACCAAAAAAAGAAAAAACATTTAAGAGATAACGAAATACTTACTGCCACTGCTATTACATTGCAATCGAAGACGTAAGAGTCTCTAAACCTCAAGACGATTTCATCGCTACCTGGCAACACATCTTCCTCGATACTCTTCAGCTGCAATATCGTTCCTGACATAAAGAGCTTTAAGATCAAGAATCCACCAAATCCGAATCGCCTTCGGAATCTACCGTCTCCGTAGACCGCGCAAAGGACTCTTTCCCGTTCTAAAGGAGACACCGCATTGTATGGATTCACGCCAAGAGCTATTGCTCCAGCCAAATTGGAAAGCAAAGTGATGGGATCCATTATACACAATAAATTAGTAGATGAGCACGATGCAACGTAGAGAAAGAAGTTTCATGATTACCCATAGCCCCTATTTGACGGCGGCTATAAGAACGGGCTTGGACTGCGGCGAGCGCCTAGATTGTTGCCCGGCGGGAGCTGAGCGAAGAATGCAGGTAAGTGGCGACGAATAATGTTTGTCGCGTGCCTCGGGTCCACAATCTTTATTTGGTGGCTGTCCTTGTTGCCGTAAAATTATATTTACGGCGTCAAGATCTGCAAAATGGTCAAGGTACAGCAAGTAGGTCAGAAAACTGTAGTTGCGACACACTGTCCACCTGCATATGATGGTCAGGGAAGCCCTTCAATGAATTTCTTCGGGAGCATATCATTCTGCGAGTCACCATCTCTCAGAGAATACTCTAGCGCAATATATAAGTAGACTAAAAGCCGATTAGTATGTTCGCCAGACTCAGGCAGAAGTAGATTAGAAAAGTGCGTAGCTCGAGGCCTACCTCTCGTATGCAGATAGGCACTGTAGATTTTTCAGAGACGAGAAATGGCGTTTGTGCACTTTTCCGCCTCTCTTACTATTTTAGGTGTGGTCCGGTAGCCGCTCGTGGTTCCTTTGTTTGGTGCTGCGTTTATCGAAGCCGACCTTCAACGAGTTTGCACACCACCGACTCTCTAAACACAATCACACGAAAAAGTTTATCAAGACTGTCTTTACCTCCCTCTGTTCTTAGCTTACTGGTCACCGCTCCGGATATGAGCTCCCTACTTCAGCATTTCTCCGGGTCGCGCCAAGGCAGAGGCAAACGCATGAGTTTTTGGAAAGAATTTATTGAAGGTTTCATGCAGTGTGCTATCTCAGAACTACGGTCATTTCCGTGCCCATCTCAAATGCCGATGCAGACTCTCAATTAGTGTACAAGAGGGGATTTCGTCAACTTCGTGATGTCAAATGGATAGGTCCAAATTTCCCTGGGCAGAGAAATAATGTCCGTATCCCAACTTTCGAAAGGAGCAGGTCACCGCCTAACAGAGGAATTTATAAACTCTCTTCCATTTTGGCCAAGATGCACGCTCCTCTGTTTCATCAGCGATCAGTGAATCAAGATCGAGTTCCCTGACTCCGGTGACCAGGTCCATGTCGCGGCATCTCATGAAAGGAGTTCGATACCAGATCTTGTAGCCCAAGTAGAAGGCAATGACGATCGGCGCAGCAAGATAGGCCTCGAAGAAGTTCTCGGCATTTGCACTTGCGGTTTTGGAGGCATAACCAACCGGGGCGAAACCAGTCCAGAACTGCGCAATCAGGACCAGAAGGTTGAAGATGAAGCCAAACCAAGACCCCAAGACTCCAGGTTGAGAGCGGAATGCAAGTTCATCGAGGGAATGGCCCTGCAGACGCCATGCCCGACGGAAGCGGATGTGTGCCAAGCAGATAGATCCCCAGGTGAAAATGGACGAGAGACCGGAAAGCGCAAGCATCCATGAGAACGCGTCTTCTTGCTTGTCTGATCCAGCAAGAAAAGCTAGAAAGCCAAGGGCAGAGGCCAGGATAATCGCGTTAATTGGTCGGCCTTTACGGTCAATATATCCGAAGAACTTGAAGTTCTGACCCTGATCCGCGAGTGCAGCAAGTGTACGGGAAGACCCATAGATGGACGAGTTTCCGACGGACAGCACAGCGACCATGATGACCGCGTTGAAGACTGAGGGAAGACCGTTGATGCCTGCATTCTCGATGGCAATGACGAAAGGTGACGCCGTGGCATCAGCACTACTGCTGCCTCCAAGTAGACGTGGGTCATCGTACGGGACCAGCAAACCAACAAGAAGGAGCGAGACCACATAGAAGAGGGTGATACGCCAGAAGACTTGCTTGACGGCTGTGGGAAGAGATTTGCGGGGGTTGGCAGTTTCAGCAGCAGCAAGACCCACCAACTCCGTACCAGCGAAGGAGAAGGCGGCCGTAACGAAGACACTGCACAGACCCTTGAAACCGTTGTGGAAAGCACCTGGATGGTGCCAATACTTCCCGCCAATGTAGCTGCCGTGCGGACCACCTCCACAGTTAAGGATAATGCCGAGGATGATGAATCCGATGATGGCTGCAACTTTGATAATGGCGAAGACGAACTCTGCCTCTCCGTAGCCCTTTACACCAAACAAGTTGATGACAATGACCGTGACAAGGAAGATGGCAACCCAAGCGTCATTGTTGATTCTCCCATGGTTCCAGAACTCGATTGTCAGTGTTGCGGCGACGATTTCGAGGGGAAGTACAACAAGCCATTGCAAGGCATAGCTGCAGTCAAATTTGATTAGTCAAGTGCCGCAAGTAACCGGATTGTTGCACACTCACTTCCAACCCATTGCGAAACCCCACGCGGGATCGAGGAAACGGGTCGAGTAGGCCGAGAACGAACCAGCGACGGGAAAGAGGACAGCCATCTCCCCGAGCGCATGGACTGTGCAGTACAACATCATGCCGATGAGCACGAAGGAGAGGAAAAGCGAAGCGGGACCACCTTGGTTCAATGCCTTGCCGGATCCAACGAACAAACCCGTACCTGCATATTCGGTCAACAAAGTTCATCATCTCCGAGTGCACGTTTTAGAGCCATACCTATCGAGCCTCCGATGGCGATCATTTGCAAGTGACGGTTTTTCAAAGAACGCTGCAGTGGTGACTCCGCTGTTGCTGCTGCAGCACCAGCAGCGTCGAACGTACGGCCATCGGCACTAACGACGCCTTTCGGAGTAACGCGCTGGTTGGGATCCCGTTTGAAGCTGTCGACGAAGCGCCTGCCATCTCGTTTGACACCATCGACGAAGCGCCTGCCGAAAGATTGTTGCACATCGGCAGAGGTGCCATATCCTGGGTCAGAGTTTCCAAAGGCGTCCGGGCTAGCCTCGAATGTCTTTTCAGCACCACCATTCTCGAGATCGTTGGGTGCCATGCTTGCTGATGGTTGGTTGGTGGTGAGGAGGGAGAAGGTTGCGCGAGTGTACGGGAGTTGAAAAGGTTTGACCCCGTTACTCGGTGACTGAAGAGGTTCCCGGTGGAGCGCACCCGGTGACGACCGGAGTTCTTCACTTTGTCACTCGGCCGGGAGTGAGAGAGTACACGGGAGTGTTAGGGCTTTTGAACGGATTACAGAACGTGTTTAGGCAGCCACACGGCTCGCCGGAATCAAGTCACTAGCGGGCGGAGCATTAGGTAGAAGAGGTTGATAACGACGGCCGTCTCCACAGAAGGGCATTCAGATGTCTGCAGTGCTTGGGCGTCTTGGATACCCTCAGGCCCCGGAATGCAACGACGTAGGATGCTCGCTTAAGAGGCGGCCAGCCCGAATAGCGCCTGCCGTCCAACCGCAATCGCTACTACCCCCGGCACAGGGCCAACCAATTTTACAGAGTACGCTTGACACGCATGGGTGGTGGGACAAATTGTGCGCCAGTCTGCCGTGCGAAGAGCTGAAATAGCTTCATGGGCCAATCATACCCGTGTGCATGTGCGTGGTGGTTCGCAGTCGCTGACAGCCTTAGTCCTCTCCTTCCAGCCTTGTCACAAAGAGAGATCCTTTCGACCCCTCCAGGCGTCCCGGCAAGATGATGAGGTCTGCATCTTCAAGCAGCAGGAACGCCCTCTTCCAAATTTTACGTCTACATTTTGTGAACCGGGACAACGGACCACGGAAACGTAAGACGTTCCAGCATATGCTTGTCATTGCAACTATCAAAGGCCGTCGAGCTGCACAAAGTATCTGTCTCCGCCGCTAAGAAATCTTTGGTTATCGCCAATGGACCATAGAGAGCACTTAGCATTGCTTCCGAACGGGGATGTGAGTTTTTGATATCAACAGTACCTACGGCGTACCGAGTACTCCGTAGATCACTTGCGTTATTACGGTAGTTTCTATTCTTGCCATCCCCACGAGGATCATCACGGGCACCGGGACATCATGCAGGCTACCCCGATCCGTGCTGTGATCTTCTCTTGAGTCAAACCTCTTAAACCACATGACACGCATCTGGTCCAGCTTACAACTAGCATCACCAGAATTTGGGTTCGATGGTGCATTCGCCGTACGATTCGTCCGGTACGATTGAAGCACGTCTTAGACTGATTCGCAGGTCGCCAGCATCGTCGCGCGTCCAATTTCGATGCACTACCACACCAAACGTTGGCACATGGATGATTTCGTGTCCCAAGCGTTTTCTATCCTCGCTCTTTCCCTGCTCCAACTTTCGAAATAGTGGAGCGGAAATGGAGAAGGAGAGATAAGGAAATAGCTCCAGCCAATAAGAGCTACACTCGTCAAGCTTCGATCCTTTGCATCGCTTCGACCGGGCCGAAGATGACTCGATTCGAGCTTGCCTCGTTGCTTGGCGTGGAGGAAAGCTTCGAGAAATTTTACCCCACGCACGATCAAGGCTGACCGGACCGACCGGCACCGTACGGCAAGCACCAGCATGTGTCACATGTGTTCGGCAACTTCATTGGCATCGAAATTTTGAATGGTCGATATCCACTGCAAAGAATATTCAAAGCGGTAGGTATAGGTGGCTAATTAAAAGTTCGGATGGGGCCGAAATGAGTGGTGTCGCTGAAAATGGCAGGTACTCCGGATGAACCAGGTAATCGCCTAATAATATTTCCTTTGCAGCATTTCAATTCCTGAACAACTGGCAACATCCATCAGCTTTTTACTTTAGTTATTAAACTTTGTTTCCAATCATCTCTTCTTTGGGTGAATGTCTGGCCAAGGATCTGACTAATCCTTTACATAGCTTCGTTGATTATATTGTGTGACGGTGATTGAAGGTGAGTACTGGAATAATGTGAAATGTAGCTTGGAACACCGCCCAATGACCCGTTCCGATCCTAGCCATGGTTATGGATTTCTGAGGGTGACTCTCTGTGGTTCTGTCCTGATGGCAGTACCGGAAGCCATAGCAACGCCGTCATCCGCTGGATCGCGATCATTCTCGTCTGCCCATCCTTCCCGGTCGTCTTTGGCCATTCTCACAAAAGCCATGTCCAGTATAAGGGCAAGTGCTGCGATGCCAACGCCAAACCAAAGGGCCGACCGGTAGCCTTGAGTGCGAAGTTGGTCGTGCTTGCTTGTCTCAACTTCAATAGTACCGGCAAAGCCGAGTCCTAAGCTGTTGCCGTACAGGTTGAGAGTACCAATGAGGGAACCAGCGATGCCCTGTTGATGTCGTCTGACGCTATTGCTGGCAATAATTTGGGCTGCAGTATAGACCAAGTCGGGACAAAAGGCCATAAAGATCGTCGCCGGGAACATCTGGGCCCAATAAGTTTGCTGCTCTGGCATTGTCGTCAGGAGTAGGTTCGTTAATAGGATTGAACCCGCACCAAGTGCGACAATCCATTGAGCCCCGAGCCTAGGAATAAGCCAGGCAGCGATGAAGCCGGCAATGACAGCGAAAACTCCAAAGGGAATCCATCCCAGCGCAAAGGATAGGACAGACCAACCTCGAAGGATCTGCTGCCATTCGACCATATACCACAGAGACGTCCCTACAGACATATATGAAAGTAATGTAACCAGAACCAATGCGCCAAATGAAGGAGCTTTGAAGATATCGAGCGGCATGATTGGCTCCTTGGCGAATTTCTTTTCCCATACAATGAATCCAGCGAGCAGAGCAACCGAGGTGACCAGCAGTCCGATCTCGTATGGAGTGGACCATCCTACGGCAGGCGCTTGATTCCACACAAAATTGAAGAGGATGAGTGCACTCGTACCAAGAGCAGCACCGATGTAATCGATTGTTCCATGGGGATCCACAGGCCGTTCTGGCGGGAATAAGACCATCAAGGCACCAAATGTGAGAGCACCCAATATTGCAAGGAAAAAGAAGGACCATTTCCAAGGGGTTTGTTCCACAAGGACACCAGCAAGCACGGCGCCCAGCCAACCACCTATTGGCGCACTTGCAGCAAAAACCCCCATACTCAGGTTCCGCATTCTGCCTGGAGGCGTGGTGATGGCCAGCATCGCAACAGCATTGGGAAGAATAAAAGCGCCCCCTACTCCTGTAAAGCCCCGCGCGATATTGAAGATGAAGAAAGAATTACAGAAAGCATTGATTAGAGACCATAGGACGAACCAGGCGCCACCAATGAGGAGTATATTCTTGTGGCCATAGACTGAGCCAAGCCGTCCCGACATCAACACAAAAGAACCTTGTGTCAAGCTTAAACCAAACCGAAGAGCATCAGAAATGACGGCATATGTAAGAAGTTATGGGAACTCACGGATATGATGCAGCGATCCAGTTGGCCTTGCTTGGGTCTTCAATTCCCAGAGATCTACTAAGCGCAAGCCCGCCCCCAATAGTGATAAAACTTGACATCATCTTGTGCTCAAGTCAATCTACGCATGGACAAAAGATAACTTGTGACCTTAACGTACCTGAACTAAATTGCTGACAATGATGAGGACTGTGATGGCTGTCTTTCGTGTCTTACCCATTACATTGAGAGGTGCAACATCGAATACGCGCCTTTGCGGAGGTGGTGATCCAGCCTCCATAGAGGTTTCTTCAGGTAGCGCATGGGTGACTGTAATTGAAGGCGATCGTGACTCTGGTGAAACATTTGTTCGGGCGCTTGATAATGAGCTCCGTACTGGAGAATTAGAGAGTTCATATTGAATGCTCTGCACTAACGACATTCTGATAACGCGTTCCTTTGAACGCAACAAAAGGCTTGAAGCTCTGAAGTGCAATCCCCAGAAATGAATTCTTGCAAAAGGTACGAGACGGCTTTGACAGCAAGAGATGTCGTGAGCATTAGATTCTGAGCCTTTTGATAAGACAACCGGTGACTCAGTCGGTCATGAAATACCTTAGGGCGTGTACCTTACCTAGTACGACTGGGGCTAGGGTGGTCAATTTGAACTAATCACTAATTATCCTGCTTTTGCTTTCCCCACATAGGATCAGCTGCCGATCCTCTTTAGTAATGCAAACTGAGTAATAAATAGGTACGTAAGAATCTTCTCGGAAGTCTATGTATGTCATTCACCGCTGAGGCGCCGATAAACTCGCATCAAAGAAATAGCGAGAAGAAAGATGGGAGAATCTAATCGTACAGTATACACACACTCTCAGGTTGTTGTATTTGGCCAACGCTGTGCCGCCTGCTCCATGTCCCTTTGTCGCCCGCTCGTTCGTTTTCGAGAGAAATAACCAATCGACTCAAAATGGATATAGAACAAATGAGAAACGCTTGGAGAGTGCCCACCATCACGCCTTTTTTTTACGTGATCACGTCGTGAAGAAATTCGTTCGTCCCATCCTCATGAACCTCCCCTTAGACACCAACTCACCCTCCTCACGCCGCCTTCTCTGCCGCTTTATCAACAGCCTTCTGTATCGTATCCTCTTCCTCCCCCTCTTCCACCAACGCCTCCCCATTCGCCACCGTACCCACCCCATCCTCCTCAATCTCGACAAAATCACCCGCCTCGACCGGACTAAACGCCTCCACCTCCTCCACCTCTTCTTCTTCTTCCTCCATCAACTCCTCCTCATCCTCCTCCGCAATCACCTCCCCACTGCGCCTTCCCTGCACACTCCCACTCCGACTGCCCCCCTGCCCCAACGACCCTTCCCGGCTCCGGCCCGCCCCAGACGGACTCGACCCGTGCGGCCCACCACCACCACCCCCCATCATCGGCCCCCGAAACGGCGTCCGCTTCTTCCGCGCAAACACCAACCCGGGCGACGCCGGCGGCGCCATGCCCAGCCCGCCAAACGCGGCCGCCGACTCGCTATGGCCGTTGTTGGTGTTGGTGTTGGCATGGCCCCCCGCCGCAACAGCGAGCGCGCTGGGGGGCCCGCGCACGACGCGGATGTTCGAGGGGAAACCGGCCGTCGTGGGTGTTGACGGCAGCACCTTGACTGACGAGTGCGGGCTGCGGCCGGGAGTAGCGGCAGCGCCGGTGGCGCTCTTGCTGGTGGTGGAGACGGAGGGGGATGCGATGGAGGCTGAGGCGGATGAGGTCGACGAGGCTTTCGAGGCCGAGTGTCGGTGCTGGTGGATGCTGCGGATGGAGGAGACGGAAGAGGAGGTCGATTTGCGGCCGCGCAGGCCTGAGGAACGGCGGAAGGAGGAGTGCGGCGTGAGTGGGGAGGGGGATAGGGAGGTGCGTTTTTGGACGGAGCCGGCGGAGGAGGTGGTGGAGACTCGCGGTCGCTGTTGTTGGGGTGCCGGGAAGGTGGAGCGGGCGTGGAGGTCGGGACGTTGGGAGGTGCTGGTTCGACGGTGGTGAGGTGGACCGGTGGATGTGCGTCTGAGACGGTCTTGAGATGCGCGGCTGGGCAGTCGCTTGTTTTGTGCGTCATCTACGATGTTTTTGGCATTGGGTGAGCGGGTCCGTTTGGCAGATTCCTTAAACCATGACTTGAGTGAAGCGAGTTGTTGGAAGAAAGGCTGTGGCATTCTTCGCCTTCTCTTCGGACCGTAGCCATTGGGTGCTGGGGCCTCGGAAAGGAGATCTGGATTGGTTTGAACAACCTGTAAGTTGCTCGATCGTCTCACATAATTATCTTTCGGGGGAGGGGGTGGTGGACGAGAACGAGATGAACTTGTAGAACGAGGGGTGGTCTTCTCTATCGGCGGTGGCTTCGTCGTATCGGGAGATCGCGAATTTGCTTCAGGCACATGAGGCAACTCCGTCGGTGCTGAGGCACTGTTCGTTCTCCGCATGTTCCTACCTCGCGTCTTTGGTGGATCACCGATTAGTGCGGTGTGTTGCCCTTCCTCGTCGATTTCCTTCAGGCTCGGCGTCATCAAGCGCCCGCTTGCTCCACTTATCCGTCTTAGACTCTTTGCTTCAGCTTCTCGCTCCTTACGTTTTCGCTGCCGTCTCTTTTCTTTGCGCTCTTCTTTCTCTATGAGTAATGCCCACCATCCTGCCAACGAATCACACCGCTGTGCCAGAACATTTTCAATAACCATATCAATATCCACGCCAGCACTGCGCATCCTTTGAAGGGTATTCTTCTCGAGTTCTGTGGTAAACGGAGGAGGCTGTTGTATTTTTAGAATCTCTTGTTGTTGAGGGGCGTGGTCTGCAAGCCATGGGTGTTTGAGAATATCTGCGAGAGATGGCCGGAGCAGGGGCCTCTTCGAGAGGAGGATATTGCACAGTTCCCGCGCGCCCTGAGGGAAGTGTTCGGGATACTTTGGCTCTTCCTTGAGAATTTTGGCCTTGGTTGCCGCTTCATCATCACCTTCGTCAAACGGAAGCTCGCCTACCAGCAAGGCGTACAGTATAATCCCCAGACTCCAGACATCCACCTTCTCTCCTGCGTATTTTTCGCCTCTGAGCATTTCTGGAGCACTATAACATACGGTCCCGCACCAAGTCTGCAGATAGTTTGATTTTCCCTCATATTCCCTTGTGAAGCCAAAATCGACCAATTTCACATTTTCATGCTTGTCCAGAAGTATGTTTTCCAGCTTCAGGTCTCGATGAACGCAAGATTTGTTATGCACGTAGGATACAGCACCTATCAGTTGGGTGAAAATCTTTTGTACTTTTGCCGGCTCCATCCGCCCATGTTCGATGAGGTGGTTGTACAATTCGTCCCCTACGATCGAGCAATTGGATTAAAACACATTTGGTGGTCTTTTTGGACAGCGGCGCCTACCTGGACAGTATTCCAACACCAGCCATACCAAGCTCTCTGTGACTATAACCTCGTAAAGCCTGCAGATGTGAGGGTGAAAAAACTGGCGATGATGGTGGATTTCCCGGGCAAGATTGGGATCGCTTTTATTTGCCGATTTGAGGACGACCTGTTTTGAGGCCAGTCAATGGAGAAATCTCGCGGGGAAGACATATGCCCACCTTCGAGCCGTTGGTGAGTTTATGTGAGGCCAGATAAACTTTGCCGAATGAACCCTTTCCAATTAGCTTTCCAAGCCGGTAGTTTCCAACCGTCCGTAAGTCTTTAGATGCGAACTCACTATTAAAAATCAGCAAAAGCGCATTTACGTAAAATGTTAGGCCGTAGGACTCTTACTTTAGCAATTCATGGTAGGAGTTGGTAAGCTACGAGGTCGCAGCGCTGGTTAGAATGCGAAGCCAACCTCTACAGATTCCCTGGTGACATACCTTCGTTCTCTGCGCATGAAGCTCAGCCTGAGACCTCGCATTGGTAGCCTGCATGTGTCGTGAGAATTGCAGGTTCCCTCTGCGGGCAGTCGGAAGGCCAGGCTGAGGGGCAGCTGAGCAATCAACGATGGGGTTTCAGTGGGAGCCAGGGCGGGTCGAGTCTAAATATGCGCAGCAGCAAAAGGACATGTGTCGCTGGTGAAGAGGGCATTGAAAAGTTGTCGTGTGCGCAGTCGCGTCAGCTGCGTTGAAGGGCAATCTGGTTGTTGCATGAATTGGAGCGGAACCCTGCAGAAGGCGGCTTTGCTAATTGCTGCTGTCCTATGCTCTAGCTTCCGCCGCCATGGACTCGGTCTCGAGTAGTCGTCTCGCCTTGAAGATGCGGAGAATACTGTGGGAGATTGGTGGCTTCGATGCTGAACGCAAAAAGTCCTGAGGTGACTTCCGTTTGGCCTCCGCAAATGCTCACGGGGAATTCAACACCACCGCGTTGACGAGGACCCTTTCTTCTTCAAAACAACATAAGGTAAGAGTCGTGATTGGCAGAGACCGCTAGCATCGGCACCCTGAGCGCCGGCACGTGTAATGTCAAGCACGTAGGCGGTTTGCCCTTCTATTGGTAATAACTAATAATCGGCTGCGCTACGGAAATGCCCCTTTTTGAATTTCCTTGGGTACGCCACCTACACCATATGCCTGATGTGCCTAATGCTGTAAGAAACGCAACCTGTATACTCGGCTTTGTCGACATGCCCTTGTATAGAGCTGCTCTGTTGCCGATAATCTCACGGGATTAAGAAAAGAGCTTGATTGAAAGATAGGATCCGAGACGGAATTTCCTCCCCATACTTAGGCGGTAGATGGCTCCAATGTCTGGCCAGACGTAATGTTGGCCCTGGAATGAATATTAGCATTGTCTAGCATAGCCGAGACACTCAACGACTTACCATCCGATCAAACGCCAGTGTTTCTCAATACGTCTGCTCAATGCGACTTTCTCCCCAATTTCCGTGCAAGCAGGACTCGTCAACTGCAGACGTGCGATATCTGCTTTGACAGCCATCACCTTAGCACCAGTCGCTGTGCTACCAATGTTGACCATGAGAACTTCGTTCTTTGTTAGCTTGCCGACCTTTTGCTGCTTGCCGTCCGCTGTCTTGACACCCAGCAATCGACGTAGAAGGAAGTAATTGACTTCAATCTCCGTGTAAATATTTGGTAGCTGGCCCTTGAGGCCGAGGACGAATCCGACTAGACGGTCTGCTCTGCAAAGCGTGGGGTCGACACGTGTTCCGACACCAATCAGACCTCCGGGGACGGCAAACTTCAGGTCGTTATGCTCGGCAAACAGTGATACCACTCTACTGTAGATTGGCCTGCACTGTATCCTGCCGTGTTCGTCCTTTGAAACGATTCCAGGCCTGATCTCGATTTCATCTCCGAGCTTGAGCACTCCCGTAAGAATACTACCACCGGCAACACCTCCTTTTAGCTCTTCGATTTCCGCTCCAGGTTTATTCACATCAAAAGACCGAATGACAATCATGTGAGGCGCAGCTGAGAAGTCCCGTACTGGCACCGGGACTTTCGAGACTAGGTATTCGTTGATGGCGTCAATGTTGAATTTGAGTTGAGCGGAAATGGGTATGATCGGGGATCCATCTGCAGCGGTGCCTCGGATGAACTTGAGAATGGACTGGTGGTGTTGGTCTGCGGCTTCTTCGCGCATGAGGTCGACTTTGTTTTGGAGGATGATGATGTGATTCAGTTTCATGATTTCAATGGCTGCCAAGTGCTCCGAGGTTTGAGGTTGAGGACATGTTTCATTGCCGGCTATAAGAAGCAATGCAGCGTCCATGACCGCGGCTCCAGACAGCATCGTACTCATGAGGATATCGTGTCCAGGGCAATCGACAAAGCTGACATGGCGCAACAGTCTGTATCTGCCGGTGCATTCCGTTCTTTCGCACGGAGGGTCAACTTCTTTCTCGCTCTTGAAACTTCGGTAACAGGTGGGGCGGGGGCATTCCTCATTATCGCACTTGTAGACCTTTGCATTGGCATATCCGAGCTTGATGGTGATATTCCTTTCCAACTCGTTTTTGAACCTGACCGTTTGCACTCCCGATATCGCCTTGACGACGGTGGATTTCCCGTGAGCGACATGTCCGATCGTGCCAATATTAATAGTGGCTTGCCGTGAGATCTACCGCCAAAGTCAGTATGAGGCCTCTTGCAGCTGGCATTGTATTCGGATGACGTACGATCTCGGGCGAGAGCGGTGTGAGCTTAGAGACGTCGACGTCTTTTGGATCAGGTTGTGGCGGTAGCTCCGGTCGGATTATGACTGGCTGTTCGGCTTGTGAGGGCTTTTTCAAGGCCGATTTTAGCTTTTGCTCTGTGACGGCGTCGCCGTCGACCTCGGGTTCGAAGTCATCCTGCGGCTCAAACCCAGGCGAGCCTGGCGGCGACTCTTCGTCTGATAAGTTGCCGTTTGTCGCCATGGTGGCGATGGCGACTTTGATTTCCGTGCGATTGGTTGCAAAACTGGCTGTAAAAAAAATCCGACCTGGGGGGATTGTGGGGGGCCGCTTTGAGGTCGCGAGGTCTGTTGCGCACTGTGGAACTTGGTGAGAGAAAGTTCAATATTTCGTTGTGTGAAGCCAAGATTGGTTAGGTGGTGCAATCGTCTCAAAACTTGATGGAGTTTACTGTAGGTAGGAAATGTTCGTCACCGCTGCCTTGCCAAGACTTTATGGACGGCGGCCTGCCGGAGCGGGACTCAGGATCAGTCACCGAGTAGGCGTGAGTCACCATCAGGGCACAGGGCTTACTATAAGCTTCGTCTCCTCTACTTTACGATATAGTGCCTTCCTTGATCTATCGTTCTTGCCTGCTTTCCCGCTTTCAGCGTTAATGCGCTTTCAATTATATTTCCAGACATCAAGTAATGTTGTACGGAGTAGTACTATCTCAAGCCAGCAACAAAATGTATCCGGCACTCCCGAGGCCGTGCAGTCCCAGCCAACCATGCATTGAGCGCGAGTTTACGGAAACATTCGAATTCTGGAGAGGCAGAATGACTGGCTACGAAACCGCTGCTCACTCATGAATTACAAGATGAAGAAAGGCTTGCGGCTCTCCTGGCCAAGCGGGTGATTTCAGCGAGGTATTAAGGTGGGGGATACTCCGTAGATTAGGTAGGATATGCCGAGCGGCGTCAAAATGGTGCTGTCTACCAAGGTAGGTAGGTGGAAGGATTGCATACTTTCCAAAATCACGCCCGACCTTTCTTTCCAAATTATTCACAAATCTACGTGAAAGACGCTCAAGACTTGGGTGCCCACGTGGTACCCATGATTTCCGCAAGCTTTTTCATCAGCTACTCCATACGGTAGGGCAGAGTTCGGGCCAGCCGACTGGCCTGGACGCCTGGCCACTGGCGTTCTTCCCTGCTCCTCAATGAAAATCGACTTATTTCAGGACTTTTGCCCGAAATTCGGATTTCTCGATCGTCTTCAACGACGTCCTATCGGCGGCTCTGTCACACGGAGGACATGTTTCGGTAGTCTTCTAGAATGACTCCCCCGCATTCTTTAATATGCAGCTGGCTTCTTGGCTCGCAATCAACGTTCGTTATCGCATCATATCTGCAGGCCCCATCCCGCACGGTGGCACTTTAGGCCTAACACACTCCTGATCGACAAATAATCACGTCTTATCACAGCCAAGGATGTCTTTCACCCGGCCAGCTTCCCATTTGATGGCCTTGGCCCTTCCACCGGCTGCAGCTCGATATAACGAGTTTGGTGGCGGAAAATGTACACCGCGGTTTGCACGACATGGAATTCAATACAGGCGAGAAAAAGCGACAAAAAAAGGAGCATAGACGCTGTAATTGAAATCTGAAAGGGAATTTTGCCTTGAACCGTTTGCACCCTGTCTCTACTTGTGACGTGGGTGACGAAGCCGGCTAGCTAGTATATGAGTAGGCAATCCTTCAATGAGGCCCGCTCTGTGAGATGCATAACCACGGACCAGGAGTGTGCATGGTAGGTGGAGCTAGCAAGATCGCACCACTGATATCGCAAGATTAGCAGCCGATAAGCAAATTGCTGTAACGCTGTTTTGCTATGATGGCACCTCGATCATTCATTTCGCAGAGTCTCCACGATGCCGGAGTCCGTAGTATAAAGTCAGTCCAGGCCCCGGTTACAAGCATCTTGTGCTGCTCCACCGTACCTGAATTGGATTCTCAACTTCGCGCGCAATGTGTAAGAGTCTCTCTATTTAAGTTTTGCCACCCTATCATCTAACCACGGCTCTAGCTGGTGCTACCGACGGTCAGCTAAGCGTTGACTTCATCGCCTCACGGCCACCAAAGGAAATCTTAGAGCCTCATGGTCGTAGCTCCTTTGCTCTACAAGATGGCGTTTCTACTTCTCTGGACGCCAAGCGCCTCAGTGTCAGCGTCGACATGGAGGCCCTTGCCGAAGCAGAACGTTCCGGCTCTGTCATAGACAAGGAGAAGTATCCTATTCCTACAGAAGAGGAACTGGATAGCCTTCGCAAAGTCTCTGATAGAATTCCAATGGTGGCCTACCTACTTTGCATCGTAGAATTTGCTGAGCGAGCCTCCTATTATGGCGTTCAGACTATATTCACAAATTTCATGGAGTATCCATTGCCGAAGGGTTAGTATCCTAACGTTCATTGTATGTCTGGCTCCGACTGATAGCTCTACGTAGGCGGGAACGGCGCTGGTGCACCTCCCAGAGGCTCTGAAGAGACGGCCGGTGCACTTGGCAAGGGCCTGCAGTTCGCCAATGCCTTCGTGCTTCTCTTCCAGTTTCTAGCCTACGTTGTGCCTATTTTTGGTGGTTGGGTTGCTGATACTAGACTCGGACGATACAAAACCATTCTTATCGGCGTCCTGATTTGCGGAATCGCCCACATCATTCTCATCTTCGGTGCTTTGCCCACAGTACTGAAGGCGGGACATGGTATTGCCCCATTCTTGATCAGCCTGTTTATTTTGGCCTTTGGCGCTGGTGTCTTCAAGCCAAACGTGGCACCGACTCTGATTGATCAATATCAACACCAGCGTCCGTATACCAAAGTTCTCAAGTCTGGCGAGAAAGTCCTGGTCGATCCCGAGACTACGATCCAACGTATAATGCTCATTTTCTATGGACTTATCAACGTTGGTGCCTTTTTCGCCATCGCTACTACGTACTCGGAAAAGAGAATTGGATACTGGCTTGCATTCCTCACTCCAGGCATCATTTTTCTCTTGCTTCCTCTCCTTCTCCTCTACCTGAATAACAAACTGATCAAGTATTCCCCACAAGGTTCAGAACTCGTTCAAACAGTCAAGATTCTGGGCATTTGTCTCAAGGAGAGTAATTTCAATCCACTCAAAAAGGATTTCTACGATGCAGCACGGCCTGCCAAGATGGCCGCGCGGGGCAAGACTGCCGGTTGGAGCGACAAGATGGTGGATGATGTCCGTCGCACTGTGAAGGCTTGTGGCGTCTTCCTCTACTTTCCAGTCTATAACTTAAATGACGGAGGCATTGGCAGTGTTTCGACGAACCAGGTACACCACGTCCTTCACTACGTGTATATTTGCTAACAGTCTTTAGGGATCTACCATGACCACAGCCGGTGCACCAAACGACCTCCTCACTAACTTCAACCCCCTTACCATTATTTTTGCCATTCCTATCTTGAGCTATGTGATATACCCTGCGCTTCATCGGTACAACATTAAGTTCGGCCGCATTGCGCGCATTACCTTTGGTTTTACACTTGCTTGGATCTCTGGTATCATCGGTGCCATTGTGCAATGGCGGGTCTACAAGACGAATCCCTGCGGATACTACCCTACAGATTGTGACATCGGCGACGGCGTCAGTACGCTCTCCGTCTGGCTGCAGATTCCTAACATCGCCCTTGGCGCTCTCAGCGAATGCTTTTGCAACGTTACAGCGTACGAACTCGCGTACGCTCGGTCTCCGCCAAACATGAAGGCGCTCGTCATGGCCTTGTTCCTCCTGAACCAGGCCTTGTCTGCGGCGCTCGGCGAGATCCTCACCCCGGCGATCGTGGACCCGCATCTGATTTGGGTCTGGGGTGGACCGGCAATTGCCTTGTTTGTCCAGACTGTCATCTTCTGGTTCCGCTACAAGCACATGGATAGCGATGAGTTCATGCTCTATGAGGAACAGGAGAATCGCAAGCAGAACAGTTCCCCAGATTTCAAGCAAGAGCCGACCGTTGCTACTATTCCAGAAAAGGGAGTGGAAGAAGAAAATGCTGCAGAGGAGGACGTGGCGGAGAAGAAAGCCGAGGATCCTGAGAAGGAGATCACGCCGGTTGGTGGGGAAGAGAAGACGGCTGTTTGAATGGCGAGCTGAGCTGCGCTGCGTCACGTTGCAGTTGCGGTTGCAGTTGCTTGTTCGAATGGTTTATGGAACGTAACACCTACTTTGATAATAATCCAGGCCGTTTTAGCGGGCCCTAGCTGTCGCAAGGCAGAATCCTAATACAATCAGATACCGTTTTTTTTTGGGACGATGCCGCATGCTTCATCTTGCCTTCTATCCCTGCATTTCAAATTGATTTCGTAGGAACGAGGTTTTCCAGAACCGAGGATAGCGGACGAAAAACTCCCCACACCCATGGCCAGCTAGACCAAATAAGGTTCCAAGTTATTCATGAACAACACGGCGTCGTGCATGGGATCCTTGTACAGAGCTGAACAGACCATTAATTCCACTGAGAGATAGTATGTCCGCCAGACCTGGCTTCATGTAGCATGGATTGAATAGCAGTGTACGTCAATTTAATTTAAGTTCACTATTTAATGGACTGGAATGGCTCCGCGTCCAATACTAACACTCATCCTCATGATCTCGCACATCCACAAGTGTCTCTTTAGAGAATCCGAAAATCAAGCTGTCCGCAGGTACTTATGCATAACCACAATGCCTCTACTGGACTTAGCGGCCCTGGCAATTCCAGCAGAAGGGAACAAGCTTCGGCGGAGCATCGAAGCGTATTGGGCAGCTGCTGGGATCATATTTCTGTGCTTGCTGGTACAGGCAGGTGTAAACGTAGAACACAAAGGTCGCCCGGCAGTACTGGCACGAGTGCCATACTCTGTGACACATTATTGAGGCCCGCTTGGATTGCTGTGCGCTGGAAGTTGACGAGGGAGTGAGCTGGAATTGATATAAACCTAGTCGTAAGGTATCCGCCGAGAGGTTTCAAAACTGTCGCAGAGCCGTTGGACCGTTATAGACTGTAAAGCAGGAGGGTGATGAAGAGAAGCAAGCTTCTGAAGTCTCCTTCCGTTGATAAAGAGCATCGTCTGCGAAGTTGAGCGAGCAGAAATACCAAGGGGGAAGAAGCGTCTTTGCACTGAAAGTCACTAACATGCTCGTCCAGGTAAGTCCTCTTATCACATGTGGTAGCTTTACAATGCACAATGAAAAACAGGAGTAGGAAATGGGTTCCAAGTCAACAGTCGCTCTCCAAATCTACATTCGCCGGTACGTTTTTCAATAATGTTTTCGGTTCGAATTCTCGAGGTAGTAGCGTCTACTGCCATATTGCATCAAAGGCGACCAAGCAGATCTCGCGCTCTCGTGACGCGTGTCAGCGAAATTAAACCCCCCCAATGAATACCATAGGCTGATCTCCCAGGAACATGAAGTAGAGAATGCATCGGTGTCCTGCACGCCCATCGAGCTAAGGATTTCCATGTTGCCCTCTTCATCCACCGGACGTCGAGGCGCTACCGACGATGAACGCCCTTCCCACAGAACGGCAGCACGACATCAGGTAACCATTCGTTCTTCAAAGGACATTTCTCGCCTTCCGCAAGGAAACAGGTCGGCTGGTACATGCAATAGAACCAGCGGCAGTTGCAACCAGGTATATCCGAGCGAGCCATTTGGATGAGGCACATTGTGCGGCCCAATTCGACGTGAGTAAGGGAACGCTCGTAATGAGTATGAAGATTGTTGTTGATGGAGAGGATTGCAAAGAGCAAATGCCAGTTGGTAGAGTGGAAACAGAGGCAAGGCGATGGCTTTTGTTCCACACAATGCAAACAGGAAAAGGAAAAACTTGATTGTTGAGTGAACGGTAGTTATGCCTTTCTTGTTTATAGTGGCAACAAAATTCTGGAAAGCTGACGTCCGCTGCCGGTCTGTCAATGGCACTTGCCATTGCTATGACAGGTCCTGAGCTACCAAGAAAATACCAAGTAAGCGCACGCGCCCATTTACGGAAAGAGGCATGCATACCTTTGCTTCTGGCATGTGTACCTAATATATACAACCGCACCTTCCTGGTCATTGCCTTCCTACTCGCCATCCTCAGAAATTCTACGCGCCAAAATTGGGCCCGCATCTTCCTGTATTGGAGACAAGGCGGCTCTGGCTTTGATAATTCGCCTTTCCAATCAGGTCCACAAGTTATTGTGGCTCCTATGATGGCAGCGAAAAAGGACTGGTGCTCACTAAAGATGGAATTTAGTGCACGAATGAGACGGGGTTTCCCCAATACGTTTCGGTGTTGAACATATGCCTACGTATTTCCTTCTACAGCCATGATCCTGATACGCCATTGTCGGACACCCTCTTTATGGTTGCGGGGAAGGAATATGATTCAAGTTCCCAGTTTGACTTTGACAGAGTACCGGCCTTTTGTTTTGCTGCAGATACTTTCTTGCCTCGCCGAGGTAATAAGTTCGAGCATGAAAAACCCGCAAACTCGACGGTCCCAGGAAAGCTACAGTGAATAGGACTCCGTTAGCCGAGGACGTGGTAATACAATCTTCATGTCAAGGGCTGTCCCAGAATGGGCATTTCTTCGAGTCGACCAATGCTTGTTCTCGGCACTGCCCCGCCCACAGTTCGTCATTGGCAAAGCAGGATCTCTCACATCCAAGATAAATCATTGTTGATATCGGCCGAATCTAATGACCACATGTTATCGGGGAGCCAGCTTGACATATCAATTTGATTGATCCATTCGAAAGACAAACTTTCGTCTGGCACCGCATGGGAACCCGAGTCGCCCGGCGTGCTGTTAGTCCCAGTCGCACTAGGCGTGATGATTGTGGGAATGTTTTGGTCCCAAGGAGCGGATTCTTGAGATGCGAGGATCCTGTAGTTAAGGGCGATGACTCTCTCTACTGCCTGCTGCTCATAGTCGGTACCAGGATCTCGGGAGGTGACCGACTGAGCCATGCTGAGAGCTACAGCGGCGATCCAGCATGGCAAAGACCTTTTGCCAACCCGCACAAGGGCTTCCTCGAGCATTTGCAAGCCTTTGTCGACCAGCGGGATCAACGACGTGCTTAGTGGCTGCAGGATCGTGTCGTCTGAAACGGGTTAGATGCCTCGTATGTACATGTATTACTTGGCAACTTACTATGAACTTGAGATAGGTAAACATGGTGACAGATGGTAAAAGCTGCTGCAAAGACATCATCCCGCAGTAGGACCAAGGCAAAATGGCCAGCTTCAACAAGTTGAGCATATTGCGTTATGATTCTCGAAGCAGCATCAAAGCAGGCCATTCGACAATACGAATAACGTGGGGTTTTATCAGTACGTCGGCCGAATGGGCTATGAATTAGCAAGAGATACTGGCGAAGTGTGACATCAAAAAGGGCTTTCGCGAGCTTTGGTGACATAATAGCGTTACTCGGTGGGTCCTCAGGTGTCTCCTGCCAGTCTGGAATCTCTTCCAATTCTTGATGGATGCCTTCATCGTATCTCAAGACGTCTTCAAAGTTGAGCTGCGCTCCCAAGTCATTGATTTGTGATGTAAGTCCGATCCGAAGAGACAGACTCCGTTGGACAGCATGCAGGAATGCCGAAGGAGTGAAATTTTCACAAGGCTCAGATGGCAGCGGAATCTCAGAATTCTCTGTCAGATCCTCGTCTTTGAGATTGGAAGGTGGAGCGCAGTCAAAAGAAAAACCTGCAAGTGAAGATGGCATTCCTCGTTCGAGCGAAAATTGCAGCTCCAATTCAAGGATCGTAGCCCACAGTCGCCGCCGCATTTCTTGCTCGAAGACTGAGGCTCTTCCTCCTAAGAGGCCGGGTTCCCGGTGAAACCCGGCAGACATAGCAAATCTCAACAAAGTCCCAGCATCTGTCCAAGCTTCTTTATTCTTGATTCCGTTCATGCGCTTCGCGATTAGCCATAAGCAGCGGCATTGGAATAATGTAAGATTGAGATGCTTCTTGCTCTGCTTGTCCATCCAATGCTCACACACCTTCACCCAGTGGATGGCTTGCTCTCGTGGCACAGAGCTATCAACCACGTAGTTGACGTTTTCCTGGTTTGCTACACAACGAACGGCAGCCATGGCAAGAAGCATCGTCACAATGAAGCCCGCTCGGCCTTGGGAAGGGTCTTTACTGAATTCGTCATATTCTTCCCAGAATGAAGGGCCATGGAGAACATGATACATTGTATCAATGGTCCGGAAAAAGTATTCAAGATAATGTCTAGTCGCATCTTGGTCAGGAAGCAGTCCCAACAAGTCTGCATCGTTGCTGCTGATGTTCCTCTCTTTCGTGTTACTGTTTCGCTTGCTTTTAAGAGCCCTGAAGTCATTCTGAACGCGATATAAAGCGGGGTATTTGCCAATCGCATCCTTCATAAAAGCGCGCGTCTCTGGAAACTGTACTCTTACGTAAGCTGCGGTTGTGAGTGGCCAAATCATCTCATTCAGATTGGTGTGGAGAATCACAGAAATCTGAAGCAGTTGAAGATCGGTAATTTTAGGGTACACCGAATGAAAACGCTAACATACATGGACAAGGTAAGTCGCAAGATGACTGGTCCCGTAATATTGAGTCTTTGGAAGTTAGTCATCTCTCAAATATTTCTGAGCCATGAGATGTGGTTCACCTTGAATCCTTTCTTCCTGAAGATCATAGGCTCTGAAGCAGGCTTGCCCCGAAGCATCCCCAGCACTTCTCGTTTGGCTGAATCGGCAGTCCTAGTTTCCGTACTGGCAAGTGATCTAACAGGAATCCCGGGATCAAGTCTTCCTGTTGGGGGTGTAGGCCCTGTAGACTTGCCTTCAAGCATCGCAAGTCGGTGCTCTAGCTGGGCGATTCTTCTCGTTTGACCAGATGAGCGCTCTGAAGTTCCATTTGAGAGATTTTTACTGGTTTTCAAAGTTTGCACTGCCGTGGCAGAAGGATTTGGAACGGCTGGTCGTGGGGTTATATGTTCTTCATTTTCCATGTCTTCCTCATCCTCTTCGTTGGCGGGTCCAGATCCGTAGCGGCAGCTATCAGCGTGACCAGCTTTCCTGCATCTAGAGCACGCAGGATGTTCGCGATCACATTTCAGCTTACGCCTTCGGCAGTCATAGCATGAGAATGCCTTTCTCTTCCGTTTTGCAGTTGGTGTCTCCATGATGGTGACGTAGATAACACTTTGATGGCAAGATTTACGCTATAATCGTATTAAAAACGGCTTGGTAAGCCACACGATCAACATTGCTGTTCCCAGGCTTCTTTGACAAGCGTTGACCGAACGATTCGGGGTTTGCAAGTTCTCGGAGTTGCACGGTTCGGAGTTTCGGATGACCATCAGCCCCGCCGACGCACCAAACCAACCGTTCTGAACTTAGCTTCTCATGACAAAGCCAATCTCGAATGGATACCAAGTGTCGTAAAAGAAAAGGCAAATTTGACCGGAAAGCCATGTCAGTGCCGGCTACAACAAATATCTAGCTGGTATCCTGACAAGGATTTGGACTTGAAATCTTGGATACTTCCAATGTAGCCAGGAAAACACCCGTGAAGGACGTAGTATGACACAGGTATGGCATTATCCAATAGTATCTACTACAATTTCGGTCTGTTCTTGACAAAGACAACTTTGTTGGTGCAGGTGCCGACTCCCTCGAGGCTGACTTCCACGACATCGCCGTCTTTGAGCCATAGCGGGGGCTTCCTTCCTGAGCCAACACCCTGAGGTCTGCGATTGATTAGTCTACTTCTCGGAAGACGAATGGCTTATACTTACGTTCCGGTAAACAGAAGGTCGCCAGGAAGCAATGTTGTCCCTTGTGAAATTATGGCAATTGTCTTTGCGACTCCAAAGATCATATCCTTAGTTGTGGAGTCCTGAACTGTCTTTCCATTTACCTTCGTGCTAATCCTGAGATCCTGAGGATTTTTGATGACTTCGGAGCTGACAATACCGGGTCCAAACGGGGCCCACCCATCGAACCCTTTCCCTAAGGCCCACTGACCACCACCGCGCTTTAGCTGCCACTCACGGTGAGAAACATCGTTTCCAATAGCGTAGCCAGCAACGTAGCTGAGGGCTTGTTGACCAGTGTTAGAGACATGCATATATGTACCGAGTGACAAGGTAGAAGACAGTACCTTCAGATTCGGTTACATCGCGAGCCTCTCGGCCAATGATCGCAACAAGCTCGCATTCGTAATCAAGACCCTCTGCTTCTTGCGCCATTAACGACACTGGTATGTCATCAAATGGTCCTCCGACAGAAGTAATGGGTTTGTAGAAAAGGACAGGGTACTTTGGAATAGGCATTCCGGACTAAGCTTGGTTAGTCTATCAACGTATGACGAGTTGGAGCCATCATGCCTCTTTCGCATGCTGTTCGTAATTCAAACCAAGACATCGGACGGTCTGGATGTCCTCGCGGGCTAGCGGCGACAATAGAAGCCGCACATCCTATGTTATGTTATTTGGAGCATTGACTGTACGTGATCCTTAAAGCATACAGCAACTTGATCTGTTATATCGTATTTTCCCCACGGGGAACCTCGAATGACTCTCGCCTGGGACGTCTTTGCCAAGTCATTTACTCCGGCAGGCAAAATTGCATCGCCGTAGTATGTTCGTCCATCCTTGGCCAAAAATCTCACAAGACGCTGCATGAGAAATCAGCGGTTGCTTTGGAATAGCACCAAGCCAAATGCTTAACGACGGAATATGCACCGAGGAACACGTACTGAAAAAGAAGCCATTTCCGATGAAAGTCCTACGAGAATGTATCAGATTATCAAAATTCTGGCCCAGTCAGCCAAGATTAAACGTTGTGCAGTCGTCATGAGAGGTTCCCAGAGCTCGGCTCTGCAATGGATGCCCCTCGGCAGAGCCACGGAATGGACCGCTCAATGATGACGATCCCGGCAATGGCTCCGGAACTTCCTCTGATCTCATCCAACTCATTTTCTAACATTCCCAGGAGGTCACCTATAGCAGCGCGAGATTGCATACGGTCTCTACCTGTCAACTGTGCTTTTGCCCTGCAAGAAGCTGGCTGGGTCCAAGCTCAAGAATGGCCAGATTGTCAGGGCTACAAAAGGACGTCTTGTCCCTATATCGTGACTGCCTTAGAGCAGCGAGGAAGAAGCCCAAAGTGCGTGAACAAGGTCCAATCATTTGAATTGAGTTTGCTCATCATTTGTTAGGACGTGCGTGGCAATTGGGTTGTATTTGCGAGGTATGTACCTACCTGGCACGATAGGTACCATTATCTCAAGCTCAATAGCAACTATCGGCTAAACTTCGGGACCCAGAGATGAGTTCCGTGCCAACACAACCATTGACAAGAAGGACTTTGCTGCTATTGAGTATCTACTCAGAAAAGGTCGAAGGCAGCTGGACACCTATGCTGCGCCGGGTATTCGCAATGTCATCAAATGAATTCTGATTTCTAGGATCATTCCATAAGTGCTTCGTAAAGATCGAATCTGGTAGAAGATTCCAGAAGCAACCAGCTTCAACGAGAGGTGGCGATTTCTTTCCACCACAAGTCTTATGATCAACTTCATCGAAACGACAAGATCATCTTCTCTTTCTCTAGTATCTTCTAGAATGGAGTCTCTAAAGTATAAAAGGACCGCCCGGAGGCCTTTGACCAAACCTCATCATCACCAAGATAATCATCAATAACTACCGAATGCAATCTTTTCGAGTAGTTCGACAGCAATTACCAAAAGCTTCACGCAGTATCAAGCGACCTGCCACTCTTACAATTAATCCATCAAGAACAATGGCTTTCTTCCCACGCTTCCCTGCTGGCGAATTCGCCCCCCTCTTCCGCATGCTTGACGACTATGCCAGTCACACTGCCTCCCGCGAGGGCACTGGTCTTAGCAATATCAGCAGCATGCGCTCATTCACTCCCAAATTTGACATCCGCGAAGCGAAGGACAACTACGAACTTCATGGGGAACTCCCAGGAATCGCGCAAAAAGATGTCAACATTGAGTTCACCGATGCCAACACTCTGACCATCTCTGGCCGCTCAGAACGTACCTACGAAGAGGGCACCAAGCCCACAGCAGCTATCGAAGACGCCAAGTCTCACCAAGCTACTGTTGAGGACGAGGCCGAATCTTCCACGGCTCAGGCCGTAACTCCGGCTTCCACGGAGACCCAAGTCAGCAAGAACACCACTGATCCATCCCGCTACTGGGTCTCTGAGCGTTCTGTCGGCGAATTCAGCCGCAGCTTCAACTTCCCCAACCGGGTCGACCACGAAGGTGTCAAGGCCAGCTTGAAGGATGGCATCCTCAGCGTTGTCGTGCCGAAGGCCAAAGCGCCCGCAACCCGCAAGATTACCATTGAGTAAATTTGACCACGGATCACGAATGCATCATAAGAGAATATGAGAGAATGGAATCATGATGGCTCAAACTAAGAATGGCATAGCGATGGGGAGTTTTTGGGTCTTGAATGGCTGAAACTAGCTGGAATTAGCATCAACTGTAAAATTAGTACAGCAATAATATCCCAACATTCTTTCAACTAAATCTGACACTCTGAAACATTCATAAATTGTGACGGCCCGTTTTGCGGATGGCAGACATTCTGCAGCATTCGTCCATGCCGTGTAAGGAGCCTTCCAAGCTCCAACTTAAGATCCAGTGATGATAGACTTCAACTATCTGACTATGTATCTTATTACTCTTTGATGGCCTGTTTGTGAAATACGCCTTTGGTAAATTAGTTCCACTCCACTCAATGGGCTTCATCATCTGGAACAAGAAATCTGCTTACCAGGAATTTCCGGCATCCAGGCCGCCCGATAGCGGCAGAAGAACTCCCCTTTCGGGGGCAGCGCTTCGGGATCATCCAACGAGCCAACGCAGATGTAACGAAAGTGGTCTTTCGCTCCTTCCTATAGATAATCATAGCCTTCGATTAGCACATCCACGAAATTGTAATATAATACTAGACTAGACTAAAAGAAATGTAGACTTACGCCGTACTCTAGGATAAAGCTTCCGCACATATCGCAGAACTCACGATAGATTATTGCTCCAGAACCATTGTCACCCTTGTGCTCTTTGGGCTTGCCACTCGTGAGCTTGAAGCTGTCCTTTGGTACTTTAGACGTCAGACCATAGTTGGCACCAAATGCTTTCTGTAAACAAGAGTTAGGGTTTCCATGTCTTTTTCTTTTGCTTCAATAATCTATTTTTCAGCAGGAGATGATTTACCTTGCAGCTATGGCAGTGACACAAAGAGGTTCGAGCATCATCAGGCGAGGCAAGATCGAGCTGATATGTTATTGCGCCGCAGTAGCAGCCACCTTTGTAGATCATGATGGCGTTGGGAATGTTGCAGGGTTGGATGTGATGAGGTATGTTGTTGGAGAAAACCCTTCGAACTTCAAAAGAAAACTTAGAGCTAAGCAACAGTGACGTCACAAAAAGCAGGGACATGTAATGGGTATAGGTAATGGCCTTCGTGGTTGTCTGGTGGAGATCCCAAGGAGGACGCCCAAGCTGACCCCACCGTGCGAAAATTGATGGTTTTGAATCTGAAGGCTTCATAACGCTATGCTCGATGCCAAATAATCTTAATTATACAGACACCGGAGAAGAGAGTGCAAGAATCCGAGATGAGTTGCATAGCCTAAGACCGAAGGCCAAGTAAGAAGTTACCGCCCTTGCTATCACCACCACTCCCATTGCCACCGCCTGGAAGATAGGAGACGTTCGGGTTATTTGCTAACATCTGAGCAATGTCCTTCTGCGTCTCGATCCTTCTGATCTGGATCAAACCATCGCCAGACTTTGCAACAGCCTTGCTGATCGTGTCAGCGGCCTCTGCTTCACCTTCCGCACGGATAACGTTGGCCTGTCTTTCTTGTTCTGCCTTCTCGACAATAAATCTTGCCCGTTCTGCCTCTTGTTGCGCGATTTGCTTCTCTTCAACTGCCCTAGTAAACTCTTTTCCAAAAGTCATGTGGGTAATTGAGACATCCTCCAGGGCGATGTTGAACTCCTGAGCACGCTTCAAGAGTTCTGTTCGTATTCTGTTGCTGACAGCTTCACGCTGCGTGATGAGCTCGGCTGCGTCAAACTGGGCGACAATAGCTTTCAGAACTTCGTTGCCGATCGAAGGGAGGACACGCTCGTCGTAATCTTGTCCGAGGTTCTGCATTTCTTGTCAGAGCCCAGAAAATAGCTTTCGTTGGCAAATTTGAATGGAAATAGCAGGCATCGAATACATGTGAGGACCGAGATAAAGGGATCATACCTGATAGATCTTGGGAAGCATTTTGACTTCCGGTCGATGAAGAACCCTCAATGTCAAACTGACCATTTGCAAGTCCTTGCTTCCGGTTGTGGTGGAGATGTTTCGTGGCTTCGTTCGCACATCGTATATGATGCTTCTTTGTAACCAAGGTACCAAGAAATGCGTTCCTTCATTTGAAACCTGATCCTTGACTCCAGATAATCTGTCAAAGATGACTGCTCGGGTACCACCTTTTACATCATACATGGAGGCCTGCGCCAAGGCAATCCCAAATGCGCCTGGCACCGCCCATCTGTATATGGTATTAAGAGCGTTTGCCATGGCCGCGGCAAGTTAGAAGAAAGGAGAAATGAATTTCGACGGTGACGGAGAAGCTTGTAGGTAGGTAAAGAGCTTGAGCTTGCCATCGCTGGTGGAGATGTCAACCAAACCAGACTAGTCCTGATCAAGTATCGCGCAAAGCTCCCGGCTGTCAAAGTCCTGCACTTTGAGCAAAGGACAACCACTTATCATCCCTAATTCGCCGCCTTCACGATCATCGCTCGAAAATGAGGAACACGCTACCTAGGCTATCCGGAGGGGAGGACCGTCCCGGAAAGTGAGTGTGTTCCAACGTCTACAGGCCCTAGAGACGACTCCTTCAGGTGCTAATGCAACAAAACGCAGGTATATCGGACATTGGGGCAGTTTGGGTATGCGCACCCCCTCTGACATACCAATCGTTCCTTCAGCATGGCGTCGGATTCCTCCGAATTGCGATCTCATCGATCGGAGGCCCGGCAACTTGGCTATATTTCAATGACCAGACACTGACAATCAATCCTGTACAGGAGGTCAACCTCAGAAGGGCGTGGTCACATATGGAATCTCTATGAACCGACAGAATCCTTTCGCAGGTGCTGGGCATGCGGCGATCTTCAACACGTGGCGGAGGCTCAGTGCTCAAGTGTTATATGTCGTGCCACCATTCCTAATTGCCTACGCTACTATGCAATGGGCTACAGAGAGGTGAGCGTTGAAAGAAGCCAGGGCGCTGCTGCGATGATGGCACTGACCGCATTCTAGAAATCACTACCTGAACAGCAAACCCGGTCGTGCTGAATTTGCCGACGAGGAGTAAATATATTATCAGGATATCCAAGCAGACGGAAGACAGGGGCCAAGAAATCGCCAGGCACACTTAGACTTGTTGTACTATAAACAATATACTCTTAAAAGACATTTGAAGCTCTCTCGGAATTTGTTCTGATTTTTCCAAGCCCATTATCCGGTTGATCTTGCTGTAAGGAATTCTTGAACTTCACCAACGCCACGCTCGCTCTGCATTTATTATATGTCATGATACTCAAAACCACATATTTACAAAAGCTGCGGACCTAACTTTCGACGATATACGCTCCTATGGTGTCACCTTCCATCCCAACGGTATGTTTCGGTATAATATCGGATCAGGGCGTCGGCCCCAACCAGATCGCCCTGCCGGTAAAGCTGGGCTATGTCTACGTTCAGCGGAGAGTCGGGTTCAGGCGTCCTAAGAAGCATGTAGACAGAATTGAGCGTCGTTGCAATGGTGTACATTGGTGTCCAAGAGGTTTTGAAAAGGTCCAAGCAGATCTCCCCGGTCTAAGACCTCGTCAGCATGGCTGTCGAAGAAGTTCCTTGTGTGTTAAATCCAGTGGAGAACGCACCTTGATATTTACATTTGGATGACAGATAGGTGTGCGAAACTTTATTTCTGGAGGCGTATGAGGGTAGTTGTCTGGAATATGAATATCGAGCTTCCACAAACCGCCTTCGTCACAGAATCAGCATATCTGGTTTCCCACAGGAATCAAGTACAATATACCCTCATAAGAGGTATCCCTTCCACCCCTCATGACGGCCGTCCATCGCAGGAGTTCTTCATCGCTTGCTGGACCCAGCTCCACTAATGCCTCAATCGGGTCATGCTGGTAATCTTGGAGCTCTTGCAGTAACCGTTTCGCGGGACCGTGTCTTCCAGCCATGTCTACGAGGCAGTTAGCCTCCCGTTCTCGACTTCGGAGCTGTATCATTTTTTTTTGATGCATGCTTCCCAATAGTAAGCCGAGGCCGAGAAAGGCGGTGAACGCGGCAGAAAACCGATGCTTGCAAATCTGATGTCACATGGACCAGGTCTTCAGTGACCGCGACGCGTCCACGGCGTCGTAGTGCTCCGGGTGAACAAGATGACAGTGAAGGATGCTTCTCTGTCCATTCTGCAAAATGCAGATGGCTCTGCTAAATGCGACGCTGATGGCTATTCAGTCGTTGGAGCGGTCAATGGCCCGATTGAAGTTCAACGAAGGGATGAGCTACCAGAAGAGGCAGCAATTGAAGTCAACGTACGGCCAGCTGCTGGAGTAGGAAGTGCGCAACCCGCGAAACTAAACGAATGCATGCTACACGATGCTAACTTACCGTAGGTCCTACGGAGCGTCATCTAGAATCATTGCTGCAATCCTCATTACGGCAGATTATCATGGTACAAAACTACCCGCGGACTCTTATCCAACTAACACTTCAGGTGTTGAGCGCACCAGAAATAAACCCTACTCCAATTTCTGTACGTGAAGCATACGAAAATGACTGAAAAGACCATGGATTAATCACTGAGTCTCTTGCGCAAAGTCTATAGCTGTCCTCCCATGCCTCCTGCAAGCTTCTCTATTAGCGCTCTTATCCGGCTCCATACCTCTCACGACAACATATACAGCTACCGCACTCGGAGTGACATCGTCCGGTGACTTGGTTTCTGTGAGGTCTCTGAATAGCCAGACATCGTTAACGTCATTTCATGTCTATGCGTTCACTGCACAAGGTGACCTGCTCTTAGCTGAGAGCGAAGGCTCTTTCGACTTGGACACTTGGCAGAAGGTATACTCGGCTGCCAAATGCACATGCTACGGAAAGACGATAGATGCAGACGACGACATTGTAATGGACCAAGAGGGCACTAGTCTCCAGGAGCAACTGAAGGATACCATGCAGAACAAGGTTGAGGCAGATAGGCAGTGGAAGAATTCTTGAAGGAAATCTCCTCTCCGATATGGAAGCACTGGCTTCTCGGCCTCCCATGTTCGAAGCAGTAATGATAGCCCGAGTCAGCTTGCATATTTGCCATAGTAAGATCGACTAGGGTACGGACGTTGATGTTACCCGCTGGAAACACAATCATCCACTCAACTTTGGCCGCGCACGATAAGGAAAACACTTAAAGGCAATTGAATATCCTGTAAGCGAACGTGGCTAGGTTTTTCTGACCACCCCTCTCTATTCCCATCCAGGACTATTTGGATCATCGTCCTTAATGTAGAAGCACCGGTGAAAGAGCGGCCCTAGCGAAAGCTGAAAACAATATGGGTATTCTCTGAGTCCAAGAAGCACCCGAGTTTCACAACTAAAATTTCGAATCAAGAAATAAAACGTAGGTACCCAATAAGTCGTTCGGTACCGAATAGGGGAAGGAGAAATACGAATTAACATGTCTATCGTCCTCCCGCTATGCATCGATTTGCAACAGACCTTTTCTAAATGTCTCCTCCAACGCCTTATTAATGCACGTCGCTTAATCTGGATGTGTACAAAATCTTCTTCCATCACTGCCGAATCAGGCCACGAGTCGCAGCTTAGTGACCGGAGTCCCCTTCATCCCACTCTTCGACCAAATTCAAATCATGACTGCTTAATGCAGCCCGTGCAATTGGCCCTTCCCGTCTATTCTTGCTCCAATGACGTATCCGCGCCGCGCGAGACGGCTTAAGCTCGGCGCGCTGATCCCGCTCCCGCTCGAATTCTCTCTTCGTGAAAAAGTTCCACGCGTTGTCGGAATCGGCCTTGTCACTAACTTGAATTTGGCGGAGCCGGAAGCGAGGGGAGTTCCATCGTGCTGCTTCCCTTCTGCTGTCCGTCGCTTGCATTTCTCGTGCTTTTGCCTTTCCATACCGTGATAATTCCAGCCTTCGTTTTCTATGTTTGAACTTGCGGATAAGTGACGGATTAGCATCGAGTCTACGAGAACCAGATCTCCTTTTCGGGATAGAACCCCGAGAACGTTTCTTGCGGGAGGCGCGTCCTCGTGTATTTCGAGCAGAAATGCGAGGACGTCCATGGCCAGAAGTGGGGATCTGAACACCAGTTTGAAATAGCGGCTTATAAACATGTAACTTGCCGATCATAATCGATTTGTCGCTCTGGCTGGAGCGGTGGACATTTTCTGAGTAGTTGATGGATCCTTCGTCATGTTCTGTAGCAGACGTTGAAAGTGCACCTATGGCAGGGTGATTAAGATCACTTGCAACGTTCGTTTCTGGGGATAAATTTCCGCTAAAGTGGGCGCCTGACCCATTGGAACAGGTTCTGCTCTCAGTCGCTAGACCCGAGTGCCCACATTCCATGGGAATGTGCCGACGGTGGTAATTAGGTCTTTGAGTGGAAGGATTAGATGATTTATTCCCCTCAGAAGCGCTTCGAAATTTGCGTACCGTTGGCATTATGTCTGCTCTACTTACGTAGGCTGGATAAGCGCGATGTGTCATGTATGCGTATGACACGTCCAATTTAGTTGAGGAAATCCTTTGCGAATTACCCCCATACCCAAGTTGTAGATCCAGAGCAGACTCGGTCAAGATCGTACACCCACCTCTGCAAACAGTGAATGGAGCAGTCTCGCCTGGCGACATTTTTCGATGAGAAAGCTGATCATCGATAGTGCTGGGTATGACACCTATTGACAATTGTTGAATTCTCGCTCTGTGAGCTATGTGTGTTTCATGGATTCCGTTCGGCTGATCTTTCATTGCAGGTGGTATGATGAAGAACTGGATGGATTCGCCAGGCCTAGCGACTTGTGTCAGTGCTTCCTCTTCAACTGAAGCTTCAATGAGACTTTTGTCTTCATATTCTGTCTTTTGGCTTTTGTAGTCTCCCGGATCCAATGAGATCAAACCAGCTTTCTTCCCCCAGCCCCCTCCCCCGCTAAGAACTCGATGTAGCCGTGCCCCTTTAGATAGAGCGAAGTTGATGACACGAGAGGTCTTGGGGACTACGCTGGCCCAGTTGTCTCGGATTTCTTGCTGTGCTGACTCGCTAGTATCCGAATCAAGAGCGTAAGCAGGAGAAACTAAAGCCCACACAGAAAGCGCATGGGGCGGAATATTTCGAGCTTGGAAATATTCTGATATGGACACTTCGAGCTCTTGAGAAGCCGGGATAGTACTGGATCCTTTTGTAAGACTGCGAACAATATTGCCCATCGAATCTTCCACTTCACGCGGAACAGTCAATGGTAGAAGCCGTATGACGAGATTTCTAACAAGGTTATGAAGGTTGAGAGGAGCTGTGGACGGCCAGGTGATCGAGGCAGAGGAGAGTTCTCTACTGGCTTTCCGATGCCATCCTGGGGCATTGTCTGAAAGGTGCCATTCACTCTGGCGCAGAGTTGCTAATTGACCAGTCTGAAAGATGGTATTGGCGAGCGCCAATTTGATCGTGGTTGAAGAATCAAAAGAGTGCGAGTCATGTCTTCGAGTTTGTGGCTCTGGTATATGCGTCGGCTCAGAATTAAAAACGAATGAAAGCCATTTTCCAGGAAAGGTCTGTTGGACTTCATCCAGTTCAGTTTTTATGCTTTCTCGGTCTGAAAGGATATATGCAATGCCCTCGTAGCCATTCCGAGAAAGTGTGGCTCCACGAGCACTAGTCTCCGTGATTTGATTGATAAGACTGAGCCTATCAACAACAGCGACAAAGACATCTAACGATTTGGAGACACCATGGCAGCAGATAGTCTTCTCACTTGACCCAAATAAACGAGCAAGCGCAGGGCGAAGGAAGATGTCGTCCTTCGAAAGCCATTTTGAAAAGGTAGGCGTCATCAAAAACACGCAAGCCGGCTTCCATTCTGGCGTAACAAAGGTTGGAAGTGGAGCTAGTCTCACCAAGATGTCTTCTGGTACCTGAGATCAGTCGCGTTAGTCTCTGTATCTGACGACCAACTGGAGAGAGTGAAAGTATACTGTTAATTCAGGTTGATGTGCGACAATCGTAGCCATCCCATTCTCCGGTAGAAGATGATTATCGAAAAGCTTCCGGACTTTTTGCGATGAGTCAACGGAGTTGTGACGCCGTAAGGGTTGGTCAAGCTGCAGCTCTAAAGCTTGGAGTCGACGACGCACCAAGACCAGAGGATGGCGCTGGTATGGGCGACCGTAGGCCAAGAACGATCTCATACACAGATGACTCCATGTCGCTCCAATTCTCGAGTACATTGAGATGCTGTGCTTGAGCAGTCCCCCATTGCGCGCCGACGCTGACCATTATTACAATGGGATAGTCCGTGAATGACGTCTGTTCGGTGATGAGAGGCGTTACTGGATCGAGGCTAGTGCAAGCCATCGGACCCTGCCAAGCTCGACGTTTGAGTTAGAGATTCGTAGTCCGCAGTCAGAGCGACGTATGCATTCGACTTTTTCTGCATTTTTCGCCCCATTGAGCCCTGGTGCTTCACGGCCAACCTTCCTGTCATCCGGTCTTCTGGTTGTGGATGGAAGCGGCGAGTGAGGGTTGATTCGGTATGTCCTGCCTACCCGAACCTTGTGCGTGGCAGCAGGGCGGACGGCTACGAAATAGTTTCGGCCATCTTATGATGAGATGTTCCTAACATTTTGGGCCGGTCTTGCGCATCGCGAAGCACTCCGCTCTCAATGTGACGAGAGGACTGACGATCCTACCTACAGTGACTCCGGCGGTCAGCAGGCTGGCTGCGATCCTGCGTCCCGAAATGCCCTCAGCACGATCCCTACGACGAACTAATCCCATTACAATCTTTCTGGCCGGTATTCTCTTGGTCGGGTTTCTCTATTTTCTTCTATCGCCAATTCAAGAAGATACGCCTCGAGGGGGCGCGCAGTCGCTTCATCCCGAAGATGCTGCCGCTGCGAACGCTCTATCTCCACCATCCCTTCCATTTAAGAAGGCAAAGACTAAGGAGGGCGAACTGCCACCGCCGCCGCCGGTAGTACATTATCACCTTAATAACCTTACCACATCCGTTGACCCCATTTCACGCCGAGAAACCGTTCTCATCCTCACACCCCTTGCTCGATTCTATCAAGAATATTGGGATAACCTCCTCGAACTCTCCTATCCTCACGATCTCATCTCCCTCGGCTTCATCATCCCCAAAGGACGTGAAGGTAATGCGGCGACCACAGCTCTCCAGGCAGAAATCGCCAAGACCCAATCTGGTCCGAGTCGAAAACGTTTCGCTAGTATAGTTATTTTGAGGCAAGACACCGAATTGCATTCTAGCCAAGCAGAAAGCGAACGACACAAGATGGCCAACCAAAAAGCCCGTCGAGCTGCCATGGCCAAAGCGCGGAACAGCTTGCTCTTCACAACACTGGGCCCTACAACATCCTGGGTGCTCTGGCTAGACGGCGATATCGTTGAGACTCCTCCAAGTATCATCCAGGACCTCGCCGCTCACGACAAGCCCATCATCGTCCCAAATTGCTTCCAGCGCTACTTCAACAAGGACAAGAACTCGCAAGACGTTCGACCATACGACTACAACTCCTGGATCGATAGCGTCACTGCGCAGAGTTTGGCCGAGACCATGGGTAAAGATGAGATTCTGCTGGAAGGTTATGCGGAAATGGCGACATATCGTAGCTTGATGACATACATGTACGATGAGGCAAATCCTGAAACGCAGACGGAGATTGAATTGGATGGCGTCGGAGGCACCGTGCTTTTGGTCAAGGCCGAGGTACATCGGGATGGTGCCATGTTTCCGCCATTCGCGTTTTACCATCTCATTGAGACGGAAGGATTTGCCAAAATGGCAAAAAGGTTAGGGTGGCAATCATGGGGTTTGCCGAATTACTTGGTAAGTGGTGATAACCTTAGTTGAATACAGAATAGGACTGACATGATTCTGGCAGGTGTTTCATTACAACGAGTGAAATGTATCCAGCACAACAAGCGTTTTGGTTCGATTCTTAGCGTTCTTGGAGGCGTTTAGGAGAAGTTGAGGCCAACGGCAGTGGCTCTGTATAGATACGTATTTTGACGGATTTAGCATCACATACCTATCTCAGAATCTGAAAGTCATGATCTAGAACTCGAAACCGACTACTACTATTTCCATTGTTGCTCTTGTAAACAACGAAATGGATTCATTCTGAGAACTGGTGACACATCAGGACAATGGATTTCAAATACGCAACTTTACAGACTCCTCCTCGTCAACACTCTATCACCGGTCTATATCTTTCCATGCTCCATGCAAATGATAATCCGATAATGCTTTCCGCCAGATACTCCTTGATTCTACCAGGAGCACCAACCAAAATGTCATGAAGCCCGATCAAGCAAAACCGCCGCAGTTCGACACCTATACTTCAAATGTGCTGACCCAGTGTCCGACTACAATTCTGCCTTCCTCAAAAGACTGTCTCTGCTTCCGAACAATGATGGCAGCATGGCTGTGCGTGACTTGGTGTATCCAGACACGATATTTGGTGAAGCCGAGATTATCTAACGCATCAATCATTGCAAACTGCTCCGGCGTCAATGCCAAGACAGGAAAATCCGTATTCGCTGCAGCGGGCGATTTCTTCGCATGTCCGTTCGCGAGTTTCTCGTTTCCCCGCAGATTCTTACTCGAGTCATTATTACGCTGCAGCAACGGCTTGTCACTCTCTGGATCGTCGTCGTCGTTTACGTCCTCATCGGTTCCCTCGAGGATGTCGTGCGTTGTACTCGCTTCTATGCGCTCGTACATTGACTCCATCTGTCGCTCCATGCCCTGCACCATGAGCGGCATGCGGTACCGTGCTGGTGCTCCCATTTCCGCCCTGCCCTCTTCGTGTAGCCGTATCCGCTTCCTGCTCCTTACAATTTGGACGCCACTGTTTAAGAGGTAGAGGACTGAACCCAGAGGTAAAACTAGGAGCACAAATGCCAGAATCGGGAGCTGTCGGGCGATTGCCCGGGACTGGTTGTATACTGCGACCGTCGCGGTTTCGGGTTCTTTACGAGAGATAGGGTGAGATGGATGGAGTAAGACGGGGTCATAACCAGGAAGGAAGTTGATGTCCAGGGAATCTATGTCTACAAAAGGGTCGGTCCGTGAGATGGCAGTGGTGTAGTAAACTGCTGATCTATCATTCACGACATTGGCGTAGAGGGTACGGTTCTTGAACATGGCTAAGCCACGCATGAAGATGGACTCTGGATCCGATAGAACGGACAAAAGCGGACGGCCGGTATTCCGAAAATTGTCAATGGTAAAGAGTTGCTGGCCGGATACAGAGAGTGTCCTGGCGCCCATTACATTCCATATCTTGTTTTGAAAGCCAATTTTGGGCGTCCGCACTCCGAGATGTGGAGTCGCGAAAGTCGTAAAATTCACCGGCTGCATGTCCTCAAACCATCCATGCGAATAAAGTAATCCAATGGCATAGCGTGCGATGAGCCCACCCAAACTGTAGCCTATGACGCTGATCTTTGTAATGGTATTACCACGCTCTGATAGCTGGCCAAGAGTCTCCTCGATCTCGTGTGTGACCCGCTCAGCGCCGACCTCGATACCATCGTATGTGAAAGAGTCCGAATTCGAGCGGGTAACCAGGATGTGGAGGTCTTCCGGATGCTTTTCTCGGAGGGATTGTGAAAGGAAGCTTAGATGATTGGGATTTCCCCATAGCCTGTACCATCAAGTATTAGCAACGCCCGATGGAGAGAAGCAACTGACTGACCCATGTATCAAGACGACAAGATGGGTCGCATTGTCGCAAGCGTTCAGCTGAGGCTCCTCGATCTCTGGAGGATTAGTGACGACGCCGCGACCGAGCCCGGTCAAGGAGAATGGAAGGGAAGGCATTGGAGACGCCAAATGGCGCTCCGGAGAAGGAGGCTTCTCGTTGGATTTTAAAGCTGCAACGCGATGACGAGTTGACGTAGACAGCGGGCCGAGCACTGGCGCCTGACGGTCCCTGGAGACTCTCAAACCTCCCAAAGTTACGAAGCACGGAGTATTCCGTACATGAGGTACTTAGTCACAAAAGCAAAAATACTCGAAACAAAAATGCATAATTAGCTCTTACAAAACTCAACGACTTCAGCCACCATTTAAGTAGTCTCAAAGGTCTGCATGAAAGGACGACCCGAAGGCTGGAGTCAACAACGGCCTCGGCACAAGCAAGCTTCAGCTGCTCCGATCTGTCTGTTTCTCTAAAGCACATGCCTGATTGTCAGGGACACATCCATCAGGTCCAAACTCTTGCTGACTACTACGCACACATGATCACGGCTTCAGTTCAGCAGACCAAATCACGCCCGTATCTTCGTAAGGCACTTGCCTCCCAGTAAGTATTTTTTCGGGACGCTTCTTCCTATTCGTTCACTGGTTTAACGTCGTGCGGTATTGGTTAGGTAAAGGCACTGTCTTTAGTCAACACAGTTCGTCTCAAACCAGCTCCACGAAATGAAGCAACGATAAACATCTCCTTCTGATGATCTTGCTTCGTGGTGAAGTCTGGGGCATCCAAAATGTTCTCCACTACAAATCTTTTCAAGAAAATTACTTGCCCAGAAGGAGCTTCATGTCGACTGCCCAACTGCATCTTCTCACATGACTTCAAACTCACGCCTCTTGACGCCCAAGATGTTTGCGCCGATGCAGAGCAGAATGGATTCGAGGACAGGACCCATGTCAAGAGAAGAAGGATTGAAGAGAATGTCTCCGCTGCAGCAGCAAACGATGTTCAGGAGCCGTCGCATGCCACAAAGAAAATCTTCACAGGCCATTCTTCTCATGGCAAACTCCCGGCACCAAATGAAGCATCCACGAATACAAACCAGAAACCCGATGGTTCTATAAGTAGCCTCAAAACTGCTCAGAGGGACATTTCTCCACCTCCTAAACGTGGTGCGAACCGTGCCAAGGAGCACAAATCTACTAGCAAAGCGGCCGTCCCAGAGAAACCAATACCGTTGAATCCACGTCTAATCACCCATGACCCTGCTGGCCACGACAAGAGACGCCTTTACTTGGTAAAGATTCACGAGAACTTGGTCCGCCTTAACGACTTAGTTGTGAGAAGCAAAGACGCCTCTTACAAGCAATTTGTTCTTACAGACAACGAGCTGAAGATACTTGCCCTGGAAGAAGAGGAAAATTTTGCTCTTGATAAACCATCAGTGTATGGAAATGTAATCAAGCATCGATTGGTTGCCTATTCACGTATGTCCCTTGACGAGTGGCTGGAGATCCGGCGTGCAGCATTATTGCCCTCTGTGTCCGAAGGACCCATGACTGAAGACCCTTTCCCACCCTACAAATCCACATTAACATCAGAGGAGGAATTCTTGATATTGCCACGCTTAGTGGCTCATCAGCCGCCACTAGTGCACCACGACTATGTTCCGTGCCAAATAACTGAAGAGGCAATCGCCAAAGCCCGCGAGGAGGTTGCTGCAAAAGATCACTGGGAGACTTGCGCACTTTGTACTTCACGATTTCAGGTCTTTCCTGACCGACGCGAGTCCGACGGAGCATTAACCACTAGTGGTCCTTGCGTTCACCATCCGGTGCGGGCACAAATCCCACCAAGAGATCCAACCGATAAGACCAAAGGTTCTCGTGAAAAGAAGCATGCATGCTGTGGTCAAGCCGAAGGAACACCGGGGTGCACGACTATTGACAGCCACGTGTTTGTCATTAAAAAACAACCAGCAAGGCTCGCTTCGATCCTACCGTTCGCAGAGACGCCAGCAATAATCGAAGCAAAAGATGCTGGAGCAGTGCAGAAGCCTTCCGCACTTGCTTTTGATTGCGAAATGTGCTATACAGTCTACGGCTTAGAGCTCGTTCGGCTCACGGCTACAGAGTGGCAGACCGGCAAAGAACTTCTGGATGTGCTTGTTCGCCCGCTTGGAGCGATTCTTAATTTCAACTCCCGTTTCTCAGGAGTATGGCCTGAAGACTTTGAGAACGCTGTCCCCTACGACGGTGTCACGCCACCATCTCCACTTGCCGATGATGGCAAAAAGAATGCATTGCCGATTGTTCCGTCACCACAGGCTGCTCGAACGCTGCTCATGTCTCTGCTCAACCCTACAACACCAGTAATGGGTCACTCGCTTGACAATGATCTGAACGCTGTCCGTCTCATACATCCTACTATAGTGGATACGGTGCTCCTCTTCCCACATCACCGGAAGATGCCTTTCAGGCGGTCGCTGCGCGAGCTTGCTAAGCGATATTTGGAGTGGAACATTCAGACAGCAGGCAAGGCGGGTGCATCAACGCGGTCGAACGAGGGCGGACATGACAGTAAGGAGGACGCGAGGGCGGCGGGAGAGCTGGTTAGAGTTGCAGCGGAGAAGGAATGGAAGAAGTTGAAGGGAGAAGGATGGGAGATTAAGGATGGAAAATTGGTGGCTCCACCGGAGAAGGAAGTATCCGAGAAGTCCAATTTGTAGAGTAGAAAGTTATCATGATACCCAGGTTGACATTATGAGGTCTGGCATTCAAGGCCTGAGAGGAAGTCACGGTCACTATCCCACACCAAAAAAGCCTTGAAAAGGGCTTGTCAGGCTAGACGAAGAGACATGACACAAGATTTTGAAACGTAAGACTGGAAACGCTCGGATTTCCAGTATATTTCTTCAATTGAGTCAGAATCGAATTGAAGAATTATTGGGTTGTGAGACTACGAACATACATGATTGATGATATTACTAAAACAGACATCTTCGGGACCGATCGGTCATCGGTAGCTGATTTTGCAATGTTGGTGTTGGTAACTAATCGCCTGTAAGCACAACTTCACCTCCTGCATGGCGGACTGAAATAAGTTATGCGAGTTGTAAGCGTGGGTTTCTCTACTCAGCGACATCTTTCGGAACCGACAGTCATCCCTTCGGAATCGCAAGGCTAGCCAGCTCTATCAAACCACCGGCTAAACTCACCGCGATAACGATGGAATACTACACTAAAGGCTCGCCTAGAATCGACGCCTCCTGAATGCCTAAGTCTGGAAACTTTGATGTCCTAGAAGAATGGAAAGCCCCTCTGTCCCGGAGCGTGGCTGCAGCAAGCTTGTCAGTTCCTGCATACTGGCGCTGTAACCTCCGAGATGGGCACAAGTGGACCAGCGGGGCTGCATGAGAACGGCACAGAAGCCGGAAACGAGCCAGAAACTCGGTTTCGCGAGAAATGAGGTCGGCGTGGCGCTTTCCCAGTCGTTCAACCATATCAACTCGGAGATGTTTTCGTCTCTTTCGACGATGTTTCATGATTTCATCATGAGATGTCTTCGACGGGATGGCAAACCTCGACCGCGATATCTACGGAAGCGCCTTCACGGCCGAGCCGGCGGCTGTCAAAAGGGTGGGAGGAGAGACCGGCCGGCACGACCGGACAGGATCAAGGTTTGTTTGCGAGCTGATCGGCGCGTGGGGAGCCCAGACCATCGGCACTTTTTGCTCGCTCGTATCGAATCATCATCAGCGTTTTTCGCTCTGTGCCCCCGGCAATCCTTGCCAGATCAAAAACTCACCAGGCCATTCTCGATGCAAGCGAGCGGCCAAAGCACTGATAAGGCGGGAAGGATCGCAAGCGGCCTATAGGGCTTACGGAGTTGGGAGTCGCTTATGGCCAAGATGCGCTAGCCCGACGACGACCGACCTCAGCGGTTGCATCCATCTTCGAAAAAACTTTCCTGCTGCTGCTGCTGCTGCTGTGCCCCTGACTAATGCAGGACCGACAGATCTTACCACCTTACCTTAGCTATGCATCAGTGAGATGTACGTACCTACCTGCCCATCCCGCTGCAGCGCCACGTAGCGGTCGTCAGTCTCCTTTGTCCCGCAGTCGGAGTGCACAGGTGGATTGGTCTCAGCCGTCATATCCTTTGATATTTTACTCCGTAAGACAGTGAAAGACACGAGATTAAAGAGAGGTAGAGGGTGGATAAAGGCGGCCTAGATTCCGAACTTTGGACTCAAGCCACTCGGAACAGCGTGAGTGTTTGAAAACAACGGAGCCAGCCTTGAGCGCCAACTGTTGCTGCTTACAATCGTTTCTGTTTTAACATTTTCTGGCCGGTATTTTCCTGCATTAACTGAAACAAAGGCACCCAAAGAGATTGTCCTAACCACGGACACGCTAACGCTATACACACAATCAGCGCTGCAACCCCTGCCATTTTGAGTTTTCCTATTCGCCATGTCTCTGATTTTTGCCCTTTAGTGGTCGACGAGTCCACCGCGCGGCTAGAAATTAACAGTGTTGCAGATGATCTGCAGGCACTAGCTTATCCAGAACGTGGACAAGTGGGGATGTTTGAGCCATGTCGAATCTCACAAGGCCTACTTTATCTACCATGTCCGCTGCCCCCCAGCCTTTCTTTCTACTCTACGGTCGCTCCTGCAAGTTGCCTTTCACTACGCTCATTTCAAGAATTAAGGTCTGAGACCTTGGTGTCAATCGACACTTTCGATCTTTACCTCCATTCACTTCAGCCATTCGTTCTTGTAGATAAAACCGACCACCGGTCGTCCACTCTTTCGATCTCACATCTTATCCAGTCAATTCTGCGTTCACAGGACTAAACGACTCCTATCGATTCTGAATCTACGGTCAGAATGCATTTCTCAGTTGCTCTGGGCCTCTTGGCCTCTGCTGCTGGCCCGGCTCTCGCCGATTCTTACGGCAACTTCTTCCGCATTCCCTGCGCTGGTCGTCTTGTTGACGAGCGCGCTGATCCCATCATCAGCCCTGGTGTAGTTTCGCAGCACGTTCACGAAATCGCTGGTGGCAATGCTTTCAACTTTAGCATGCCCAGCTACCAGACCACCCAGCAATCGTCTTGTTCCTCGTGCCCAATCAAGAAGGATCTTTCCAACTACTGGACTCCCAAACTTTATTGGCAAGCACCGAATGGAAGCTTCTTTGATGTTCCTCGTCTTGGTGAGGGTCTGGGCAAGCGTGCGGGAATGACTGTCTACTACTAGTAAGTCTTGCAATCACTGAGTTCAAATCCCGACTGGAGTTCTAATGCTATTTTAGCAACCGCGCACAGGACGGTCAAGACCATGTCCAGGCCTTCCCAGAAGGATTCCGCATGATTGCTGGTGACCCATTCAAGCGAAGCAACCCCGGCTTTGGCGGTAGCAATGGTTCAAATTCGGCCGTTCAGTGGCAATGCCTTCACAATAGCTACCACGAGCCCCCAACCGGCGGTCTTCCTCACAAGTATTGTGACTACGCTCTTCGTGCTGCTATTTACTTCCCTAGCTGCTGGAACAATAAAACAGTCGACTCTCCTGATCACTCGTCTCACATGGCTTATCCAGTTGGCTCGCACTTTGACAATGGCAATTGCCCTGACACTCATCCTGTCAAGCTTGTCAACATATTTTTTGAGGTCGATTACTCGATGGAAAGCCTTGTGGACGAGTCAGGAAACTTCAACGGCCAGCTCGTTTTGGCTCAGGGCGACGCTACCGGCTACGGTCTTCACGGTGATTTCATCAATGGCTGGGATGTCCCATACCTTCAGGAGAAGATTCAATCCTGCAATGCTGGTGACGACGAGGATGCTCTCCCAGGCTGCTTTGGCGAACTATTCACAGACGACCAACAACATCAATGCTCGATACCTGCCATGGTTGACGAGCCCGTCTCTGGCGAGCTCAAGGCACTGCCCGGCAACAACCCAATCCAAAACGGACCAGGTGAGGCCACGATCATCCCAAGCAAGGAGCTGAAGATCCCCACGACACCTCCTCCAATCGACTACAAAGACATGACCTCCAAGGGTTGGTCCTACCAAGGCTGCGCATCCGACTCCGGAAGCGGCCGCTCGCTGTCTGGCGCTTCCAACTCTGACGACAACATGACCGTCGAGGCCTGCCTCGACTACTGCTCCGGCAAAGGCTACTCTCTCGCCGGCCTCGAGTACGGCCGGGAATGCTATTGCGATAACAGCATCGCGCAAGACCAAGCGCCTGTAAAGGGCGAATGGGGCGGCTGTGCGATGCCCTGCGCGGGCGACGCGACCGAGATCTGCGGCGCTGGCAGCGCGCTGTCGCTCTACAAGAAGTGCGATGGCGGAGCTTGCGCGAACGCTGGGTTTGAGCTTGGCACGCCTGTGCCGGATACGGATGGTGGGTCGACGTCGACAAAGGTCAGGAGGGGCCATTTGGAGCGTCATCGCCGTGCATTGAAGCTTACGCATGCCATGTCTTGAGTCGCTAAAGAAGCTTGAGATCGACGAAGGGGTTCCTTTGACTTTTATCGTCATTTGTGTTGGGATATTGAGCAGGATAGCGAATTTTGGAAAGCTTCACTGATGTTTTCCCTTTCTTCCTTTGGGCTAGGCACCATTATCGCATGATGATCTATAGCTCGGATACTTAACTTGTATTTTTAAATTCTATTTCTTGTATATAGTCCATTTCCCCACGTTTTCCCATGCGCCGACGAAAGATATGAGACAACTTAGGATAGAGTATTAGCAACCAATGGCGTTCATGGGCAATCGCGCGTCTCAATACTAGACTCTCCAGCTGAATCTCAATCTAAAAGACATGTAACGTGACTGAAGTTTCGACAATGAAGAGTGAGAAAGTAAGGACGTAGATAGTAACTGAAGATGAATTCAAATTCTATCCAAAGCCTCCCATAGAGCTTGCATTCTGATTCTTCTTCCTCTTCCTCCTCATCGGTGACGCTGGCGTTGTAGGCGTTGCCGAAAAACTCATTCGCTCCAATAAGGTCAATATTCATGTAGTTTCCTCGATCTGACAGCAGCAGCTTTGCGGGTATGAGCTCTCGCACTTCGCAGATATCAGAAGAATTGAAAACGCGTTGAAGGCCACCTGCACAACTCCTGGCTTGGATTTGCAAGTCTCCCGCCGGAAGCTGGTGGCATTAAATGGCTCATCACTTTCACATAGGATCGGGATCAGTGTTCGGAGTATGTATACGTGGTGTTGCGGCTTCGGACAAGGCTTTCTGCTCGGAAGAGAGGGTTGAAATTAGTTGTAGCAACAGCAGCCGTGTACGTGTTTTGAATACGCCAACTGCAGCCGGCGAACAACAAACACCACATCTGTCAATTGCCATACCAAAGCACAATCTCTAATAAACTTCATCTTTATCATCATGGCCGATACAGAGGAGAAAGATAAGGCCGAGAAGCTCGCAGCTGCTAAGAAAAGGGTATGCTTCTCCAATTATTCCCATTCATGTGCGCAGTGCCACCGTCTAGCTTACTTGCTCTTACACTAACTTGCTCCCTCGACTACTAGTGGGAGCAAAAGAAAAAGCAAACAAAAGGCCAGAAAGGCAGTGCTGCTGGCAAGAAGAAAGATGAGAAAGCCGAAGCTGAATCCGAACCAAGACCTGCAACAAGCGAGGCGAACGAAGACACTAAAACCCCAGACGGTGAAGCGAATGCGGAACCTCAATCTTCCCAGGAGCATGAAGCTGCCGACCAAGTCACTGCAGAGCCTACTACACCAACCCTCGACCGCCAACAATCCCAGACTGCGAAGTCGAGACTGAGATCAGAGTCATTTCGACGCGGTGCCTCAGCTACTACAGCAACAGCTGGCAGCAATGGGCCCGTAGATGCCGAAACAGAGGTGCAGGATATCTACCGCAAGCAGGCACAACGTATCGAGGAGCTTGAAAAGGAGAACAGGAGACTACAGGATGAGGCCAAGGATGCAGCGAAGAAGATTACTGACCGGGAAGAGGAGTTGGAGGAGTTGCGAGAGGGCAGCGGAGAAGCAAGAATGTTGAAAGATCGGACGGAAGAACTAGAGAAATCGGTACGTGCTTTGCTCTGCTGTCTGAAGCTCGCCAAGTCCCATCTGCCTCTACGAGACCGTGGAGGGCTATGCTGATATTTGATAGAAATCTGAAGTTGCCTCCCTACAGCGTCAGAACACTCAATTGCAGAGTCAAGTCTCCAAAAACCGCCGCATCTCCACCGCCAGCCCTTCTCAGTCCTCTGACCTCGAGGCCCAAGTCGCCTCCAAGACGGCCACTATTGAATCCCTCGAACTCGACATCTCCTCAACTCGATCCCAGCTCGCTACGATCCAGGAAAGCCTAACCACGAAAGATGCCGAACTCGCAGACATCCGCTCCGCCCTTAGCACCGCCGAAAACGGCGCATCAGAAGCGCAAAAACAAATCAGCGACCTTCAAAAACAACTCGAATCCAACGCCAAAGACTCCTCCGAAAGCAACAGCCTCTCCAAGGAAGCCGAGAACCGCATCGCGCTCCTCACCTCCCAACTCTCCACCGCCCAACGCGACGCCAACGCCTCCGCCTCGCGCATCGCCGCCCTCGAAAAGAAAGCCGAAACCCTCACCACCCTGCACAAAGAAGCGACCGCCCGGCACCAATCCCGCATCGACGCCCTCGCCACCGAAAACGCCAAGCTCAAACGCGACCACATGTCGACCAAGCGCGCCGCCGCTATAGCCACCGCCAACAACGACGACGACGGCCCCGACGACGACGACGACGACGCCGCCCTCGACGCCCTCGAAAACGACTCCCGCACCCGCCTCGAGCGCCAGATCCGCGAGCTCGAGGCCGAGAACTCGGATCTGCGCCGCGGCGTCTGGCGCGACCGGCGCGCCGAGCTGCAGCCGGGCCTCGAAGAAGAAGAAGACCACCACCACCACCACCACAACAACAACAACGCCAGAAGCGCTCCTTCCTTCGCTGCGCCGCCGACCGGCAGCTTCGACGACGTCGATCTCGGGTCGGCCACGGCGGGCGGAGGTAGTGGTGGCGGATTCTTTAGTCCGCTGCGGAGTGCCGCGGGGACGACGACGGCGGGGGGTGCGCGCGGCGCGGGCACGCAGAGTCCGTATCGTGGTACGAGCACGTTCTCGGAGGTGCTGAGTTCGGGGATTAGTGCGTTTACGGGGGCGGCGCCGACGGGGGCGCCGGGAGGGCGGGTGAAGAGGGATAGTATGAATGCGGGGGCGATGTTGGGGCAGGGGATGGGGAGGAGGGAGAGCGTTGTTGCTGGTGGTGGTGCGGCGGCGGGAGATGGGTTGTTGGAGGATGATGATTTTGGGTTTGATGAGGGCGCGTTTGCGAAAGCGCAGGAGGAGGAGGCGAAGAAGAGGATTGAGCGGGTGAGGGAGGTGAAGAGGGGGTTGGAGGGGTGGAGAGGGTGGAGGGTCGATTTGGTGGATTTGAGGGGGGGTGTGGGTGCTGGGGTTTTTGATGTTTGAGATTGGTGCATGGTCTAGGCCTGGGTCACTGAAGTAGGGAGAAGAAAAAGTGACTACGCTTGCGCTGCGTTTGCTTTGTATTAGTAGAATATCCACACATGCAGCTATTTCCCATCGTCATGGGATGCAAGACAAGATTACATGAAATCGAATTGGCATACGCTTGCCTCCTATTGCAAATCCTTTCGCCCCGGAGCTAGAACGACAATGTCAAGTACTCATATCAAGTCCCATCCCCCGCGCAATCTTCTTAATCAGCGCCTTCTTCAAAAACCGTTCGCGCGCCAATGCTCGTGTTTGCTGCAGAAAAGAAGCGACATCAGCATCATCCTATTCTCCACAACCTCCCCAACTCCCATAACCAATAGAAAAGAAGAGGAGAACAACAGAACAAGCACATACCTTCACAAACCCCTCCGCCCCAATCCTCCCCGCATCCAACCCCCTCCCCAAACAATACATCGCCTCCGCAATCCCCACCTCCTCCGCACACAGACTCCACAACTGACTCCCCACCACCGTCGGCGCCACCAGCACCTCATCCACGCCCGGCACGTCGCGCTCCCGCGCCTCCGCAATCACCCGATCCGCGTCCCGCATGCCTGCGGCGAGGATCCGCTCGTTGCTCGCCAGCACGGCGTCCAGGTCCTGCAGCTGCCGCAGCTCGTGTCCGAGCGTCGTGTGCGCGCTGCGCAGCGCCGCTTGTTGCGCTTGTAGGGACGGCAGGGCGGATCGGGTTTGGGATACGGTGGTGTGGAGGTGGGTGCCGAGGGCTTGGGAGAGTGCGGTTAGGAGTGAGTCTTTTTCTGGGTTGGGGGGGATCGGGGGCGCGGGTAAGGGGGTGGTGGTGGTGGTGGTGGTGGGGTGTTGGGAGGGGAGGGTGACTTCGAGGGAGGAGGAGAGGAGGTCGGGGATGGGTTGAGGAGGCTTTTGTGTAGGGAGTCGGGCCTGCTGGGCGGGGTGTTGAAGTTGGTGTTGTTGAGGAGCATGTTGCTGCGCTTGCGGGGGTGGATAGTTCATGTACTGGGGAGGGTTCGTAGGGTTTGGTGGAGTCCCCGGATTGACCCTCGGTCCTCCCATGCTTTGGGCTTGAAAAGGAAGTGGAGGTGGCTGTTCATATCTAGAGACACGTGCTTGTTGATGCCTTGGTTGCAGTGCCTGTTGCTGTTGCTGATATGGGTTAGGTGGAGATTGGGGAGCTTCGCGTCGTGAATCGTGCTGCGTGTGTGCATGTCCGTCGGATGAGGGTCTCTGGTTGCTAGGAGATACAAAATTTCGATACTGGCCACTGTATTGGTGATTGCTACTACCAGGCTGTTTTGGTGGCAGTGGAGGTAGCGGGGGACCGTCTTGTTGCCTTTCCATGCTGCTTTGTTGCCATGAGAGGTCGTCTTCGGGTCTACGAAAGCCATTAATCTGCTCCTCCCGAGGCTTAGGCGGAGGTGGTGGTGGCTTCTGTGACTCTGTAGAGACAGACGTAGATCTGACTGATTCTTGTGGATGTGGTGGTATTGGAGGAGGGCCAGGCTGCGATGTTGGAGCAGATCCATGTTGGTCCTGCTGTACTGATCGCACTGGAGGCTCTTTTGAGAAAACGTCCTGAAGGACTCGTAGGAAATATACCAAGCTGAAACTCTAGAAAGAATCAAGGAAATCAGCTCCGAAGTTGCCTTCGCAGTCACTCGAATAGTCTGTTATCAGGCCAACTTACATCCCAGTATTGTCCCCATTGGGCTAGGTATGGATGGTATATCCTCCCTTCAACGCTAACATATTGTCCCGGTCTTATGGCTAAACCTTCTGACGTGGTGACATATATTATTGGAGCCTCGTGAGGGTACGCATGTGGGACCCATAGTAGTATTGGAAATTTGTACATCGCACCGCGGAACCATACTGGGATGTTGCCGCTGAGGCGCAGAAGCAGAGCAGAAGCGCCATTCTCGTATGCTGAAATGAATATCCTTTAGCAAGGTTTTGTTCCTGCCCGAGTACTCGGGACTCGTACGTACTGTAGACCTCAGTTCGGGGAGAAAGCGAAGGGTATTCACCAATAGCTTGCGATACGTCGGAGTAGGTGCGATTAACGTCGCGATATTCCTAACAATCTTTTACTTTAGTTTTCCCACGAAGGACACAGTATTGAGCTTACGCTTGTGAGAACGCTGTATAGCCAGTTGAGGACCTTCTCAGGCACCGCCGTCATGATATCTTCTTGTCGCAGCACATCATGCTTGCTAAGCGTTTTGCGAGTTGATAAAGGCTCCTGGAAATAGGATCGGAGCTGTGTCAATTACTTGCAAAAGATCCACCGGTGAGACATGTGAAGTCTATGTAGGTGGGACGTTGCTTGGCAAAAAGCATATTCTCATCTTTTGGAGTCCCCACCATACACTGGCCCGCCCATATAGGCACCAGAGTTTCAAATTAGTCGAACTCAGGAAGCAGGTCCTGAGAACATTGTTTTAGGACCTCGTGTTTCTGAAGTGATATCCATCTACATTGGGATACTATTACACTATTTTTGACACAGCTTCTACCCAATATCCACATGCCCGAAAACTCATTGCGTTTGCTCATGGATACACCAGGAAATTCCAAGTATCACTTCCCAAAGAAGTCGTCTTTAATTGCAGTATAGTACAGGAATCGTTAAAAACCATCTACGGGATGCTCTCCCAGCGTTCGGTCAGCAGAATATGTAAGTAACACCGTATCTTTAGTGCTGGCTCCATTCAATCGTATTCAGATCAACACCCTCCTGCACGAGTTCCCACAGTGGACTGAGCTCCCTCAAGAATGTCACCCGCTGGCTCACCGCCTTGAGTACATAATCAATCTCAGCATCCGTGGTAAACCTTCCAATGCCGAAACGAATACTGCTGTGTGCGCTCTCGTCACTACTCCCGAGTGCTCGAAGAACGTAGCTAGGCTCGAGCGAAGCTGAAGTACATGCACTACCAGATGATAGAGCAATGTCTTTCAGAGCCATGAGAAGAGACTCGCCTTCAACGTAGGCAAAGGAAACGTTGACGCAGCCGGGGTAATGACGGGAGGGGTCCCCATTCTGTGTCGTGTGCTCCAGAGATAACAGGCCGTTTAGCAAGCGATCAGAGAGCGCCGCAATTCTCTTGCTGTCGTACTGTCGCAGAGGTTAGTGTCAAGAGAAGAATAATACTGTAACAAGAACTAGCTTCGACCAAACAACTATCATAACCCCTGCTGTTTAGCAGCATTGCGCTGGTCAAGGCGCTCAGAAAGCCATGCATGTGAAAAAAGCAAATAATCATCTGTAGAGGAGCGGTGTAATGGAATGAAGAACTTACGGGCATCTCTTGCTTTGCCAGTCGGGCTGCTTCGCCAAACCCAATCACCAGATGTGGTGCAATTGTGCCACTCCTCAATCCTCGCTCCTGACCACCACCGCTGATAATGGGATCAAGCCTGACCCTAGGCCGTCTTCGCACGTAACAGGCACCAATTCCCTTTGGACCGTAGATTTTGTGTCCCGAGATGGACATGAGATCGACGTTCATTTTATTGACGTCAATGGGAATCTTGCCCACGCCTTGTGCAGCGTCAGAATGGAAGAAGACTTTGTTCGAACGACAAATCCTGCCAATCTCCTCCATCGGCTGTACCACGCCGATTTCGTTGTTTACTGTCATAATGCTAACAAGAGCAGTGTCAGGCCGGATGGCTTCCTCGAGCTCTTTCAAGTCAATTAAGCCGTTGCCCTTAACCGGTAAATAAGTGACCTCAAACCCTTCGTCCTGTAAATGTCTACAGCTGTCAAGCACGCACTTGTGCTCCGTTTGACAGGTAATGATATGTTTCTTTTTTCCCGACCTCCCAAAGAATCTTGCTACGCCTTTGATACTCATATTGTTGCTTTCCGTTGCACCACTTGTGAATATGATCTCTTTTGGATCAGCACCGATGAGCGCTGCAATGTGGGAACGGGCTTGCTCGACGGCTTTATCGGTCTCCCATCCATACGCATGTGTCCGGGAATGCGGATTTCCGTATAGGCCCGTGAGGAAAGGGAGCATGGCATCTAATACTCGAGGGTCGGTCGGTGTAGTAGCTTGCATGTCAAGATAGATGGGCCGTGTGCCCTCATCCATGATAGTGGCCTGCTTGAGGATCCCAGCGGAAGGATTCAGTGCGACCTCTCCACTCATCCCCGTTCCTGGTAGTTGCACATCTCCAGGCCGCTTGCCCGTCTCTTTTAAAAAGGCCTTCTGGTCGGCCTTGATAGCGGTCTCGACATTAACAGTCGCTTGATGTGGTTTCGTCTCAGAAACGTAGTGACGCCGGACGACACACTGTGGGCCTGCTGTCGCGACCACCCGACCCGCGGCTCTTGTAAACGGATGGTGAACATTCTGCCTCGAGCAAAGCCTTAGGCTTTGTCGCGCTGTAGCTGGAATGACGGTCGACATGATGGGATGTGTGCAAGAAAGAAAAAGGTTGGTGGCGGAAAAGAAAATGGGTGATCGGAGATAGCAGCGAAGCTCCTTCCCCGCGCCGGCTGCCCACTATTACATACGGTAGACATACCTAAGGTACCTTATTCATAGACCGGCCTACCTCAGCGACCAGGAGCTTACAAAGATACTCATACTCCATTTACGCCGGCTAGTCGATTCGACGCTTGTTGTATACTTATTCAGGCTTCGCGCTTTGTTCCTCTATACGGTAGCATTAAGTCAGCTCCCCCAGACCAGTTGCTCAGCCACCGTTTTCGTCATACCCTTCTCTTTTATATATTCTGGGCGTGTCTGCAAGGCCCCCAGTGTCGCCGCTCGAATACCATCGACATCACGAATTTGCTGAAAGAGACCCGGCCAAGGCTCAAGGGCGGAAGGAGTGCGGAAAAGGTGCAACATGAGTTGGAAGGGATTCCAGAAAGGCGTAACAAGGGTAAGGAATTTACGAACAACATTCGTGGATGAGAAATCGCTTTCCCATGCGATATAAATGCTTACATAGTTATACAGGCACCGCAACAATTCAGACAGCGATTTAATCTCGTAAGCGACCATCTCATCCGGACCGCACTGGCACACCTGTCTCCGGAAGCGGTCGGAATGCTCCATTGAAGACTAACTTGGATTTGGTAGGGTGAAAATACCAAAGACGCTGTCTATGTGGATGCCGAGCGACGTTTTCAAGAGTTGGAAAAGGAGACCAAGAGATTGCACGATGAATCGAAGAAGTAAGCATGTCTAGGCTTGTAAAAGACGGGCTCTGCTAATCCTAACATAGGTACTTTGATGCCATCAATGGTGGGCAAGACTACTGCTAGAAATATTTCAAGCACGATACTCACACCTTTCAGGCATGCTTAATCACCAGATAGAATTTTCCAAGTCTATCGCAGAGATCTACAAACCCATCTCAGGTCGTATGTCGGATCCGGACTCATACGTGGTTGACGGCAACCCCGAAGGAATCAGAGCATGTGAAGAGTACGAACAAATTGTCAAGGACCTGCAAACTTCGTTACAACCTGAGCTAGAGATGATTGAAACAAGAGTGATTCGGCCAGCAGACGAGCTTCTGGAGATCATCAAGGTAATACAGAAGACGGCGACGAAACGAGATCACAAGCAGTTGGATTATGATCGACACAATGCCTCTCTCAAGAAGATCCAGGACAAAAAGGAAAAGACTCTCAAAGACGAGAAAGCCCTCTACAAGGCCGAAAACGATGTGGAGCAGTCCACTCAAGAGTTTGACTACTACAACAATCTTCTGAAAGACGAGCTTCCCAAGCTATTCCGGCTCGAACGGGAATTTATTGGGCCTTTATTCCAATCCTTCTATTACATGCAGCTCAACGTCTTCTATACCCTGCATGAGAGAATGCAGAGCATTGACATTGGCTATTTCGACCTCCAGTCAGACGTCGAGGCAGCATTTGAAAAGAAGCGAGGCGACGCGCAAGAGCAGGCCGAAGCATTGGGCATCGTCCATTACAAGTCCACTGGTGGTAAGAAGCCTGGATCGAAATTCGCGCCCGGTAGCAGCAAGCTCTCCCTCGACAGCAAATCAACCGCGTCAGCTCGACGGTCAACGATTGACTCGACTGACAATCCTCCGCCGCCCTACAGTGCCAGCGCCCTTTCACCACAACCTTCAAGCGCCGGCTTGGATGCTTCGGGGGCCGGCATCGGTCGCGCGAACAGCACGGGCGGCGCTTGGGGACAGGCTGCCAAGGCAAAGGGAGCAGCTCCTCCTCCACCAAAGCCAAAACCGTCTAGACTTAGCGGGGTCCCTGCGGCCGAGACGGTTACGGCGCTGTACGACTACGAGGCTCAGGCTGAGGGTGACTTGAGCTTCACTGCTGGGGATACTATTGAAATTATTGAACGGAGCTCGAATGAGAATGAGTGGTGGAGGGGCCGGGTAGGTGTGAAATCAGGTCAATTTCCAGGTAAGGACGACAACCTGCGCCTACTGAATTCAACGCTGTGGACACTGACTTTGTGGCCCTCAAGGCAATTATGTGAAGCTCAACCAGTAGGGGATGGCTGGCCTGGTGCGATGTCGTTGGCTATCATAATTGACGAGAATATTTTTCTGCGAGGCCTGTCATCTTTAATAGTTCTTCACGCATAGCACGTTGGGGTTTTGGTTATGACCAATAGCTGTGAAAGGGTAGTCCTCCACGTATACAAGTAATGTCAATAAGCAACGAGAAAGAAATTAAATACGCAATACACGTTGTTGAATTTTCAGATCTGGCGTCGTACGACATAAATCCCACCTGTCGAATTTGCGGATTCACTGCTACCTTGACCATGCAGAGCGGAGTGCTCACCGTCCTCCGCACCTTCGCTATTCTATCGTACGTGTTCAGTTTGGATGTTTTTTTTCCATTCCATGTATGAAACCTCTGCTATGCTCAGATAAAAGGGACGCCAGGTGTAAATACTAGCTACAATCCTGCAATTGCCCGAATCCTACTTTGACCTAAGAATTCGGTCGTTGAAGCTGCCGAATGCGCTGAGGAGACAAAGCAGCGGCCCAACTTGCCTCAGCTATCAAGGCTCCAACTCTTCTCGCTATACAGTCTCGGCCAAATTGAGTTCCTACCATGGATCCATTCTCGGCTGAGGGAGGTGTGTTTTTTTATGCTGCTGTGTGCCTTCTCGTGTCTCAAAACTTTACGTCTTCAACCCAATCCCATGCTGACCAAATCACCCAGAACTCGTCAATATCCATTCGGCCTTTCACCAGGGCCAATTCTCAAAGGTCCTTTCCGACTACTCACCTTCCACATTTTCCGCTCCTAATCAGTTACCTGCTCGGATATTACAACTACGGGCTCGCCTCGCACTGGGCGAATATGACGGTGTAATCGCAGAAGTCAAGGGAGACTCGACGCCCGACCTCGAAGCAATCAAAATCCTCGCCCAGTATCTCAAAGACCCCGAAAATGGCGAGCGAGCAGCAAAAGAGGGAGAACAGTTGGCAGAGAAGGCAGGCGATAATCTGACAGTACAGATTTGTTGTAGTACGGTGTTTGCAGCACAGGGGAACTACGAACAGGCTTTGGCCCTATTGGCGAAACATCAAGGGACTTTAGATGCGTAAGAACACCTAAAACTGCTATAAACTTTCCGAATACTAACCCCTCCGTGTCCAAGCGTGGCACTCATAATACAAATCCACCTCCTCCAGAACCGAACAGACCTCGCAACAAAAGAGGCCCGCAACGCCCGCAACTTTGCTCAAGACAGCCTCCTCGTCAATCTCGCAGAGTCATGGGTAGGCATGCGCGAGGTATGTACCCCAGTCTTCCCCTTTCCCTTTCCCTTTCCCACCTGATTTCCCCCCCATCAAAACCACGCTGCCCCCACACTCACACACCTCTCTTTCTCACCCACTCCAGGGCGGCGAAAAATACCAACAGGCCTTCTACGTCTTCGAAGAACTCGCCCAAGCCCCGGCCACTGCCTCGACGCGGTCCCTGCTCGGCCAGATCACGGCCGAGATGCACCTCGGCCGACTGCCCGAGGCCGAAGCCGCCCTGCAGCAGGCGCTCGACCAGATCGCGGCCAACGACGCGGCCGATGCGACGCGCGGCGCCGAGGACGCGGAGGTGCTGGCGAATGCGGTGGTGCTGCAGGCGATCTTGGGTCGGACCAAGGAGGCGAGGGCGGGGATGGAACGGTTGGAGAAGGTGGATGCGGAGCATGTCCTGTTGCGGGATTTGAGGAGTAAGAGGGAGGCGTTTGAGGTGGCGAGGGCGAAGTATGCGCCGCATTTTGAGCCGTGAGATGGATGGGGAGGGTGGGGAACGGATGGGTTGAATGAATTGGGGTTATCGGGACTAGAAGGACAGGGTATGACATTGAGCAAATTGTTCTGGTCAGTAGCTTTTTCAGCGCCGGCGACACTTTGAAAGTATTCAATGCTCGGCCTGATCCTATCTCTATTCGAGTCGGCTTCATGTTCCCCAACACCGCAACCCCTGGTAATACGATCACTCTGGACTCTCCTCCATACCAACCCCCCACTTATTCCCCTCTCCCCCCTTGCCTCTCCCCCTCTCCCCTTCTATCCCTATCCGTCCCTCCGTCCCTCCGTCCCTCTCCCACAACCCCTAAAACCTCAACTTCGGCCCCACCCCAACCAACAACACCGCCACCACCGCCAACCCCGCAATCCACACATACAGCATCACCCTCCCCCACCACCCCTGCCCCTCCGCCATCCGCCGCAGCCTTCCGATCCGCTTCCCCGCCTGCTCCATCCCGCCCGCGCTGCGGTCCAACCCCTCGCCCGCCCGATCCACGGCGCGCGCGTCCGCCGCCAGCGACTCCGAAAACTGCGTCGTCGAGGCCCGCAGCGCGGATGCCATGGCGACGAGCGACGAGGTCAGGGCTTCTTGCTCGGTGCGGTTGTGTGAGAGGAGGGTTTCTGTTTGCGCGGTGGTGGTGTTGCTGGTGGAAGGGGGGGAGCCGGGGGAGGTGGAAGTAGGGTTGGAGTTGGGGTTGGGACGGGGGGAGAAAAGGGAGGTCGAGGTTGAGGTCGAGGTTGCGTTGTTCGTTGGGGATGTGTTTGGTGGACGGCGAGAGCGTAGGTTGGAGGATGTGGTGGTGGTGGTGGTGGTGGTGTCGTCGGTGTCTATGCTTGCGGAGGCTGGGGCTGCGGGGGCGTATGAGGGTATTTGGTCCGGCTCCTCGGTGTCGTCTTCCTCGGTGTCGTCGTCATCGTCATCGTCTTCCTCTGCTGCGTTGTTGATCTGGTTGAGCTCGTATAGACGTTGATTGAGACGCTTGATCTGGTCGCGCTTCGTCTGTAAATCGGCTTGGACTTGTTGCCGTTTTGACTGGATCTTTAGGCCTGCGCTGTCATGTTCGAGCCGTAGGAGTAGCGTACGAGCATATTCAAGGTTCTGGAATGCCAGATTAGAGTGCTATCGGTAGACAGAGGTCGAGGGCGATGTACCTACAGCGCCAACCTTTGTTCGCTCGTAGCTCGAGTGGTAGCGATTCTCTGCCTCTGGAGGCAGCAGATTTTGTTCGAGCCGCGACAGGAGGCGAGTGAGATTAATTGCTGTCAGATCCGGGTTCGGAGCTGTATCCGATATCGATGTAGCCCTTGCCATGGTGCTCAAGCGTTCGTTCGCAGCTACAATTGTAGTTCCTGAAGTGGGAGGTTGTGAGGTTTGCGGAATAGGGATGGAGCCGCAGCCACTGCAAACGTCAATCCAACTCCGAGCATCAGGAAGCAAAGCTCGTTGTCGAATAATTCGGCTTCCACAATTCAGAATCCGAGTCAGAGCTCAGATCCAAACACTTCATAGTTCAAGCCTCTAATCTGAAGCATGATTGCCTCAAAAAATACAGAAACCGGGGATTGAGCACAGGTTCAAAATCTCCCCGAAATGCCACTTGGAGCCCATAGCGCAGAATGCAATATTTTCCGAAATCAGAGTTCACAGCATGAATAGAATTATCAAACCCGTTATCTGAGCGGGAGCTTTCACAAGAGTTGGTGTCTGGAGATGCTGGACTTGGAATCCCAAATCTGGTGGACAAAGTCGGGACGCAATGGCAAGTGGTAAAATCCTGTTTCACTTCTGTCAACCGAAAGAATTGAGAATTATAGCATTCCTTCCACTCCTGAGCCTGTTTTACGATGTCAGGCAAGTGCTACTCGACGGTTGTGTCTGTCTACTTCGTACCGGCTTTCATCCACGACTTTAGAGAGCATACTATTTACTCCCTTTGCTTCCTCGCAAACCTAGAGAGTACGGAAGCATGTAGAGAATCGTGACCATCAAGGTGAGGTATATGTCGTAAAGATAAGTTCATCCTCAGTGTCCGCGAGCGCACTTTCGAGCATCTCTAATCCTGTATTCAAAATCACCAGCTCATGTTGTCTTCGTCCGAGAAGCGCTTGCTCTACCGTTCTGGGATGCCTCAATAAGTGAGCGAATGTTCCCACACAATGTTTCTCTTCTCTAGCCCCTTGGACGGCCATTTCCTCGCCCCCTTTCAGTCCTTTCAGATTCAACTACCGAACGCAGTCCTAATCTCTCCTGTCTTAGCATATTCTCCGCTATCACATCACACTACCATGAAAGGAATATTGCGATTTTCGTATTGGAATCAATAGTTCGAGAATGCATTCCTGATACAACCGGAAGCAAGGTATCGCTTGGCGATGTAACCGATGTCAATGCTCATGGTCCTTGTCATGATCATCACATAGCCAAGACGCTTCATGCACTGAGCTGCTTCATATTTGAAATCATGCAGAAACACTTCATTTCCCGACTATAGTTTCACATGCTGGAAAATTTCACTGTCAAAGCAGTTGACTGCTTCACGCCGCTTCTCTTGGCACGGAATTTTAATTCTGAGTCGCGGTGTGAGATAGTCGGTATAGTGGCTTACCGTCGAGTCCAAGGAGATCAGCATTTCTTTTCGTCAAGACCAGAGTTCTTGTCTGCAGATCGCAATCTTCTTGAGAATGACGAATTTTGGGGGGTTCTGGAAAGATTCTTACACCGCTCGAGTCAGCATTGGGACCTGCGCTATACGAAGGGCCAACCCTAATTGTGACATCGCAAAACCCGAGAACGCCAAGTCGGAATCTAATTAAGCTATTACTGAAAATGGATAGATGGTGCGAGGCGTCCACATTTCGGGTTAGATACCACGGCCCCGAAAGGCTGCTTCTGGTTCCACTGGGTCAGGCAGGGTCTTTTCCAGAACCATGAACTTATTACAAGCATGCCGACGACGGCTCGGGATTTTAAACGCGGTAATTAGGGTTTTCCAAGGAACCGCAATCCAGGATCATCTTCCACGGTACCAAATGCACCGTCGAAATCTTGTGCTAGTCTGTCGAGTGTGCGCCGTGTCATTAGAGATGCAGGTGTTCTGTGGTTAGGGTGGAACTCTAGAACAACCGAACATGCATCATGCATCAAGAGGACCGGTCCGGAACCAGACCATGTACATGCCTGACCAGGTGGCGTGGCTCTATTCGAACGTCGAGATGATCTCTCACTGCGAAAACACCTCGAACGCCTCACGTCAGGTTCTAGGAAATTTGCTCACAGTGCTTATTTGCTTTCGTAAGTCGTTGCATGTAGATATCTTCCGGTTGCAATCACCGATTGGATGCGATGATAATCGATATTGTGGCTACCTTGCAAGATTCTGAAATTGATTTCGGACAATTTTGGTGGTGTTCCTGAAGTCGACGTGTCTTCCGAGCTCTGAATATTATACGGAGTAATACGCCACCAATTGACGCCTTACTTTTGTTCATCACATTGTCACATGCCAGACGATACTCGTTCAAAGTTTGATTATTCCGCATAGTGGTCAAAGCCAGCAACATCGAGAAAGCACCTCTGAAGCCTAGTAATTCCGGGATTGTGATTGAAGCGAACGTCGTTCTTTCATTAAATTAAGTTTATCAATACTATCATGTGGAGCTTGACGCTGGTCCCAGTCTATGCCAGAAGGGTATTTCCCCCAATTCACTTTCGTAATATCATCCGGTTCCGATGATGCCCGGAAAACGCCGAAGCCTCCTTTTTGGGATCCCCAACCATATTTCCAATTACCGCCGCACTCATGCACCAGAGAAAGTAAACATTAGAAATTAGAGTGCTCATCGTGGAGCGGGCAAATTGTGTGCCGAATGAATTAGGCGGAGGTACCATTGTTGGTGTAGACGATGATGCGGTTGGACCCACCACACGATTCAGTAGCATTGCCCTTGCAGGCATCGTTGCAACCAGCAGCAAGCGGATCAGTATTGCCGCTGGAAGATACAGCAACTTTGCTTGACGCGGGTTGAGCTGATGAACCATAACACTCGGCAAAGTACTCTGCGCCACAATAACTGTAGCCCTGCGCGGCACAGGCATCGAGGCAGTTCGACACGGTCATGTTGTTTCCGCCTCCAGGTGTGGAAACGCCATTGCTCAAGACACGGGAGCTGGTGCTGTCGACATAGCAGGCCATCAAGTTCCAGGTCTTGTAACTCTGACGGGCAAAGAACGACTGCACCCAATTGTTGTCGACGGTCACAGAAAGCCGGAAACCCGCGCCACATTTCTGAGTGCTGTCCCCAGCGCAGGCCACATTGCAGTCTGTAGAAGGAGCAGTAGATGCTTCCAGATTATTCCCACACCAGCACTCATTTCCGTACTCCGTGCCTGCGTATTTGAAGCCTTTGGAACGGCACGTGAGAGCGCAGAACGAAGGAGTATTGGACGAGTTTACGTAAGCCTCGTTGGAAAGGACGCGGGTGTTGCTATCGACATAGCAGCCCTGGCTGGTAATGCCAGCAGGAAGAGCCGCAGAGGCTGTTGCGCTAGACGATGTGCTCGTGGATGAGCTTGATGAAGAAGCTGACCCAGTAGTCGAAGTTGACGAAGTGGGTGTGGATGACGAACTGGAGCTGGAAGTCGATGTTGACGATGGATCGCTCGTTGAGGACGACGAAGAACTCGTTGGCGTGGTCGATGGACCACTCGTCGACGTCGAGGATGGAGAACTGGTTGATGTCGACGACGAGGATGGAGCGCTGCTTGACGAAGACGAGGAGTCGCTTGCAGACGAAGATGTCGACCCACTAGCAGTGGTTGGTGTCGAAGTAGTACCTGAAGAGGATGAAGTTGACGAGGTGGAAATAGGTGCAACAACGGTCGATGGGCCACTGGATGTCACGAGACGGGCACCATAGATGTTGGCATTGGCTGAGCCGGCGGTCAGACTGCTCTTGAGGTAACAGGCCACGCCCGAGAGAGAGACGTCAACACATCCAGTGGTGGTGCTGCAGGCATTGATGCAGTCCTGGAGGGTATTCGTGGTATTAACCCCCAAGTCACCGCCGACGTGGTCAATGCCGCATTCAATCACAAACGACGCTCCATTCGGGGCCGTGTATGTGGTGGAATTAGAAGCCGGACACGAGACGGACGATGAGCTCGATGTTGGCGAGGACGTGGTAGAAGAACCTGTCGAGGATCCGCCGGATGTCGTAGATGTGCTGGATGTTGACGATGGCGACGACGTTGTTCCGTTCAGGATGTAGACGGTCAGGCGGTTTCCGGCTCCACAGTATTCAGTGCCGTTTCCAGAACAAGTCATGGAGCAATCCGTGCTTGCTGCAAGAGTATTGCTACCGACAATGGAGTTGCCACAATAGCCTGCGCTTGATTAGTGAGGAGGCCCTGATATGAACCGATCAAGCGGAAGACTTACATTCATCGGCGAACTCTGTACCGAAGTACGTATAGCCAGAGCAATACGATGCGCAGCTCTCGAGTGTTACACTCGAACCTGAGGTGGATTTACCTGTAAGCGCTCGCCCTGCTGTATTGTCCGTATAACATCCACTATAATTATAAGAACCTACTGTTGCTGGAGTACTCGGGGCAGCCTGCTGCGCAGGTTTGCCCGTCGAGAACAACGACATGCGGTTGCCTGCTCCACAAATTTGATTGCTGTTACCTGCACATGGCATGGTGCAGGCAGCGTCAACGACCAGATGGGATTTAGAACCAATGGCATTACCACAGTAGCACCTGCTTTTTGGTTAACAAAGCTCTTATACTTTTTTCGTAGAGTAACTTACTCATTGCCGTATTCGGCACCAGCAATGGAGTAGCCGGCTTTCACGCAAGTGCTTGCGCAGAGATCGATGGTAGCAGCAGAGTTGCCTGCATACGCAGTGTAACTCAGCTGATGCGGTGATACATCACTGTAGCAACCTTGGTAAGTCAGTCCCGAGAAAGTGCCTTGATCAGGAGTCGTGATCGGCGCCGTGCAGGAGCTGTTGGGGTGTGGATCATCTCCAGCTTGCAAACGGGGGCAACCAAAGTCAGCGGCCTTAGAATTGTCTCCGCTGAAATTGTCGAGGAAGAGACGGGCTTGGCCAGCGGGACTTGCCATCATTGCGCCAGCGTCGTGTCCAACGTTCACATAATCAACCGTATCGCAAGGGCCGCTGGTTGGGTTTGCACAGCTTGGTGGGAACCATCTGATGAACTCAAAAAATCGCTCGTTGCGGTTGGCGCCTGTCGTTTCGGGAGCGCAATCCGTCGAGTCATCCCCAGTGTCCTGAGTACCCCTGGCGAAGTTGATATTACGGGAATTCCATCGATTTAGAACAGCAGCGCCGCCGCCCTTCAGGAGAGTTGCGCCATACGTGTTCGTAAAGTTGGATAGGCCTTCACGCCAATTGTCGTAGGTCGCACAGCTGGAGGTGTCTAGAGGCCTGGAACTGTTGAACCACAACCAACTGTTGGGATTTCCAACCCAGTAAGTAACGGGAGATTTGGTGTTCAACACGGCGCCAATGGATGCATATCGGTTGACAGTCTGAGCTCCGAGGGAATGGCCAGCGACGACGATTTGGTGCATATTTGGGCTAATAGATGTCAGATAAATTGAAAGTCATGATATATATAGATGCCAGACGCCAGACTTACAAAACAGCCGTATTATCAAACCACTTAACAGCTTGGTCCAATGCATCGTATGAAGAAGTGTGGACCGAGTAGGAGGGATACTGGTTATTTGCACCGCCAGCCCATTGAGATCCCTGCCAAACCAGTGCGTTGGTTGTTGAACCTTTGCCAGGTGGTAGGCCATCGGTCCAGGGGTAGCCATAGTTCTTGTCGTCTCCATTGGGGAAATACGGAGCCATGATTGCAACAGAATCAACAGACACATCGGGCCTGTTGGGAACTTGGTGGAGCGCACTCAGAATATTAGCCATGTACGTGCCGGGGTCTCGCTGCAATCCATGAACAATGATGATGGCCCTCTGGATTTTGGTCAGGTCTGGGCGTTTATTGGAGCTGTTGAGACTCATGTAATTTGTGAGGGTCAAGTTCTGGCCAGACGAGCTGATGACATTGAAGTATGTGATCTCGGAACCAGGAACGAAAGGCAGACTGTTGTTGATCTGAGTGCCCACATAGTTCTGCGCGAAAGCAATGGTTGCTAGAGAGAGAAGGCGAACAAGTAAGGACATTGCGAAAGCGAACGGCTTAACTTGCGACGAGGCCATGTCGCTGAACGAACGTGAAGCAATTGAGAATCGCGGAGGAGCGATTAGGTTGATGAAAAGCAGATCTCTGCAGGGATAGCTACTTTATATCTTGATCGCTGACCGCTTGTAGCGAATCAATAATTCGTATCCCCAAACCCTGTGTTGTGTCGTGCCGTCCCATCCCTGACCGAGCTGGGCACGGCTGATGACCGCCTTACTCACCAGAGAGCCTCAAGATGACTGGCACAGCAAGTGCCAATGGACACTTGCTGTGATGACTAGACATGTCTCTGTGCCTCGCCCACGTTGCTGTGATCAGGGCGTACAAGATAGTTTGCAGTGGCTGCCTGTAGATCTTGATGGCTGGAACAAGAGGTGTAAACTAGCCAGGACCAGCCTTTCACGCAGCTCTCTCCATGTGGAAGCCGTCGCTTATTATAATCTTTTTGGGGGGTCCTGACAAGGGCATTAAGATGATACGAGAGCGATTTGCAGAATCGGGGATAAAGCGGTGCTAACTGTCTTTCGCCAGACAGCTCTGGGCTCGTACCAGCGAACATACCACCATAATGAGTACTGTAGGCCGAGGGCAGAAAATGGAACGCGGGCCGACTTGCCGATGAGTCTCCCGCACTTCCCCTTTTGGCTGGCTCGGATGATTTTAATGCATTGTTTCAATGCATATGAGTCTGCAGCGAACCACGCTGCGGCACAACATAACGACACCGCTGACCGAGCCATCTTGAAGGAGTTGACAGGGTGATCATCACGCCAACTCTGAAAGAAATAAAGGTCGCAGAGCGGTGTTTAACTTACGTGAGACTTTTCCATGCAAGAGAAGATTTATTTCGGCCGCAGAACAGGGGTTTGTAGGCGACAGCGGAACTCAGCAACGATGGGGTAGGTGAGCGTACTCAGCCTTCGGCCGCGGCCAATCTTGACGATGCGGTAGAGCCTAGTAGCCCTGATGATCTGGTCTTGCAGCGAAATCCTCCGACCGACCGTCGTGGATAAGAAGATCAAGATTGGGTTCAGACTGGGGTACGGTGCCTGAAGTGGAAGAGGGGAATCTAATTTTGGAGACACACTTGGAAACTTTTGCAGCGATGGCGCGCTAGCCGGCCGATCTATGTTTTAGTCCCTTCCATATCAACAACCCCTGCCTTTCCGCGGGATGAGCTTGTCTGGACGGCTTCTCTGCACCAAACATTGGCTCTGCCGGAACATTGAATCCCTGGTTCGACCTTTGGGGGCTCGGTGCGTGCCAGCCTGGGCAAGTCCTGTACTCATCTGAAGACGCAATCCGGGGGCCACTCTTCACATGCGAACACTCCAAGCCCCCGGGAGCCTTACTTGATGTGTTTCCCACTATCGACTGCGGCGCTCTAAGCGAGACGCGCGAATCCTTGGCTCAATTAAAAATCAACTGTCGATGCAACTGCAATATTCGCAGAAGAGCCACAGGTCAGGGCAAAGAGCGTCTGTTTGGGTAGAGAAATGGCTTTATGACGATGACATTGAGACTGAAAGCAGCCTCGATCTGTTTACGGCACTCAGTAAACTCAACTCTAGTGATGCACGCTGCCGCCCATCTGTCTGGCATCTCTCCGGAGAAAAAAAGATATTGATAAACGCCCGGAAATTTCCCCTGGAGTATAGCGCGACACCAAGTCCCAAAGCTTGAAATAGACCCAAGTCCTCGTGTCGATCTCTATCACCTGGAATGGCCGCTGGCATGGCCAAAACCCTGGTGCCCATTGCGTAGCTTCTGCAGCTCGTCAGCAGTTTACCTTCTAGGGTCTGTCATCCAATCTAGGAGCGAAAACTTAGATTCACAGCATGCAGCTAGCCTGGGAGCTTGTCCCCAACAGTAGTAGATAACGGCGTGATCGTCAGGGATATCCCGAAAGAGGCTCTGGAAGTGGATACCATAGAACATGCCTGGGAAAAAACTCACTCACGTAGGCTCCATATCACCTCAGGCGGAAAAGCCAGGGGCACGTACGGAGATGGATTGGGCCAGTTACAAATCAGGTACCAGACTCTAGTCAACATCTACGGCGTAAACTTGCCCACTACGTGTGATGACGGCCGACGGATCGCCCGCACCCATGGTCGAGGATTGTGTGCCACCGTTCAGCGTGTAGGATCCGCGGAAAAAAATCGATATCGCGTGTCCATATAGTGGGATCGGATGCAACGCCCAGGCGCTATGCATCCGTGTCCTTGGAGGCGGTTGATACGCATTGAGTGCTTGCGGCCCTATTCGGCACGGTAAAATCCTTGTGGTGATTGGCCACTGCTTGGCATCTTTCCTTTTTCACTATCGCTTTCCGACGACCAGGCCTCTCCTTTTACCACTTCGACCAGTCACCGGAGTGTCACCTAATGACGAGCGCCAAGTTCTTAAGCTTCTCGCCACTAGCGACCTGCCAGATCCTGTGTTTCGGCAGGTACCCTAACGCCACTAAGGTTTTTATCTTACGGGAGCCCTTCTACCAGCGTTTTGGGATAAACATTGTCAGCCACGGGCCCCATCTTTTTCGCTGACATGTCAACCTTGTCTGGAAAAAGTAAGCCAGGCACAAATTTAGCTGTGGTAACGGACTTCAGCCGATACCCTATACCGCAAGAGATAGCGATTTCCAAGAGTCTGATAGCTCGTGCGCTTGGGTCGGTGTTCGACAAATCTTGGAATCGGTATCTAGGTAATCACTGCATCCGGCAAGGGAGGCTCGACCCGCATGACGGATCGGTCACTTAGCCTCACTGCGTATCCTAGCAGACTACAAGGGGTTTAGAGTGGGTAAGGTTGGTATTGATATATCGTAGCCCTTCTGCGTTTATGCCGGTAGGTGGTTTTCATCCTCTGGTGATCGGGTTGTTCCTTCTTTAAAGTATTACGCAATTCGACCTTTCATCCCCTAACTAGACTTTTCGCTTGCCTGTGCGGTAAGTCCAGTTCAGGGGAAGCCCTCGTACTCACGTTCTGACACGGGCAGCGCAATACTTGTACGTGCTATGATTTGAGCGCAGACGTACCTTGATTTTCGAGGCTTAATCACCTTCCCACCCCCTGCTCTCCCAGGAAGAAAGCCTTTGGGTTCTCAAACTTCACGATGGCGGCCTGCCAGCCAGACGTGAAGTCCCAGCGTGCTACACTCTTTCAAAACTCCTCCAGCAACATCGCCGACCTGCTTTGGGCAACCAACTCTAAACCCTCTATCCACGACCCATCCACCGGCAAATCTCTTAGTCATCAATCTCTTTTCCAGTTCGTGAGGGACTTTCGTCTACAGATTCCTTCTCATGTTTCTTCAAAACCTGTCGTTGCTGTTATTCTCCCTAATGGACCACTTCTCGCCGTCACTGTCATTGCAGTCGCCAATCGTTACACCGCAGCGCCGATCAATGCATCAAGTGGCGCAGACCAAATCCGAGCAGATGTCCTGCAAGCCGGGTCGCATGTCATTCTTGTGTCGCCTCACGATATCCAGAAACTTGGTCTGAATGATCCTTGGGTCGCTGAGGCGGGTATCGACGTTGTTCCAGTGGAGCTTGGAGATGATATGACCCTTAAACTTACAGAGCAAGACACTCCTAATTCCCTTTTCCAAGGTAGCCATATTCCGAATGCCGGGAGTGATTGTGCTATCCTGCTTTTCACGAGTGGTACAAGCGGGAAGAAGAAATTAGTACCGCTAACAATTCAGTCGATTTTGACTGGGGTTGCCTTCGTGATAGAATCATGGGGTCTCACCGCTACCGATGTGTGTAACAATCTTATGCCGCTGAACCACGTGTAAGTCTTCCACCTCGTACTACCGAAGCTTGCGAATATTAACGTGGTTAGCGGCGGACTTGTGCGAAATCTATTCGCTCCGATAATGTCCGGCGGCTCGACGATCTGCTGCAAGGCCTTCGACCCGAACCTCTTTTGGGACGTGGTCGAAGACCTTCAACCCACGTGGTACTACGCTTCTCCGACTATGCATTCGATGATTCTGGACGAAGCTTCCAACCGCAGTGCCGCTCTGTCTAAAAGCAGAATTCGACTAGTCTGTAATGCTGCCGGCGGTCTGCTTCCTTCTCTAGCTTGTCAGCTACGTGACACATTCCAATGTGTCGTACTTCCGAGCTACGGTATGACCGAATGCATGCCAATATCGTCACCTCCTTTGGACTATGCACTGGACAGGCCAGGGACTTCCGGTATTAGCGTTGGTCCCCAACTGGCCATCTTCAATGGGCATGATGTGCGTTGCGAACCTGGTATCGTTGGCCGGATTATGGTTCGGGGTGAACCCGTCTTCCCAGGCTATTTGAAACCGGACGGGAGCATCGACACAAGTCCGTTCACCAAGGATGGGTGGTTCGATACTGGCGATATGGGATATATGGACGAAGACGGGTATCTTTTCGTAACTGGACGGAATAAAGAGGTCATCAATCGAGGAGGAGAGCTCATCTCGCCGTTCGAAATTGAGGAAGCAATCGTTATCGCAGCACAGAAGCCGGACTCTCCAATTTTCGGACGCGTTTCACAGGCTCTTGCTTTTTCGGTTACACACGATGTCCTGCAAGAGGTTGTTGGTGTTGTTCTGGTCACGCCACAAGGATCTCCACGAACCGATATCCGAGCATTGCAGGAGGCCGTTAGCTCGTCTTTGCAACAAGTGAAGTGGCCGGTTGTTTTGGTCTTCATGGATAATGTTCCAAAGAGAAATAACAAGGTCTTAAGGATCAAGCTTGGTGAGCGACTTGGATTGGAAGAGATAACCGATGACCTCCCGATGGCTCAGCGACATTTCGAGGCAACCTGCCCTCCTCCCGATACCGCTCTCAGTGTTGCAATCGAGTGTACTGAATGTAGAACGGATCTTCCTAGCCTAAGCAAAAACATGGAATCGTCGGTCCCGCAGGGCATAATGATGCATATCCGCACTGACCATAACAGCGGCTTCCCAGAGATGATTTTGGCTCAAAGGGATGCCAATGCTCCAATCAAGATATCGACGAAGTTTGAAGGCCAGCTCTTGGCAGATTTGCGGAGCAGGATGCATGGCTACTATCTTCCAAGCAAAGTCCATCTTCTCGACATGGCCATTCCATTGGATAGAGAAGGATGCGTTGACGACGTTGCGCTCGACAAGCTCCTCATTGGATCTAGCCACGAGACTGAGCCGGACGAGAACATGTCAGAAACAGAGCAAAAGATCGCCCGGGTTTTCGCTGATGTTCTGGCCTGCTCAGTAGCTGATTTGTCAGTCGATTCGGACTTCTTCAATATGGGCGGTGATAGCTTGAAAGCGGGCCGCCTTCTGTCCATGCTCCGAAAAGAATATCAGATTCGGTTGCCCATTGACGTACTCTTTACTTGTAGTCAGCTCGGAAGCTTGGCCCAGGCCGTTGACGAGAAGCTCTCAGACGCAGCCCCCTCTACCATCAACGGAGAATCTTCAATGCCGCTTCCAGGTTGCGCCAAAACGTATAGCTCTACAAATCCGTTCCTCCTCATTCTGCAATTGCTGCCCCTCGTCTTTGTGTACCCTGGAAAGCGAGCATTAACTTGGACAATATTCGTCTACACTTTAACCGCTACTCAAAATTGGGTCACAACAGCGTCGGTCCCGGGAAGATTGGTCAACCTGGTGTTTTCTTTGGCTGTTGCCCGTCTTGTTACCCGCGCTATTGCTCCAATTCTTGCGATTGCCTGCAAATGGATATTGATCGGACGATACAAGGAAGGAGTCTATCCCATGTGGGGTTGGTATCATACCCGCTGGTGGTTCGTGCAGAAGATTCTGGCGGTTGGTGGGATGGTAAGTTTAGTCCGCTCTTCAATCTGAAGCTACTGACAGTTGCCAGGGACACTTTAGCCTGTCAAACCTTACTAGGGTGCTGTATTACCGGCTTCTCGGAGCAAAAATCGGTAAAGGTGTCGCAATTGCCAAAGGCGTTACACTTGGAGAATATGACCTCCTGGAAATCGGCGATTCCGTCAATCTTGACAAGTGCATATGCCGACCTTTTGCGGCTGAGCGAAATACTTCAATGTATCTCGGCCGGATTGTGCTCGGCCGGAACTCAAGTGTCGGTCAAAGCTCGATCATTGCGGCTGGAACGGTGCTGCCGGAAAACACTTGTATTGGACCGAATTCCTCTAGCTGGGAGATGAAAGACGCTACAGAGTCAAATCGCGATCTGTCATCGAGCAAAGTTTCTGGAGGTCCATGGGCACTCAATGCCTTCGTGACTATGCCGATAATGGCTTTGGTTCGATTCTTTGGTGCGCTGCCATGGATGCTGGGTCTTATCGGCTTGGTAATCACACAGCCGAATAAATCGCAAGATCAATTGGCCTCCGTCCTCTTCTGGTTTGCCGCGCCTCATCGGATTGCCTTCCACTACTTGGCGTTGATCATGAATACGGCTTTCGGACCAATATTCTTGTTCGTGCTTGCCTTCGTCCTGAAGAAGATTGTAGACGCGTTGATCGGCAAATCACGGCCTGGTCCAGCAGGCTCCAGAAGCCAGCTGCAGAGATTCCGCATGTCCTTCCTCAAGGCTGTCTACCCTGGTACTTCGTTCCACAAACTTACGGATCTTTTCGGCACGCATTATGGATTCACCTCCTTTGCTGTGAGGGCTATGGGCGGAAAAGTTGGGTCCCACGTCTACTGGCCTGGCACCGGTCCGTCCATCCAAGAGTTTGATCTCCTTGATGTTGGCGACGATGTTGTCTTTGGCTCGCGCTCGCATCTGATGACATCAGACGGGATTGGAAGTGATTACGTCCGAATTGGAGATGGTGCCATGGTCTCGGATCGTGTGGTCCTTCTTCCAGGATCGAGCCTCGGCAGGAACGCTGTAATGGGTAGCGGTGCGCTCAGCCGACGAGGCAAACATTACCCAGCCAACACGACTTGGGTTGGCAGCAAACAAGGAGAGGCGGTGTGCTTGTCAGGAACCAGTCGGCACGAGAATCCCAGTCATATCAACGCTTCTGAGCTAGAAAAAGCGCTCCTATCACAGATGACGACGCCAGTAAACTCTCAGTTGCAGAGCCGAGTGGCGTCGACCACCGAGCTCTCCAGTTCACGAGCTATGACTCCAGCTGATACACAGATTACCACGCCTAGGGACTCAGTCGCACCCTCGGTGGTTGACCTTTCGAAGACGGAGAAGGGCGAACACAAGCCAGCCGAGATAGTGGTTCAGGAAATCAAGGCTACCAAGCCTGCACCAGTTAGCTCCAGTCCCTTCGGACGTGCTTTTTACGAGAAGAAAGCACCATATTATGTCCTTGGTCAATTCCCGATCTTCTTGTATTCGGCCTTCACCACCGTCTTCACCGCATTCTATTGGAACGTCGCAACCACTTCCTCGGTCCAGCTGGTAGCGAAACTCGTCCGACTTAATGCTGCAATTCTTTTGCACAACCGATGGCGTCCACTAACCGTGTACACATTCTTCTTGTTTTTCATCGCTGTTCTTATGACTGCCCAGGCTCTCGCTGCTCTAGCCATCGTCATCAGCGCGAAATGGGCCCTGATGGGTCGACGAAAGGCCGGGAGCTACGACTGGGACAAGAGCAGCTACAACCAGCGGTGGCAAATTTTCCTCGCCGTTGAGAAGCTGCGACGACACTGCTATGGCGGACACGGCATCTTGGGAATGTTGACTGGCACCCACTATGCCGTCATGTACTTCCGTGCGCTTGGAGCAACGATCGGGAAAGACTGCGCTTTGTTCGCTGGAGGTTTGCCCAGTCTAATGTTCACGGAGCCGGATCTCCTCACGCTCGGAGACCGCGTGGCTGTGGATGACGCAAGCCTGGTGGCCCACATCAATACTCGGGGCCACTTCAATCTGAATCCATTGAGCGTTGGTGATAGGTCAGTTCTTCGATCAGGATCTCGACTGTTATCCGGCGCTCGTATGGAGGATGATAGTTGCCTACTAGAGCATACTCTAGTGATGGCAGGTGATGTTGCGGACAGCGGTTCAACCTACCAAGGTTGGCCGGCTGATGCATTTTCGGGCCTCAGGGCTCCAGTTGAAATTGAAGCTTAATTTTTAGTGTTTCAATGTTCTTCGCCGGGGACGTCTTTTCGACGTGGAGTTGAGAGGTTATTCACGTTTGGGCCGTCTTATACCCTTGCGACGATTCCTCTAAAGTAATCTTTTTCTGTAATTCTCCGGGTGCGGCGGATGGGAATTGTTTTTAAATGATGATTTTCTTTTGTTACCGGATAGATTCTTGTCTTGGCCACATACGGCAATGGTTTCATTGGATAGAGGAAGACAAAGAGCAATAGAAACAGGGTACCACGACAAATTGTTAATTTCTTGAATTTCGAATCTTGTAAGGCACATCAGAGAAAGAAATGTAATGTGGATTCCGAGAGGCATTCCTCATAATATAATCATTGTCAAGCTGCAAGGAGAACCCACTTACTTCACATGCCATTCTTATTGCGAGCGCCAAGCTTACTGGCAGCCTGCAGAAGTATTTAACGGGGATACTTCGACCTTTTAGAGGGCATTCCATTGCAGTGGTACCGGCTTTTGCGGCGCGTGGCTGTCAAATTTTCCCTGGCAGGGCGAGTGGACAAGTCGACAAACATTTGGGGTTACTCTGCAGGGCAGATGATTCCACAGGGGGGTATGGTGGTGCGTCGACCCTGGTGGAAAAGTATTGCATCCGACTCGTACATGAGCAAACCCCAGTCATCTGTACAGCAATTGACTGGGACAGGCTTCGGAGGGTTCCGGACTTGCCCCTTACGGTGTACCAACTACCACACCAGCCGTGCCTCGTTGGCTCTTAAATCCACTAAATCACTCATGCAGCCTGTTATTTAGACTTCTGCTAGGATTAGCACAGAACACAATCAGGGTAAAGGCGCGGATTCGGGCACCTCTCCTGTTCTAGGTATATTCTGTTCGGTACTCAGTATTGGTAAAGGTGCGTAGTTTGTAAGTCTTGCGGTGTGGGCTAGTGAAAAGAATGTGTGGCGGCGGGGGGAACAAGGGAAGAAGTCCGTCGAAGTGAGTCCTCTCCACCCCTTTGCAGCGTGTCTCCATCTGACTGCGTGCGATGTGTACGGTATCCTTCCCACAGGAAGTCAAATTTCAATAGAGATTCGCTTAAGGAATTCCAGCAAATAATTTTCACGAAAGATTCTCACGGACCCAAACATGTTCCTCGTTGGGCAATGATTGACTTTTTTTTCTATTAGAGCGTGTAGAGGATGCATCATGCAGTAAACACGGACGCAGTTAGGTACTGTATTAGCCAGTTAAAGATAGCCCCAAAAAGCTGTTCAGGGCAGCGCTGGCAGTAACCGGCATTAATGTAGCTCATATAGTCTAGCACCGACACGGCTCGGGCATATCCGTAAACTCAACTTGGGTTGGTAATTATGTACGAGCCTCTTTAGCCTCCTGATTGGAGCAACCTCGAACAGCAACTTTTTTCCGACCTCGAACTACAGTTTTTTCTGACCATGGACGATGCAGTCAGAGAATCCAGATGATGCCCCTGCCAGTCCACCGACATCTAGAACAACTGCCCCGGTAACTCGATCGAATACGCGCAACTTGTTCGAGGTTCCGGCCCCGATCAAGCGTATCTTCAATCGTTTTCCTCTCGTCACCTACCCGGCCAACGAGCTGCCTCTACGCGCGCCAAGAGCTCGTACGAAACATGCATTGTACATATTCAAGGCAAACAACTCGAGTAGTGAGGACGCGTCCTGCAATCCAAGCTGCCTGAAATGGCAGGTAAGCTACGAATTTACCGCTCCTTTTCAAAGGACCCCCTGGAGAACCTCATAGCTAATCCACTGAATTGTGCGTTGCTTTAGACATACCTTAAGCTTCTCAACATCTCATTTATTTCGGTCCTTTCTAACAATCACGCGTCGCCGAGCGGATCCCTCCCTTTCCTTCTTCCAGCCTCATCCTCAAAGAGTCCAACCAATCAACAACTAAACCCAGTCCTGACAAACAAGATCCTGAAATGGAGCAGAACAGAGGCAAAAGCTGCAGACGAAGTTTCATCTGATATTCGACTCGAAGCATATCAGTCACTACTTGATATAAGGATAAGAAAGGCATGGGTAAGCTTTCCCTGGTAGAACCCCTCAAATATCGACGTCTCTCCACAATAGGAACTAAAGATACTCGGCCTTCACAGCTCTACCACCTCTATCTCTGCCCCCCCAACTTCTCATCCGTCGCCATACCTTGCTACATTCACCCTTCGTCTCGTAATCCGCTTGTGGGTGCCGCTCTTGCGTACGAACTGCGCTCCGCTGCTACGGCCGAGATCCTGAAGTCGTCATCTGACATCACTGGCCCGGCCTCATCTCAGGTCATCGATGCGGAATTGCTATATACCGAAGCCGATGATGCCTGTTGGGCGTTGAGCACGCTGTTGAAAGATGATGAATGGTTCTTTGGTGCGAAGCGGCCAGATCTGATGGATGCGAGTGTGTTTGCGTATACCCATTTGTTGCTTGATGATGCGCTGGGGTGGTCTGATAAGCGATTGAATGAGGACTTGAGGAAGTATGATAATCTTGTACGACATAGGGCTAGGATATTGGAGATGTATTTTTGAAAGCTGTGTGGCGCACAAAAGTCTGCAGTGTACGATTAGGATTGCAATAAAAAGATGATAAGAATAAATAATGGCGGACTACTAGATCAACCCAACCGACCGTTCGCCTGACGGTTTTAATGCGAAGCGTGAGAATATGGATGCTTGTAATAAGTTTCAGGCCAAACTTATACACAAACTCGATAGGCTATGAGTAATACACCCGTCAATTCAGCAATATTTACCGCGGTGGACACCGTGAAGCCACGATAATTATCCAGCAGACATCCCACAGCGTCTAGTTGTTTGAGGCACCCGCCTTGCTCATATTTGGCCAACCGGTCCCAGATGAGGAAAGATAGGGTTGATGAATACATGTGACCGAGATGAAGAACTACCTCCATACATATTCGCGAAGGCTTTTGCGATGGCATTCGAGCAGCTGTCATCGCTCAGCGCATGGGGTCATAATTGCTCATCATCGGGTATCCCCTAGCTTTAACTCAAGCGAGCAGACAAAACTCCTTTTTCGGAAGATCCGCGAATCTAGTCAGCCTTCATAACTGCACTCCTCTGAACTGACGATCTCAGACTACAAAATTCGCTCACGTCATCATCCCACGCTATGTCCAAATCAGATGCGATGCCCAATCCCCATAGAAAAAGCGCCTTGGCAACGTCTGAGGCCCACCAAGAGATCCAAAGACAGACAATCCATTCACTTCCCGCTCGTTCCAACACCAACAGAAAAAAGGACCTATACATCCTCTAATCATTCGCCACCCCCTTCATTAACCACCCGACTCAACTCCCTCAGCACATCCCGCGCATCCACGCTCTTCGTCCCCGCCCTCCGCAACGCCACGCCATCCCGCTCCTCCAGCCGTCTCGCCGCCCGCTGCAGCACCTCGTCCGCGACCTCCTCGCCCCGTCGGCGATGCTGCTCCAGCTTGTGGATGCCGTCGGCGAACTGGTCGACTTTGAACTCGAGCGAGCGGGCGAGGGAGCGGAGCCGGGTTTCGACGCCGGAGAATGAGGAGGTCGTCGAGGTGGAAGACGAAGAAGATTTGAGGGAATTGAGGAGCGAGGTTTGGGCAGGGTCGAGGAGCGAGGTGTCGATTGAGGAGAGGAGAAGGGAGTCCGCTGCGGGTGTTGTGGATGCGGGCACGGCGGCGGGCCGCTGTTGGCCTTTGGCTTCGCGGTGGGGGGTCGGCGGGAGGGCTGAGGGGGGAAGCGAAGATGTGGATTTGAGGAGGTGCTCCCAGGTTTGCTTTTCGAGAGATAATCTACGTGCGAACTGTTAGAAAAGTCTAGGGAAGTTTTTTTGAGCAGTGATGGTCGCGCTTCCGTACCTTTCTACCTCCTGTTCTAATTCTTTGAGTTTGGAGGCATTTTCGATGTTACGGGGGTTTGGCTTCTTTACTAGAACTGCCGGTTCGATGTCTTCCTATGGGAAAATAAGCAAAAAGTTCCATCTACTGCATTTCCAACATACCCGATTGAACCAGTTCGATAACTCTGGCCGCGTTGAGAATTCCTTAAGGAGCTCTTCTTGTATTACTCTCGCTATACCACTGTCAGTGCAATTTCTCCCTGACCTGGGAAATCCATACACACCGGCCATTATTGCATTCGAACCCTCCACGCCGCCAGAAGGCTTATTTGGCAGTGCTCGTTTTCCACACCAGGTCAAAAGCTGCTTCATCCGCCTTGGCTCTGGCAAATCTTGTGAAATAAGCTTGTAGAACTCGGTGGTCTCCACCTCGGCATGGGGTACAGCTTCACTCGCGTTAGCTCTGAATTGTAGATTTGAGAGAATATCAAAGATTGTGTTCTCCAACTACGCACCACTGGAAGTTCCACTGTCTATTAAGGAGCTCGCTCTTCGGCCTCGTATGTCCGTGCTACTTCGTCTGTGCCCCTTGCGGAGCTCCTTATTCCGCTTGTTGATAGGAGTATCCGCAAATGGCAGTGCAATTTTGGTCGCGTCTTCTCGTTTCGCAATCCGTAATGGAGATGTGCCATTCACCAGCACAGGACTTCCATCACGATCTTGCGCGGCCTTATCCTTGTTTTTACTCTTAGTTGCTGAAGATATAGGCGGCTCGTCTTGCACAGACTCGTCCGTTTTTCTGCTCTTGTTCGTCGGAGATTTAAGCCGCTCATCTTGCATGGGCTTTTCCATATTCTTGCCCTTGTCTACAGGAGACTTGGGCCGCTCTCCTTGCACTTGATCTTTATCGCCAGAGAGCCGCGCTGAGCGCCTTTTGGGTTTTTTCTCTGTTGGGATTGGCGTGGTTGGAAGCATCTTTTTGACTTTGGGTTTCGGGTTTGGAGGCTCTGAGTCTTTCTCTTCTGATATAGGTCGTGGAACCGCGACAGGCTTCTGCTGAGCCTTTTTCGTACCCCTTCGTGAGAATTGAAAGTCTGCATTGCCATCATCATATTCTAACACTTCGTCAGCATCCAATCTCTGAGCAACATCATCGGTTCAATGGACAATAGAAATGACGCGTGGTTTGAGAGCGGACAGGCGCTACCATTATATACCACTTACTTTTCTTAGTTCTTATGCCATTTTCGCCATTGACTCGCGCATCTGATCGCTTCTCGGTTCTGTGTGCGGCTTCCTCCATCTTTGATTTTTTCGCCGGCGTGCCATTCTCGTCCTCATCGAAAGCTAATCTTGCGCTTCTTCGTCGCGTGCCCTGTTGCGAAGAGGTCATGCTAAGCGTGCGCAAAGGCGATCGCGTAATTACTGAGGTCATTTGTCGGGTCGGAGCGCGTGTTGTCTGCTGGTAGAGGTTGGACCGTAATTGATATTTCCGTGTGGCGGGTCACACGGTATTGAATCCCATACGCTTCGATTGGCGGGGAGCATGCGCCGATTATAGAAATCTTCGCGCGTTAATGATCGTGGAGATTAAGTGATACTTTGCTGGAAAAGCAACACTTTGGCAGGGCGCTGGCGAGTTGAGGGGGCGTTGTTTACCATCCGTCATCTTTGCGGTGAAACCATTCCTATTGGGGACTAGCACCGCTAGCTCTTCTCACCACACTGGAATTGACCTCCCGTCGGCGTCTGCGAACTTGATTTAAGTAATTGTCTACGGAGTATGTCACGCAGACATTCGATTTTCAAGACTTCAGGCCACAGTTTGCGAAATAAAGTTCTAATTCTAAATAGCTTTTCACCATCACTGATTCCTAGTAGCTACAAAAATGACTACAGCCCAATTGTGTTCTACCACAATAAAACTCGTAGACGGACATCGCAGCATTCAGCATGATGCCTCTAAGTCATTGCATATTCTTAGGTGAAGTCGCACTCGTCGGCGGTGCTAGACTGCCTTCTATTCTTCGCTTAGCATCCTGCTTCTCAGCAAAGGTTGGGTTTTCTTTTCTCATGTCCGGGGTGTGTGGGGCCTGGCCGATAGTATGCCCAATGGACATGCCAACTCTGATCTATTAGGAATTAGCAAATGACTTCAGAATCGATCTGAGGCCTTCCGAGCTTACCAGAGTCTCAAGTGGCACATTTGAATTGTCTGTGAGGTCAGAGTCGAACATCATGGTGCCGGGCTCAAAAAGCAACAGTAAAGTGCTCCCACCTGTCGTCCGTTAACTAAAAGCCTCTTGGCAAAAATCTATCACCCTGAAATGTGGAACTTACCAAATTTGAAATATCCCAGCTCTTCCGCCCTTCGGACACGTTCTCCAGGCTTTCGTGTTATTACTGTGCTTCCCACCATCATTGCACCGACGCAGACAACCATCACCCTGCCATGGCGTTCCGAATCGATTGGTACAATTACACGGATATTCTCGCCGTAAACGTCGAGGGCCGATCGGATAGCCATGGGGTTTACTGTGTAGTACTCCCCTTCGATGAGCTTGGGCTCGCCCATGATGCCATCCACTGGTATGTGAAAGCGGTGATAGTCCTGCGGAGCGAGCCTGAAAATGCCCAACGCACCATCCCGATAACGTTTGGCGTCGTCCGGGTATGCGCTCCCGAGTAGTCGGTCTACGGTGAACTCGCGACCCTTGACCCAGATCTTTTGTGCTTCATCCATGCGATTGAAGACGACGGAGCGGCAGTCTGCAGGACTGGTGACAATTTCTAGTCGTGTGGGTGCTGAGCATGGACGGGCGCCTGGTTTCAGCTCGCGATAAAAGAACTCATTGAAGTTCTTGAACTGGTCGCTAGGACGAAGCACTTCTGACATGTTGAGTTGGTGAAAATTGATGAAACCTTGAATCTCAGCCGCGGATGCCGGATCATCGTATTTTCGCCCTTGCTTGAAAGACATAGATCGGAGTAACTTGCGTACTGGTAATATGTTAGTGGCGATCGACGCAACAATTTGGAATTTGCCTTACTCCGCTTCTTCTCCATCTCCCTGCTCTTCAGCCCTTTATACAATAAACGGATGCCCAATCTCACGTAAACACTCATTCGTTCCTCATTTATTTGGCCCGTGATTCGATCTTGTACGAGGATGTTTGCACTATTTGCGCCAATCTTGTAGCCGCCATAACTGATTTTTGTGATGACTTTGGAGTACCATTTCCGCTGTGCCTGACTACTGGTAACAAAGCCAGCCATGACAATATTGTTAACTTGTCGCCAGTCTTGCGACGCGCAGGTGGCAATATGGGTAATGATATCAGCGTCGGATCGCTTGTTTAGTCGCGGTTGATGGCAGATTGGACACTCCCGGACTTCCACAACATGTTCCTCGCCTTTTTCGTCAGTGAGGTCATCGGCCACGAGCGCATTCCCTTCTTCGCCTTCTTTCCCCAAGTGCATTTGTTCCAGCGCCGGGATCATCGTCGTTTGCGAGTCGTTGTTGAGCGGTGTTCCGCTTCCTGATGTAAGCGCAGGTGTTGAGTCGCCAGGCGTTTCACTATTGTAGTGGGATGGCATACTGGCCGCGAGACTTGACGGTAAGCGCTGTTTGATAGCTGCGCCAAGGGTACGATTCTGGGTTCGTGCAAGCTGGTCTTCTAAGCATATCACCGCTTGGTCGTATGTCAGATACTCTTCGCCGTTGTTATCCTTGGCAAAACGCCCGAAGAATCCGTCGATGGTCGCGTTGTGGAGAGTGGAACCAAGTGTGTCTAGCATGGTTGTGAGCTCTACTTTATCAATGTAGCCACTGTCGTCAGCGTCGTATTGCTTGAGCATGCTTCTCCAGAATTGCTGGCGCAGGGCCATGTATGGCATATACTTTGCTCGAATGTAAAGGACAGGGCTATGCTTATCCTCCCATCTATCTTTGTTCTTAAGATTTAATGGGAGTTCGAATGAGTGCAGGTCAGGGTCATCCAGATTGCTGTCAGAACGTGATAACGAAACATGGGGTATGTTTGAATCTTGTGGCGTGCTCGAAGGAGGAGCAAGGCTATCCTGTGGTGGACTGGAATTCCCGGATATGGTGGAACCGGCGTGCTTAAAGCCAGGTCTGCTCAATGTCTTGAGACTGGAAGCAGACGAAGACCGTGATATCGGCAACCGGAAACGATTCCTCTTGGTCTCACTGTGGTTGCCATTTCCAGGATCAGGCGGATCACGCAGCGCAAAAAGGCCGGTCTCCGCGTCGGCCTCGGGAGCACGAGAAGTTACATTCTCGAGTTCAAAGTTGGTGGTTCCTACGAAGTCGTTTCCTGTGAACTTATCTCGATCCACCACGGCGAAGCTCAACGAGTAATTGACTTCGTGACGGAGAACCTGGAAGACGAGTTTTTCGTCGTATACAGGGTTGAGATTGTGTCGAATGACGCGCGTGCGATAAGTTTTCCTGTTCAAAGAAGTTACAACAAATGGGTCCATATCAAACCCCGTCCGCGTTGCTGTAGGAATATCAGTAGATGACAGATGATGGAGGCAAAACACAGACCATTACGTTCAGGGGGTAAGTCGGTAATCTTCTGTACTTCCAGAAAGAGCACACCAGCGACATCAGATTGTCCAGTAAACTCATATGCTCTTTGCTTTGTCCTCTTCTTAATCCTCGCAATCCGTCTCCTCTTCTTCTTTTTCGCAAGAGCTTCTTCCTTGGTGTCTGCATCGGCCCCATCTGCCTGGTCCACGTCTTCGTCCCCTTCTTCTTCGTCCTCCAAATCTCCAGTGTCAGTTCGTGCAAGGTCATCATCATGTTCATTCTCACCACCGACACCGATAGTTGCATAGAGCTTTTGAAGGATTTGTTGAGGCGTTGCAGAGGAGTGAATTGGATCAAGGACAGAAAACCCCATCAGAACTTCTCCGGTGACAACCGAGCTCTTTTTACCGGTTCTCCGAGACTCAAGAGGATACCACTTGGGCTGTCTGACTGTCAGTACGGCATGACTCAGTCTGGTCGAATTTCAGACGTACCTCTTGCAAAGATGAACCATTATCAAAAATGTCATCCAGTGGTATATCAAATTGACCCATGTAATCTTTTCTGAACCGGTCCTTATCCCAGCAAACAACTTCAAGTAGAACGCACTGAGGTCCAGTGATGGCCAGTTCGTAAGTTTGGTTCCATTCCGGATTCAAAGTCTTGCTAATTGACGGCGTGGCCTCTCTCGCATCTCCTAGGGTGAGGACAAGGTACTAGTAGTCTTGTTTAGCTTCGTACAGCAGTCGCCACTGTTCAGTTGAAGCTCACCGGATCACTTGTGCCTCCCTTGTCCTTTGCAGCTAGGTTTCGAGCCTAGAATATTCGTTAGTCTCTGCAGCATCATTTATATTGCATGGTCGCGTTCTACTTTCACCACCGTGGCCTTTAATACCAGGTTACCATTCTTATTTTCGCCCATAGCGGGTGGTCTAGGGCTTGAACTTCGACTGGGTACGTTACTTGGTGACTTTTGCTCGTTGCTCTTGACCTTGTGAAAGCCTCCCGTGAGGCGTGTTGGAAGATTTGGTCGAGGCATGGTGTTGAACAAAAAAGGTGAGGGCCACCCCGAAGGGCCTACAGAGATTGAGTGTGTCTACCGTGTATGGTACATCAAGCAGGCGAAGGCAGGATCCTTTTGAAACAGCCGCAAGAGGCAGAGTCGAAAAGGACACTGGGAGCTGAGCCCCGCAAGTCCCGCTATGATGCAGTTTTGAACAGCCGCAGCAACCCGACAGCCTCGCAGCTGGTGTTTGCGATTGCCGATTCACACCGAGACCGTTGGGGCGGATGAATGGACAGGATAATTGAACCTGGAATCATTGCGTGTTAACACGGGTCTTTTATTTGCCAGGCAGGCAAACATCTTCGCCATCTGTGTGCTTCATGGCGGATCAACGTGGGGGCCCTTGTTTACGCGTCGCTCTGCACTTTGATCCAAACAACATCCCCTAATGTCTTCGCGAGCACTTAACCACGCAATCAAATGGCAAGCAAGGAGATCTCCAATTTTCTCAATGATCTTGAGCTAGCTGTTCCTATCTCAATTGTCCGGTAAATGATGGGTGCCAAACACCAGGGAGCTGTTCCACGAGAGACACACCAATCAGGGACATAGACATCCCACCGTCCAGAAATCTTCCGCCGTTCGCACTTACCGAAAAGAGCGCCGCTATTTTGAAGCGACGTTCGTACTCCACAGCTCCAGACCAATATTCCTAATTTCACCTTGCGTGAGGAATGGCTCTCGGATTGAATTGCACCGGCTTCCGTAAATCTTTTGTTTTGCCATGAAGCTACACGATTTAGCCCGTGTCAGATGCTGATGAAGTCGTCAAACCCAAGATGGGGGTAGTCTACCCGAACCTTACTTCAGAATTCTTTGAAATGCGGCCACGACGAACAATCAAAACCACGGCTGCACTGGGTGCAGGAATGTGTATACCACCATGTTACTGTGGCCAGTGGAGACAACAAAGTTTATTGCGATGTCTTCAGCGCTCAAGAAGTCAATCGCTTGAATGAGCGCTTCTACCATCAACTTATCTTTCCCACAATCGAAGGAGGTATCGTAGTCATGCTGGTACTACATGCAGCACTTCGCCAATATTGATTCTGTCTATCGCCGGCCGCGATGTCGAGATTTGATGATGCTTGACAAGCTAAATGATCCAACACCTTCTACAGTTTGGGCTCCACGCCGATAAATTACCACCCTCGAAAGGCCGCATTAGACTAAGTAAAGCTCTAGCAACAAATCCAGGTAATAGAAGTAAGTGTAGTAGAGTCAAGGCGGTACTGAAAACAGTATGTGAGGTTTCTGCGGAGAAGAGGGAAATTGCTATAATGAGATTTCGGCGTGAAGAGGTGAACATGAATTTCCAGGCCGTTTGTTTGATTACCAGGTGACCTTCGACTATTTATCTGCCTCGCCAAGGAAGCGATCAAAGGTAGGCACTTTTTTCTTGTTTATGAAATAACATCTCATGGATATCTAAAGTAGCTACTGTAGCTCAAGGAATTTACTGGGCAAATGCGCCGATTCGAAAAGTTCCTTGTTGCTACCACAGACCTGGAATAGCGCGGAGATTTGACCGTCTTTTGGATTTAGTGCGGAAGCAGTCTAATGTCTATCTCTAGCTTCTAATTCTATGACACATCCGGTATTCAACTAGGACTACTGGAGGATATCTAAGCACCTTGGCCCTCCTCTTTCCTTTTCCAAACGCACCACTCAATCTCTTCCTCATCATCCCAGTTATCTCCCGCCTTTGCTCGGCCTTCCCTTATCGAAATCAGGCCGCCCTTCTCCAAGCGCTCCCAAAGCTCCCGAATCTGGTCGAGATATGCGACCCGCAGCGGATATGCAATCACGACGCGAGCCTCCTCCCCCGAGCTCAACCACGTGAAAATGGCATTGCCTAACATGCGAGGGTGGTCCTCATAGTAGATCACATCGGCGGCTAGGATGATTTTTGGCTTTTCATTTGGATTGATTTCCGAAGCTCTAATAATCCGTGGCTGTATCCCATCGTGCAAAGCTAAAGTATCAGGCTTATCCCAATCAAGGGCTCCAGCCAAGGCGCTGCCACCCGTCGCAGCCAAAGTCTTTGCATTCAACTCAATGTTGGAGGCTATTGGTCCTACGATTGGTACCAGATCCGTGAGGGTTACGGTGGTGCTCCAGAGCGATGCAGCCGCAAGACCGACAAGGCCGATGCCGGCACCGAGCTCGAGGACAGTAATATCAGAATACGATGAGATAGCTGAGTTACTCAGCCCATTGGTACCGCCATCGCCATTGCTCGTTGGACGGCCTCGAGGTTGGCGGTTGCGAAGACTCTTCAAAGCTGGCCCGATGGCAGGGGTAATCTCTTGAAGATGTTGAGTAAGGATATGTGATGAGCTCCATGCTTCCAAGACGAGATTTTGAGCAGTCACCGCCGGTGCTTCCAGATTGATCGTTATTGGACCATTGAGAGACGGAACTGAGAAATTTCGGGGAATATTACGCATTGGTCAAGAGTATATATCGAATCGCTTCTCTATTAACACCTGAAAGGACTCTATTCGCTGAGAGTTAGCCCTTTCATTTCTATGGATGCGGCAACAATGTGGTACGAGTAATGTAGTGGAAGCAACTAAGACCAATGAGTAGCATCGGACCTTGAAAGCCTCGGATTCTATCAATGCAATGCGAATAGCCTAGTAAAAAGATGATGGAGAATGGGAAATCAACGAAATTATCCTTCAGGGTGTTTCAAGTCTTGTCAGTCATCGTTTCTGCATGGAAATGTACGCGTCTGACGACTGTTGCATCGAAAAGCGACCAACCTCCTACTAGCTGAGAATTTTTAATAATAGAGACACGAAGAGAAATAACCAAACTCTATCGTATATAGGTAAGAAGATGTAGCGGCCTTCTCCGAGTCTCTGTGGGAAGTCAGAGAGACAGCGTTCCGGACTAGACTAGTACCAAAAATAGCATAGCCGCAAAAATCTTCTTCCTTCCCATGGTACACATTGGACTGCGTCCATTTCCTCCCTCTCGCACTACAGCCGAACTTAATCAAGCCTTGCTGTCATCACCGTGGTCAGACTGAAGGCGACGCATTGCCTCGTGTGCCACTCCTATTAAGATCTGCAAAATCTTTCTCAAATTACGTGTATTTTTTATTCTCCCACTTCTTTCCCAGAAATAAAATAATGGCTCATTCTATATATCAAAAGCAACGGTATATATATCGATCGCAATCTGAAGATTTTGTCGTTTATAAGAAAGGTTGCCAATAGATATTATGCTGTGCGGTATCCAGCGACGCCAGCTTCAGTCAGCACAGCGAGGCTTCTTGCGCCTTCCACTGCCTAATCTTCTCGGATGTCAGAGGCCCCAAAAACAGCTGATGGCGCCTGTCAAGAGAGGCTCTCCATCAATTGCGAAATACATCTTGCAAGGATGAGTCGGCACTGCCCGTCTCCTGTACCTGCACCTGGATGGGCTTGAGGTCACTGAATTCCACGTGTGCGGCTAAACTGCTCCCCGCCTTTCATCCTACTGGCCCTTGGCCTTCTTGGCTTTACCTTAAAGCCCCGAAATAGCAGTTTGAGGTGCATGCCGCGATGACGCACGCCTTCCCTTTAAATTGACTCAGCAATTCAATATCTTCCTTCTTGAGACTTATCTGCATCCGCTCAATAGCATTGACTGAAGCTCATTTATCGCGTCCAAAGATCATTCGCAGTAACGTTGTTCAGCCATCGAATTCTCTGCTTTCACTTGCCCAGCATTGAAGGTATCAAAGTATGACTCGGCCAGGGAGTTGTGTCTGGAATCGAGGTATACAGACTCCAAAAAGGAAGAAGCTGTGCCCTTGATCACGATGGTGAGTCTGAACTCTCGATACCCCATCTCTCCATCTGCTCCATACCGAACGTGATCTCGAGAACCACCTTTGCAAAATCGTTGAGTTCTTCCGGCGCGACCATTCTGAACAATTTATCAGTTTCCGTAAGCGAGACTAATCCGCCATAAATCTCGGAACACCGCTTCTGCCAGGCCAGGGCTGACGGTGCTTCCCAGAATCCTTGGCGAGAGGTGAACATCATGCCGCCCAGGCAATGAGCTGTGCCATCTTGACTCGCCATATATACTCCATGTATAGCAGCCACCACTAGCCACGTGCGTCGGACGCTCTCGGCGATTATCCAAGAGTACCAGACGAGCGTCTCCCATGGCACACGATTGGTAGCCGCTTCTGCGCGCGAGGATGAAATGAGGAAGCTCCCAAGAGAATCGCACTGGCTCGCACGGTCAACAGCTTGTTTCATCCAGCTGTTTAGCACGGGAATGTTGCTTTCTGCAATACAGCGCAGCCGAATGTTGCCATCATAGAGACCGATCAGTTGGTAGACTAACAGTGCCTGAGCTCGCGCAAGATGTGCCAAAGGGTCGAGACTGGCAGGATCCATGCTCACAACTCCTGATCGCGAGTCTGTCGAGGGAGTATCCTGTTCCACAAGCTGCCGGGCTCTGTCCTGAATAATTTGGAAAATAGCCTGTTCATTTGACGGCTTCCTGTGGAGATAGCATGACAGTGCCATGTACGCGTCTTGGATACATCTGGGGAACCGGTGATGATACAACCGATGATGGATAAAGGGGTTGCTGTCCCCATCTACCCATTGGGCTAGCCACCGCTGTACCTTAGCTACAGCGTGCTTTATGTCTACAGCAGAACGCGGCCTACTTTTTAACTCTTCTGGAGCTTGATCGATCGTCCACGTCTCCGGCAAGGTAAACCACCATGATGCAAGTTGATTACTGGGAACTCCGACGGACAATCCTTCGAAGCCTAGTCCGGGAGATGGCCTGGCCGCACCCGGTTCTCTGGCGTCAGGTTCAGAACATGGTGACAGCCGCGAAGTACTGGAGGTAGGGTCCGGATGCTGGAGCGGAAATGTATCGTGCTCTGCGTAGGGAACAAAGTTACTTGGCTTTAATTGAGGGTACTGGCATTCGATGCCCCGAGACCAGCATCTTAGGCAGCACGGCCTCTGCTTCCCGCATCTCCGCTTCGCTCCAGCGCAGGCGGTACATGAGGATGGCGTGTTCGACGCCTTGCCCATCCAGTTAGTCGTCTTCGCTGGTAGTGACAATTGTAGAAAGCCCAAGCTGTACGGAATACCTGATCACGCATGGGACATTTCTGCACGGATCTTGCGGGTACTATCTCTTTTGGGATAGCACCCGCGGGGATGATTCGATCGATCCGAATCTCCTAAACTTCAGACCATCAGAAGGCTCATGTAAGACGCGGCTCAGCCAAGCAATGAAGCATCCATTACTCGGATTGCGCCACAGATTGCTTTCGTCCGCGGCCGCCATCCGTTTTAGGGATAGTCCTACAATTCCCCTAAACTTCTCAACGTACAGATGCCTTAGACGTAAATGTGACAGCCGCGTTGGAAAAATGACTAATCTCCGCTCAAGAAGGGAGTGCTCGAAGACACCATATATATTTAAAAGCAAACCCATTGCTATGTCGTCTTTCTTTCAAACTACAAGGGAGAATTTCATCAAGGACAAACAAATTCTGAATCATCTTTAATACCCTCGACAACCTTCCGGATTTCACGCTTGAAGCCAATATAGAGGCGTCATTAGGGCACAAATACTTCCATAGTTTAACCATGTCACACTTGGAAGGGTTGTTCGACCTCGCTCAATCCAACTTCACCAATGCTATACATCAGGAAGTATATCCGGCAATAGCGCCCACGAGACCTGAACTTAGCCAGGCTGGGAGAGTCATTCTGGTCACCGGAGGTGGCATTGGCCTCGGGTATGACATTGCTCAAGCCTTCGTTCATGCGGCGGCAGACACCGTCGTCATCATCGGTCGTCGTCCTGATGTACTCGTGGAGGCAAGATCTCGTCTTGAGGAGGCGGCCAAAGCTGCCAGCACAAGCACCAAGGTCATCGCCCGTACCTGTGACGTTACGGACCAAGCTCAGGTCGACGCATTCTGGAAAGAACTCAACGACGATCTCGGTATTGTTGTTGATGTCTTCATTGCCAATGCCGCCAAGCCTTCACAACCTAAAACCATCCTAGAGGCAGGTACAGACGACATCTGGTCTCAGCTCGAGGTGAATGCCAAGGCTCCTCTGTACTGGACTGAAAAATTTTCTTCGCAGCCAGGCAAGAAACAGAAGGTGAGTGTTCTCTCTTTGTCGTCTAGGGAAGATTTATGCGCAACTAACATCCCGCTGCTCAGTTCATCGTCAATGTTTCGTCAGGGTTGATACATTTTTACGATCATCCCGCCTTGGCCGCGCGTCCAGGTGGTACTCTCTCGAAGACGGCTGGCACATTATTGTTCCAGCTCATTGCTATGCAGAACCCGCATGAAGAGCTTCAGGTGATCAGTTATCATCCCGGGCTTCTGTGGAACGAGTACTTCGAGACACTGGGCCTGCCTCGAGAGAAATTCGATAGTAGTACGTTCATGCTGTCGATTCTCATCTTTATTCGTGAAGACACTGACACTTTGGCTTTACTCCGTTTAGGTGAGCTCGCTGGTGCATTCGCCGTATGGGCCGCGACTAAGGAAGCTGCATTTCTCCACGGCCGCTTTGTTTGGGCATCGTGGGATGTCCAAGAACTGGCCACTGGCGAGATCAGGAAGCAGATTGATGAGGATCCGTACTTCCTTAGATCTACTATTGCGCCGCTTAAGCGTGGGGCACGGGCTTGAATGATATCGAGTCGGTAATCATGGGTTGCAGATGACCAGGTGACCTTTCAGTAGCATACACGATACAATTTTAAGGACTAGAGGGTTTCACTTATCCAGCTACTTACATATTCACAACTACCACAGCTCGAGTGTAACGGATAGTAACCCTTACAAGCATCCTCAATGACCGATGCCTTGAGCTCGTGGTTCATCTTCTCCTTCCAGCCGACATTATTGATGTCGTCCGAGTTAATGATAGTGCTCCCGCCATCCTTGGCCCGGCCCAGCCCAGCGTTGCTAACCCGTTCTCAGGACCGTTGACGAAGGCAATGTCGGAATTCTGCACGACCTCGCTGATAGCCTTCTGAACCCGCATACCCGGACCGCCGATATCGACATGTACATTCGAGGGCGGCGTAGCTATGCGGCGTATGGTTGTGGCTCATGAGCATGTTCCTAAATTAGTGTTGACATGTAAGCTAGCCTGTAGCTAACGATTGGTTAGAGCCATACGAAGTAAATCCTTTGGGAATTCAGATAGCATGTCGCAGAGAGACCTTCTCATCGATCCCGAATCTCCTAATTCGTATCAGTGTGAACAACACGTCCAAGCGCTCAGCGGCAAAAGACAAGCCTGTTGCCGCCCGAACAATGGAAGATCTATCCCTTCGCGGAGAGGAAGGCGGTTTGACGCACGGACCTCTCGATATCACCGCGAGGCAGCTTTGCGCTAACCCTGACCATGCATTGTACAACTTTTCTTGCCTTCATGGCTTCGACACGTCCTTTCTATTTTCTGAGAGCGCAATCCCATGGATTTCACTTGATTGCACCTCGATCCAATATTCTGATTTGGCTCGAGCTTTCCGTCGCCGCCTCACCCATCGCTACGCGATCCTATCATAATAGCACAAAATACAGGTCATCTGCGGACGGCGGCCATCATGATACACTGAAGATGGACACCCCGTCCGAAATGTCCGGCCAATCCGGCCGTGTTTATGTTGTCGAGCGGGTTCTTCAGGATAAGGGACCACTATTTGGGCGTGTCCTTTTTGCGAGGCACGCGCGCCGAAACCTTTCAAACATAGTACAAATCCATTGATCAGTGGATCCAGGCACGGGAACGAAAGGCTCGTACTGAAGGGAATCCCGGGAGAAAACTTTCGGTCTAGACTCAACATATACGAGCGTGTGGGCAGCAGTCCATTTCTGCGTGGACTGCTAGACACAATTCCAGAGCAGTCTATGTTCGTATTCAAATACATGAACGAGAATATGCTAGGGCTTGCTCAGAAATCCCTATCCTTTCCATCCACGAAGCGGATCCTCAAAGATGCGCTACGGGGGCTTACGGCTTTGCACGAACGGGACATTGTTCATAACGGTACCGCGATGTATCCATGCCTGACCGGCTCATCAGTGATTGATGCGCTACAGATGTCAAAGCGAACAATATACTCATTGATGTGAAGAAGGAGAAGGAGCATGGAATGGAAGTCGAGAGGGTTCAACTTGCTGATCTGGAAGACGCGGCACATATTCCTCCCGGCAGCATTCTGGAAGGTGCGCAACTGGGAAACTGGATGTGGCGCAGTCCAGAAGCACATGCGCAGGGCTCCGTAGGAAAGGCTTCTGATATATTCTCTTTCGGTGTTGTGGTGAGTCGCCAAGTCCATCAGCCTCCTCCTCGATCTCAGAATACTGACCAACCCTGGTATATAGTGCATCTACGCTGTGATCAAACGCGTCATCTTCGCCGTCAACGATCAGGAGCTGGCCCCGGGCGAAGAGCATCTGGCTGTCGTACTCGAGCGCCAGATTTCGTATTTTGCGGACGAGGATGGGCTCCACGGGCTCCTGAGGTATCTTGGTGAGAAGAACCCTTGGTGCCAGGTCTTTGAAGTCCTCATGGGCGGTTTCAACAAGAAGAACCCAAGAAAGCCGTTCTCGCTGTGGCGGGTTGAGCATGTTGATGAAGACTTCAAGGACCTCATCGGCGGATTAACAAACTTCGATCCTGCAAAGAGAATCACGGGGCAGGAGGCGTTAGCGCATCGGTGGTTCGAGGGCGTCTAAAAGACCTGGAATGTACCTACGAGATTGGATAGACTGCAATCCGCGTTAAATAAGCGTCGTAGAGAGAAGCATCAAGTGTACAAGTTTGTACTGTACACTTGGTACAAAAAAAAGTAGCATCACACCTTACATCGGCTCAGGTGCATGAAAAGAGCCGATTCCAACCCACCCAACATAAAATACCAGCCATGCCCTAAGATTTTGAAAATTGCGTATTCCTTGTATACCGGATTGAAGCGGCAGATTCATCTAAATGCGTAGTGTATAGGTTACTAGTAAATTTGTATAGCAAGCGCAAGATATTGCTTTTAGCAAAAGTGGGGTTTTGTCGGGTTGGTGGTAACTGCCGACCGTCCCTCAATCCACTTCAATCGATCTTTACTCCGTGCTACAATTGAAGGCAATGTGGTATCTGGCGTAGCATTTGCTACCACTACGGGATTTACAAAATATTTCTAAAACCACTGTTATTGATTGTCTGCTGGGATAATATTTGGACGGCCTAGAAGACTCCGCCCCGACCGCTCTTTCTGTAATCGGAGGATCACCCTTGGTGCCTTGACATCGAGTTTAGGGTGGGCTGATTTTTCTCATGCTGCAGATATTGGGGGCGCAGGTCGCGTGTCGCATGAGCACCCTGTCTGGTAGACTATCGAGTCTACTATTGGTGGGCTGTGTAAGGCAAACGAGGCAGACATGTAGGTGTCAAAAGCGCTTCAGAATAATGTTCTAGCATGAACGAAGAGCATATGCGCATCCCTTTTCTTTCCCTCCAAACCTTCTTTTCACCCATCTACGCCTCGCAATGGATCCTCTTTCTGTCTCGGCGTCTATAATAGGTATTCTCGGTGCGGCCGCAAAGGTATCTTCTGTGTTGATCAAATTTGTAAAGAAGACCAAAAATGCCCCGGATTCTGCGGAGGAGTTGATTGCTGAGGTCAACAGCCTCACTGCGATTCTTACTCATCTACAAACATATCTTCTCAACGCTGCAAACACAAGCAGATCCCGGGCGTCCCTCATTCTCGTGGACCAAGTCACCGTGACGCTGTCAGAATGTGTAATCACATTCTCGAAACTTGAAGAATCGCTTGGAACTTACCAAGATGAAGCAGAATGGAAAATTTTGGATCGTGTGAAATGGGCCCTGGAAGAATCGTCGATATCTGGCATCCTACGGCGATTACAAAACAACAAGACATCTCTAATGTTGATGTTGACAATTTTGCAGTGGTAAACAAACACAGAAGGTGTACTCGACATTTATTAGCAGACATTGACGCTCTTTTAGCCAATCTCTCGAAGAAGCAACGTCCGCGACAAATCGTCTGAACGACATGGTGGAAAATGTTCTGACAAATAACCAAGACATCAGTCGACGTCTGGCGCAAAGGAATTCTATTATCCATGGGAAGTCGCCGGTAACCTCACGAAAAGCCAGTCGTGTGAGCCTGGGATCCAGATTGGGCGCAGTGCGCCTGAGCAATGACGAAAAACGCCTCTCCCGCTTCCACTTCTGGAATTTCTCGTTTGAAGAAGTCCTGCAAGCATCTCGTGCATATCGCAGGCCCCTGGCTAGAGATTCGCTTGGATCACGCAGAACTTCGGGAGCTCAAACTGGAAGGTCATCAGTGTTGTCAGCCCTCAGCCTGACCGACATTTCAAATATCTCGCTTTTCTCCATACCAGTCTATGCTAGAGACATTCGCAATAGCCAAAGATATTCGTTTGGAACTACCGATGGGCCTGATTCGGCGGCGCCGTCCTCGCCGCAAGACTCAAGACACGACCAAGAAGAATTCACTGATCCCGTCGAACACCAGAATGACACGACTGAGAGCCAAGAGTTGCAGCTAGAGCAACGAGACAGTTCGCAACAACCTCGCTCAGACCCTGGATGGATCGAAGAAGCTGATACAGACAACCGCTGGAATAATTTTGCCTCGGTCCTCGTACGACAGAGACGTGAGAAGTTATCAGAGGACCCTTGCCCGGGGTTTTCGCACTCAATCCCGGACGCCTACCTTAATGGGTTTCTTCAAAATGCCAAGGTTCCTGTATTTCGTCCCCACAACGATGAAGAGCTTTCTCTCTATGGCTATATTCCTTCCTTTCTCTTTGAATCTGGTGATTTTCTCAGAAAGAATGGTCAGTCAACCCCTGTGACTGTGATGAGCTCCGCGTACAACACCAGTTCGTTTGCTTGCCAGTAGACCGGGGAATGCTAATATCAGCACCTAGCTTTAGACGCTGCTAACTCTTGTGATACGCCTGGTGTCCTTTCCTTAGCTCATTTCTGGTCCTTGTTCCCGAAAGATAAATATAAGCGATTGGACTATATACTTGATCAAGGACTTGCGCAACATTTGGCCAACGCACCTATCTGGAACACCATGGCTCTTACCACCTCATATCACAACATTTTATGTAAAGGGTGGAATAGATCTGACCGGCTGTGCTTGTTTTACTTACTGGATGTGTTGGCCACTCTTTGCACCAGGGCTAACTGGAGGCCTATGACGTTATGGCGCTTGGCCGAGATTTTTGCGCCATTCGTAATGAACTTTCACGAAGAAAGAGACAAGGCCGTTGTGTTCTTGATTCGGCAACACCAAATGTTGATTTCTCAAAAGCACCTGGATCTTCGCTTTGCTAACAGTGAAAGATTCTTGTGGGCAGATCAGGAAACACCACCCAGCACAAAATCATTGATCCAAGACAAAGCACACATTCATGGTGCTCTCGAGCTACCGCTAAAATTGAGACGCTCGCAGGAGGAGCTCTGGCTCGTACTCGACCAGGCTAATTATGGAGTATCCAGCCGAATGATTTCGGATTTTGACTCGCCTCAAGACTCGCCTCAGCAAGAATCTTTTTACATATAATGAGCTTTGATTGCTTGTTCAAAAATGTTCTCTCGCGGAATAGTCTCAAGTTTTTAGCCCGAGACTAAGGGAGGCAGGAAACTGCGGGAATTTATTCGGCTGCACTGGATAAGGTTTTGGCTATGTCCTCATTCCACAAGGCTTGGCCCGAATCGGTGCAAGCTCGTCAGCTCGCTAAACGTTGGCAAGATTTGCTTCAGTAATGCAGGTCATGCCTATTAGCCATGGATCCCAGACCACCCCGAGCAACATTGGTACCCAAGTACAACGATCTATGCTACAAGAAAATGCCACGAAATCATTATGACCTATGCTCTATCTGAATGGCAATTTCCTTCCCGAACACCCTGGCTGTCGTTTCATGATCTCTCAAGAATGTATATCCTATGATACAGTTTAGGGCCAAAACAACTTGAAAGGAGTACTAATCTCGGACTGCCACCGGCCGCGGATCCTCAATTTCACTACGTGTTACTGGTCGGTCTTGGCTCTGGTACACGTAAATGTCTATGCGGGTATCACTGTCGGGCAAGGCGACTGTGGAGTGACTGGCCTGAACCAAATTAGCCGCAGCCATCAGCTCAAAGAAGACGGCCTCGCTAGCATGACGAGTCTTCGTCGATACAATCACAATGGCTTTGGGCGACCGTGCGACAAGAGATGCGATAGTTCTCACTAAAGCAGGCGCCGTATCTGGATTATACGTGCAATCCGCAACGACAATCATGTCCAGCGTCCTTTCCAGAAATTTGGCGGGAAGCTCAATTTCCCAATCCAATGGTTCGAAAAGCACCATTGAGGATATTGCTGGGTTCATGCCGGATATGTTTCGCTTGACTATGTCCTCCGCCTCGGGCATATCGGTAAGCACGACTGAGCAGTCTGGAATCGTTTGCGCCATAGTTATGCCAACAATGCCACATCCACAACCAAGTTCCAGAACGTTGAGGCGTTTGTATGTGGCAGAGGCGAGAGTGTGCTCCAGTATGGGAAGATCCGTCTCTTGCAATGATACCACGCGATCGAGAAAACCTGCCAGGACGATACCAGCGTCCCTGAAGGGGTGTGAGTCCATAATTACAAAAGCTAAGAAGAAGCACTCGTACCAGAGATGACGCGCTATACTCTCGCCAGTTTCTTCCCAGACACTTATGATTCGGTCACTAAACGGAGTGAAACGTCTCTCAAGCATCCTCGGTGCTCCTGACTTGGCCCCGGACTTGTCAATATTATCGCTCCATGCCGAAATCACGGCTGGGGGAGCGCCAGGGTGCTGGCTCTCGAAGTGATCAGAATATGGACTTCCTTTAGGTCCAACGCGAACACGAAGTGGCCATTCGACTTCCGTATGCGTTATGTCGAAGTCAAGATGTAGAGAGCGCATTCCCTGTGTCCAAGAAATATTTCTGCGGAGGAAGATGTCACCGTCTGGATCTTGTGAGCACAGGGAGGCCGTTAGGGGAATATCTTGGGGATAGAAGGCCTCGCCCAAGTCGGTAGTGATGGTAAGTAGACATTTGATAAGACTCTTGTCGCCTTCTGAGGCCGAATAAGGTGGCTTCAGAAAACGGACGTAATGCATGGCAAAGTAAATTTCATTTTTCCCCGACGAGAAACTATACCGAACAATGTGTGTGTGAACAGATAGACTCAAAGCGAGGAATCGCTTTGTCCTAGCCGATGATGTATGTGCTCACGATCCCCAGGCTCTGGAGGAAAGGGTTGGAGATCGCAAACGCTGATCATTACTGTCAATGGTCGTAGAATTACCAAAGCCAGCGTTGGCGCAAGGGTTCCCCTCGTAGGCTCCCTTCTTATACCATCCCGAGCTGACGCAAATCGTCTTGATTGGAATATTGATGAAATATCGTTGGCTCAACCTCGGAGCACACCTAGTTAGCGTCAGGGTCCAAAAGCACCCAAAGCACCAAAATGGTGAAAAGGTGAAAAGCTCATGCAGGGTCAGTGAGGTCATCTTCGCACCCGGAATCGGAGGATGCACCGATGGAAAAGACTAATTACTAAATAATTGAGCCGACGATTCTCCGCAATTAGACCCCAGCTCCTTACCTAGGTAGCTACCTGGCTACCAAGGCACCAAGGCACCAAGGCACCAAGGGTTCCCAGCCAGCCTCATGAATGTTTCGCATCTGCGGGCGGCTCCTTCCTTAAACACCTCAGGCGCCCCGCTGCGCACTGTCATGACGACGCCTAGAAACCTCGTATGATCCACGCAAGCCCGCCTCTCCACGTTCCGATCAGCAAGCAATCATGTATCGCCGAAGCGATCCTCGAATACGCAGAACATTGAACCAGCTGTCTCAAAATCTCGAATCCGCGAATGAATCGGCCCAAGCAAATCTCTACAATGTCACGCAAACATACATAAATCCTTGTCTTTCCTCTATCACTTCCAGTCTCACTTACTGCGCCGAATCTGCTTGTCCATGCATCCCTTTCCTCAATCGCGACGAGCGTCTGCGGCAAAGGCGACGACACAGGCCGAGAGGAAGAGCAGAAGCAAGTTTCGATTTTTACGATGACTGGGAAGAGGATGAGAGTGACGGACTTCTAGGATGGGGTAGTGATGAACTGGATAGATTATTGGCAGGAACCGGAAGCAGTCACACAGGGCAACCTGGAAGGCCAAGAGCAATGAGTTATGGATCCCGAAGAGATGGCGGATTATACCCTGCAGGTAGGAGGAAGAGTGCGGTACAGCCGCACGATGGTGGACCAGATCCAACAATTATTCCAAATACGTCCTTTCTCGGATTTCTGGGACGATGGCCTTGGAATGTCGGTAGCAAAGGCTTAAAGTACAAACCGTCAGCTGCTGATCTTCAGGAACATCCTGGCCAGTCAAGGAGGGCCGATCCTGAAGTTGAGCCTTTGATAGAAGAGTCTGAGGAGGGCGAGGCGATGAATGGAAAGAAAAGACGGAAGAGAAGTGGTACAGCTGGCTCGGGCCATACAACCGACTCGTACAGCTCACGCGGTGATATATTCCCAAGCGATGAAGAGGACGATGCAGTTCCTTTGGATGATGAATTTGCCATGGTCTTGGAGCGTCGAACGACCAATCAAAGTAACCACGATGAAAGCAGCAGCGGTAAAACGAGAAAGTCTGGTAGACCATCAAACTCGCGGATATCTACGAGGACGGCCTCTTCAAGAAGCACACGTACATCTGGCAAAAAGAAACCTCGTCCAATCACAAATACGAAACGCGCAGAATCTGACGCCAGCGTCGTGCCCTCTCTCGCAGAGCTCAAACAAGAGGAGGAAATCATACGAAAGGAAGAGGAGGAAGACGTGCAACGACGAAGAGAAGCTGCAGAGAGGCTTGCATTGCAGCGCGGTCTTGCTACACCCGAAGAAGCCGACTTGAAGTCCCCTGCCGTAACGAGCACGTTGACCTCACCAGGCATGGAGTCTACGAGAAGTCAAGTCTTCTCTCCAGAATCCACTGTTTCTCCAACGCCAGGCTCGAATGCGCCATCTGTGACAGATGATGGACTAGAATCTCGGGAGTCAACAGAGGGGTCAAGGCCAACAAGCCACGGAAACGACGGGGCTGAGCAAAGAGAAGACGAACAGCCCAATACAGAATTCGTCCCTGCACAGCTACCACACTTCCAGAGAGATACTGGGTGAAAAAATGAAAAGGTTGCAAACCCGGATTGCATCGCATCTTGATCTGAGCCATTGAGCTTCGGATCTTCAGCTCTTGCAAAAGCTTGCAATTCTGCGAAACCTGCAGAAATTCCGTATCTACCAGCGCGGGTCACCCATTATCTCAGCGATTCTATCCGCAGGTTTGTCCACGGCTCATCCTTACCCGTCTAGCGTATCTGATACTCCCGTATGACATCGAGTTCTCGGCTGGGCCCCTCATAGATTCAGCTTTTCAAAATTTCATGAAACTCTTTTGATTTCAACATTACCGCTACCATCTTTCCCGCGGATCAGCCCTTTGTTTTCTATTCGCTTCTTCCACGAATTCGCCTCGCCGCGAGCCGTCATGATTGTCATGCGCAGAGCGGGGAGATCTGCTGAATTTCCCTGTTCGCCGACATGTGTGTACTTCCACCTCCCGAAAGCCCAGTTCAAAACATACTGTTTGACACCACTCTCGGCCGCCCCATTTTTGCCGGCCAATACACTGTCTCCATCCGAAGACTTCGGATCATCGCTCGTAGACAGCACAGCTTTTATCCGATACACCTCATCCTTCGGCGCTTGCTCCAGAAGCTGCTGCAGTTGCACCACATCCACTCCTCCTCCCCGACCCTGCATCGACACCGACAGCACCTCAATCTCACTCTGATGATCATGCCTATGGTCATCATGCCCACCCTGCCCCTCCTCCTCCTCCTCCTCCCTCATCTCTCCCTCCCCCCCAAACCTCGTCACCCACCCCCTCACCCCCCTCTCATCCAACCCAAACACGACCCTCGCATCCACCCACCCGCGCTCACTCCTCGCCGTCGCCACCGGCACCTCCAGATCCGCCACCCGATCCACCACATCCTCGAACCGGCGCTCGCTCACCCCTTCCCACTTATTATACACGACCAGATCCGTGTACCGCGCCTGCAGCCGCGCCGTGTACGACGTGTCTTCGTACCCCTGCCAGTTCTCGACGTCGACGACGGCGACGACGCCGTCGAGCGCGTAGCGCCGCCCCGCGGTTTCGCGCGCCAGTCGGTTGATTTCGAGGGCGAGGGTCGCGGGGAAGGCGGACCCGGAGGTTTCGATGATGATGCGGTGGGGGGCGGCGGTGGTGGCGAGGGAGGCGAGGGCGGTGGAGAGTTGGCCGACTTGGTTGCTGGTGGGAAGAGGGAAAGAATGTCAGTGGAGTATGTGGGGAGCCCCATGGAGATTGGAAGAGGTTTTATGGGGCGGTGCGGGTGGAAAGGAGGGGAGGGTTTGGACGTCCAAGAGAGGTTAAGCAGAGTATGGTATGTTTTACGCACCAGCATATACAGCCATTGAGCATCTCGCGCACGTCTTGGATGGCGGAGGCCGAGGCGAGTTGGCTGTCGACGGCGACGTCGCCGAATTCGTTCTTGAGGATGGCGAATTTGGTGTCGGGCATTTGGGGGACGAGATTGAGGATCATGGTTGTCTTGCCTGATCCTAGGAAGCCGGTGACGATGGTGATGAGGATTGGCGATTGAGACGACATATTCCGGGGAATTGTTTAGGCCGGCTGATTTCGATAAAGGACTTGGTAGAGTTATTGGGTACTGATAAAGTTAGTAGAGGCTCTATGATGATTTTGCTGTTTGAAGGAACAAAAAAGGACGGTAGATCTTGGAAATATTTGTGATCAATTTCGTTGAGGGTACAAAATTATTAGTTTCGTCCCATGACACGGTGTACTATACGGTGTAGGTATTTTAAGAATTTGACGTCATCCCTGCGGGAGGTGGGGTGGTGGGGTATGCAGGTCTAAAGTCTAGACCGTAAACACAGTTACTGCCAGATGTCAACGATAGGTTGTGAGATCCCCAGAAGCCGCCAAGCTTCACAGAGTCGTTTTCTTGGCTGCATCACCCTCCAAAGCGGGAACTTAACTTGGACATGTGAGGCTTGGCATCTGCATTCAAGGCATATAAAGCCTGACCCTGAAATTCCCAGGCTTCCTTCCTTTCTTCCACTTCCCCACCTTACCATAACCTTGCCGACGAACCACATCGAAGTCATACCAACTCGTTCCCACAACTACTTGAAGTAGTCAGTCATGGATTTCGTCAAGAATCTCGGCGGGGGTGAGAACAAGGAAGAAGCTTCCTCCGGAGAGCAGAAGCAAGGTGGGGGTGGCTTCTTGGGCGGCATTGGAGATAAGATTAACACTGCTGCTGGCGGAGGCAAGGAGAGCGAGAAGAACGAGGATATGCTCGACAAAGGTGACATAGACCTTGAACGTCACTGGTCAACTGCCCTAATACTAATGGTTGGGTCTACTAGGAATTGATATGGTGCAGGAGAAAGTTCTCGGGCAGGGCCCTCAAGATAATGAGAGCGCTGTAAGTGTACATCATCATGTCCATCCATTCTGATGACAATGATAGTGCTTTTGGTTGTGTTTCGAAGTATTCGGGTGCATATTCTCAGAGCTGACGTCTGCTGTAAACCAGGTTGAGCAAGCCAAGGATGAGCAGATCTCTGACTTCATTCGTGGAAAGTACAAGAGCGAAACCGGCACCGACTTTCCTATCAAGGACAAGGAAACGAAACTTGGCTGAATTAACACGAACAACGGCATACCGGAAGGCTTCAAGGATCTCATATATTGTAACATAGTGTTGGCAAGAGTCTAGCTAAATGGAAGTGAGCTAACAATCCCTCAAACTTCATATCGTGCGGTCAGAGTATCCGAGTTATCGCATAGATATTCATGACTTCACAACCGCATGTCCCATGCGACGACTTGTGCCACGCATTGAAATCCCAACAATTCTGGTAGCCGTCACTTCAAGCGACGTCTCCTCTTAGATGCTATCTTGCACGAGACTCTCGTTCGCCTCCGTCAACATGTCTTGCGAACCCCCCATAACCGTATTTGAGCTCGTCTCTTCTTCTACCCTTGCCTCTTCAGCCTCCTTCTCGATCTGCGTCATCCTCACTACAAATTCCCTTTGCAGCTCTGCTAACCAATTGGCAAGCACCTCGCCCTCCATCTGTCCGTTCTGTGCTTGCACCAAGTGTTCTTTCAGATTCAGCATCAGCTTTCGCCTCCTCTCTCTCAACACTGCTGTAGACGTCCTCTTCCGCTTGTTTACCTGCTCTTGCAAATGCATCGCAACTGTCTCGGCGTATTCAATAACGCTGGGAGGAAGCGGCAATAGCTTAGCCATATTTAGACCGTAATGCTGCTCCTGCACCGTACCCGCTGCGAGCTTATAAAGCATGCTCATTTCATTCTGTCTGGTCATCTCGGCTTGCAAATGCAGATTTATTACACCAGCGCGCTCTTCTAAGATTCTGGCAAGATCTCGAAAATGCGTGGCAAACCATACCATTGCTCGACTGCTGATGAGGGCTTCTGCGATAGCCAGTGCAATAGCCATGCCATCCTGGCTGCTAGTGCCCCTTCCAAGCTCGTCGACGATTGCCAGACTGCGTCTGTCGATATTGTGCAGAATGAAAGCCATTTCGCGCATTTCCGCAGCAAAGGTGGAAACGTTGGCTTCGATACTGTCGTCAGCGGACACTCGGGCAAAGAGTTGGTGGATGATTGGAAAGGCAGCGTATTCTGCAGGAACGAAACTGCCGATTTGAGTCATGACAGACATCAAGGCGATGGAGCGGATGTAGGTGCTTTTGCCGCTCATGTTGCACCCGGTGATAATTTGGAATCGTGTCTGCTCGGTTGCGTAGACGTCATTTGGAACAAACCTTATGCTATTATTCTTTTCCTTGATAGGATGCCGGGCAGCCTTTAATGCGAGGGCTTTTCCAATTTGCGGCCTTATGTAGTCAGAAGCGGTGACCACACTAGCAAAGCCTGCGATCATATCAAGCATCGAAATCGCTTCGCTGATTTTGAATAGCCCAGACAAGTGGCTCCGGAGTTCGACGATCAAGTCTTGGATGGCTCGATCGCCCATTGTTACAACTTCTGTATGAGAATCTGCAATCTTTTCTGTGTGAGTACCCAAGACCTCAGAGGCATTGGAATAGGCCGCACCTTTTGATTCATTTTCATTAGGTCAAGAGTCTGACATTGTACATTGTTCTTCTTCCGGAAGACGTTGATGAACATGGCTGGTAGTGCACGATCCTCAAGTTCTGACACGGGTAGTCGAATGTAGAATCCTCGTACGTTATCAAACTTCATTTCCAATGGCAACTGATGGGTTTCTACAGACCCGGTCAAAATATTGCGAAAATGGTATCTGGTAAGCCTACCTCCTAGTTGCCGAACGTGCTCGTCAGCGTCTTGTACAGCTTCCTTGTACGTCTGGCGAGCAACATCAAGTAATCCATTGAAGCCCGACTATCAGGAAAACTTAGTGAGCTGCTGAAGTTGCGCAAGATCGTACTTTACCTTTACGGCGTATGTTCTCTGGTTACGCAATTCTAGCGGCTGCTTCGCATAAGTTGTGTCCTCATTGATGGCGCCGTAGATGAGGACCTCAGCTGCCTCACAGTTCTGCGGTGCACATAGCTAAAATTGTTAACGGCCTTTCCAAGTGAGTCTGAGGACAAAGGCATCGTACTTCGCGTATTTCGCAGAGAAGCTCACTTCTGGCCCCAGATAGTGCATCAAAGACTGGGTGGACCATATTGAGGAAGTGCTTAAGCATGAGAACATTGTTGATAGACTGTTCACAGTACTGCTCGGAGTATTTCGTAGGTATTACGATGAGCTAGTTCCTGTTAGTCGCCTTGTAATTTACTAAGGGCTGATCAGTATACAGCTGTCAAGATCCGGTCACTATCAAGCGAGTTCTTTAACGCTACAGTGAGTAATATTAGCAAATGCAATCGAACGAATGCCATCATACGAGCCTGATCTGGTGGCAAAAAACATCTCCTCTTTGGTGGTCAGTTCCTCAAGGGCGTTGAAACGAAGGGTAAGTGTGTCAGAATCCGTCAAAGGTTGCAAAACATTGCTTCTCAGGAGTCGAGAGCCCATAGGAGTCAAGGTGTCGTTCAGTAACCCGAACAGACAATCATTCGATCTGGGATTCTCCAAGTTTTGGATGAGCTCTAGAGAACGGATGGTGGAGATGTCAATCATCATGGACCCTTCTGATGGTTCGTATTTAATCCTCAGGGAATGAAATGGAAATGACGTTGACATCCCGAGTTGGATATATTTCAGTGCCTGGTATTGTGTTAATCGATGATCGAAGATACTGTGCTATTTTTCATACAGCGGCAATGCAACAGACGGCGAAGTAATTGGTGCCGATGGCAAGCTTGATCGCTTCAACGTCTTCCGCAAATGCCAATTGCTGTATGTATTCGAAACCCGTGCTTTCTGCCCAATATCGCCGATCTAGGAGCGTGATGTGACTGTTTAGGTCTTCTAGATGGTCTTCAATAGTAGAAAACATTTTTGACTTGGGATTGGCAGCAGTTGACATGATCAAAATCTGAGAGGGACAGTAAACCGCTAGTTTGGCCAATGTCCTAACATATGTCTGATTGTCGCAAATCTGGGAAAGCGCCGCCTCTCCCGAATCGAGGTTGACGAACGCCAGACCTACAGTTGGAGCAACGCCGCGAGATTCACTCACAGCACAGATAATTTGCTGGTCAGTAGCAGCGAAAGTTGATACACCTGTTCTAGGCCGAGCAGTACTTGGCTTGCCTCTACTCGCCTGTCCCGGCAGGACGCGAGAGTTGGTGGTAGTATATTCATAATACGGATACGTGGAATATGAGCTATTGGTAGACCGACTTGTGGACGGCCGGCTCATCATGCTTAACTTTGTGGGTCGGTTATTTGTTTCAACAAGCGGTATCCATTCTCATGATAGTTGTACACTCGTGCTGGTGACGAAAGGTGGATCTTGGAATGATCCTCATTGACTGCACGAGATGGAAGCACCGAAGGAGAAGGCAAGGCTGAAGTCAAGAAAAGCTCGCCCGGGTAGGGCTACTAGCGTCTTTAATCCTTACTAGCGCGCGGCTATATTCCGCGAATTTTTCTCCCCACGCCATCTTTTCGACTCTTGCTATACCAGAATTAGGTAGATAAAGCCACAAGTTCGTCATGGCCACAGTCCTTCCTCGTCCCAGCAAACGTCAGAGACTTGCGGCCGAAACAAAAGCAAGGGTAGAGGAAGAAGAGCGCAATAACATTCCTGATAATCTGGGAAGGGTCCGCGTCCGGTTCCACGATCACACATCGGGAGAACCTACAGGACCTGCTGTGTACATTGAACTTAAGGATGCCACCGCCAAAAATCTCGAGATACTTGCAAATAATCTAGATGGGCATGAAGCCGCACTTGACCGCATTCCCTATAATTTCTTCTATCAACCTCCACACACGGAAAACGAGCAGGGTAAGAGACAGTTTACATTTGCCCGAGATTTCTTGACCCCGATCATTTTCAATATTAGCGTTGAATATTGTTTAACACGCCTATCTAGATACTCCTCAAATACTCATTAAAGATGGGCTCTACCAGTCTATGCTACAGTCTGACCGACAATCTCTTAACTCTTCAACTGAACCTGAAATTACCATCAAAAGAGCTCCGCAGGCCGTATTCCGGGTGAAGGCTGTGACAAGGTGTTCAAGTACAATATCAGGTCATGGATCCACAATCCTCTGCATGCAATTCTCTCCTAACAGCTCCTCCCGACTACTAACAGGTAGTGGAGACGCCACAGCACGCATATGGGACTGCGACACCGGGACACCTATGACAACACTCAAAGGACACACAGATTGGATCTTCGCCGTGAGTTGGTCTCCCGACAACGAGATTATCGCAACCGGTAGCAGAGACAAGACCGTCCGACTCTGGGATGCGCAGGGCAAACCCCTCGGCGGACCCCTAACCGGCCACACAAGGGCGGTTCGAAATCTCGCGTGGGAACCCTACCATGTCCAACAACCAGGCCGCCCACGCTTAGCATCCTGTTCCCAAGATGCGACCGTCCGGATCTGGGACGCCATGGGCCACCGTATCGACATGGTCCTCAGCGGCCACGCCGCCTCAGTGACGTGCGTGAAATGGGGCGGCCTGGGCCAGATCTACACCGCGTCGCAGGACAAGACGATTAAAGTCTGGGATGCGAAGAAGGGCACGCTGATCAGCACGCTCAAATCGCATGCGCACTGGGTCAATCACCTCGCGCTGTCCACGGACATTGCGATCCGCGCTGCCTTTCGCGACCCGAAATCGGCCGGGCCGAAGGGAGGGGAGGGCGAGAGGAGAGCGGCTGCGAAAAGGAACTTCGATAAGGCGGCGAGGAGGGGGGAGAAGCTTGTCGAGCGCCTTGCCTCGGCGAGTGATGACTGCACGATGTATCTGTGGGAGCCGCTGACGACGACGAAGCCGCTTGGTCGGATGATTGGGCACCAGAAAGTGGTGAACCATGTTACCTTCTCTCCTGATGGTCTATATATTGCCTCGGCAGGGTTTGACAACCATGTCAAGATATGGAGTGCTACGGATGGTCGATTTTTAAGAACGCTGCGAGGGCACGTGGGTGCAGTATATCAGTGCTGTTTCTCGGCGGATAGCAGATTATTGGTATCGAGTAGTAGAGATACCACGGTGAAGGTATGGAGTGTAGATAGTGGCAAGTTGGTAGAAGATCTTCCTGGACATCAGGGGGAGGTCTTTGCGCTGGACTGGAGTGCAGATGGTGGCAAGGTGGGAAGTGGAGGAGCTGACAAAGCCGTAAAGCTGTGGTCGCATTGAATAAGTGTTTTTTGAATATCTACGTAAATGCCTCAATCCATGATGCGCTCGCCCTCGGGGCAATACAAATACATTTCCCGAGGCATGCTGGCCCCAAGGACCGCTTAGGGTGTGCACCTGGCATTTAGGGGCTTGTGTCCCGAAATTTGACAGAGCAGAGACGAAGAGGGCTAGTATACAATAACCAGGCAGGAAGTTAGGCTTAAATGGCCTCGCGCAGAGAATGACCTCGCCATGAAGGCGTCCAAGGGAAAGCCAGCTGCAAAAACAGCCCGGGGCAGGCGCTCCTGGAGATGTGCTAACGCATCAGTCGGCTTGACACCTTGCTTCAAGCCCAAATAGACCACACTCTAGGGTATTATATTGTGCCGGGCGACGTGGTCCAATGGGCCGAGGGCAATACGAACCGAGGCTGAGGCCATGATTTGAGTGGCTCTTCCCAGCGGCTGGCGGGACCAGACTCCAGTTTTGGAGCGATGGAATTCTTCTGACTGGTGAACTGAGAGACCCGAACGACGAGCTGAGTACATGCCTTTCCCTGTCCGATCATTAGACATAGCAACGACGACAGGTAATGCATTACTTCCAAATAGGACATGGTTGACCCAAAACAAGCCCTTCCGGCTAAGACACTCGGCGGCTACTATCCCGGGACGCCAGGTCCTTTAGAAAATCATCCAAGTTGGCATTAGCTTCACAAAAGGAAGATTCATTGTCGGACGTTTCTTGATGTGTCGGATTTCCTTCCACGTGCAAGAAAGCCATGTGTTGACTGTTAGAATTTCAACCAACTAAAGCTCGAACGCACATCTTCTGCATTGCTTTTGACCTTCATGAGATAGATGAAGTCCATAAGGATAGTCATGGAGAGCGGCCCAACAAATGCCCAAGCCTGGTACGGTTCTGAGTTTTTGGTCCTATGGAGGCGTTCCACTAAACTCCTTTTCCATCTCATTCATAATAATCCTCCTGATGCCGTCTAACCCGCCACTTCTCTGTACATGTATGATCCGTCTTGGAAGATTCTCTAGCCCAACCAACTGCGATGGTAGAATGTCTTGGAATTGAAATTCCTTCTCTTGTGCCAATGCCATCTGCACAGCATGACTAAACTTGGCTGGATGTGCTGTTGACAAGGCCACGTGATGCATGCCCGGCGCCAACTTGGCTGAACCTAGTGCTGCAGTCATACCAATGGCAGAATGTGGATCCAGAACGTAACCTTTCCTGCCTGGATTGATAGCGTTAGGCCATCGGTAGACGTCACGAATAGTAGCCAATGTCTCTGCATCCGACACTCGCACCGACGAAAAATCTGTCCTCACTGCATCTAGCACTTTCTGCTCGACGCAAAACCCTCCTTTTGTCTTGAGGCTCGTCTGCCACTCCTTGACCTTCAGACCCGCAATTTCTCTTCTCTCCTGTATTCTATCTACACCAGTGCTGTAGACATCGTATGCGACGAACCACAAAAGCCGCTCAAAGTTACTGCTTATGAGGATATCCATCGCTGGGGATAATGTCTCCTTCACAGAATTGTCGTGTGCATTGAACCCTTCTACGTTAGCACTGTCAATGGCTTCCTTTTCATAAGCGCCAGTCTGCCAGAAACGGTGGAGGATGTCGTTCTCGTTTGTCGCGATAATGAGTTTCGATATCGGGAGACCCATTCGCTTCGCGAAGAATCCGGCAAGAATATCCCCAAAGTTCCCTGTAGGGACGACAAATTGGACGTAGTCGGTCGAGGGGTTGAATGTACCGGATCGAACGAGCGAGAAATAGGATACGAAGTAGTAAGTTATCTGGGCCAGAATTCTCGAAATATTTATCGAGTTGACCGACGTAACCTTGTGGGTTGTATTGATCAAAGGGTCGGCGAAGAGGTCTTTCAGAAGGTTCTACTAGCATTAATAAATTACCTTGGTAGGGTAAGAAAAGGTCATACTTGACAATCATCAAACGTCCCGTCGACGCTCAAACAGTGTACTACATGATATATTAGCTGAGCTCAAAATCAATACCCACAGAGCGATAAGTCGCTTTAGTTAACATCAGAATACTAGAAACGTACCATTCTCGTCCATAACCGTCGTCATCTGCCCTTCCTGTACCGGCGAGACTCTCCCAGTCGGAAACATAATGAATAAGGAGATATCCTTTTTGCTTCTCAAGCCGTAAATTGCGGCTGATCCAGTGTCTCCACTTGTAGCTCCGATGACTGTCAGGTGCTCACGATCTTCCCCTGGCTGGATCTTGTTCTGATTCCGCCGAACGAGAAAGAACTCAAAAAGATTCCCTAAGAGCTGTAAGGCCAAGTCTTTAAATGCAAAGGTCGGCCCATGGAATAGCTCTAGTAAATGAATCCGCCTATCGCCATCAAGTGTCACTGTAGGCGTTATGCTTGGTACTCTAAAGGTCGAATACGATTTGTGTATGATGGCCCTTAGGGAAGCGAGCGGAATCTCGGTCGATGAGATGTATCGGCTTAAGACTTCGAATGCGAGCTCTTCGAACGACAGCTTGGCCCAGTCATTCTGCCAGTTTGGTGGGAGGGAGGGAATTTCATGAGGGATGAACAACCCGTTGTCAGGGGCGAGACCTTTCAACACAGCTTCTTCGAAGGAGAACTGCGAATCGTTAGCATTTCTATCAGCTTAGAGAGACGGTGGATTTACGCCGTATGAGCCTCCCCGCGTGCTAAGATATTTCTGTGAGGCGGTAGGTGAAGCCATTGGACTGATGGGGGATTGTCTCGGGATCAGAGAGGGAGCAACATCATCGCTGCTCTGAATATAAATGGCAGCCCAAAGGGACGAAAGTAGAGTAGGGATTGAAGAGAATAGCCGTCATGCGCGATCCTGGAGTCAACCTAAAAGAAATGCCGCCACGCGGATGACAGAAAATTGGTACACCAAAATGGGTGCGGCCGCACCGCGACAGGCCTCACTATGCTGAAATTTATTTCACAACCGCGACAAATAAGTTTTTGGTGAAAATTTATACGTCGTAGTATTTATGACTGTAATTAAAATATAGCTATTTTTTAGAGCCTGATTTCTATTAATTGCTCTTAAAAACTATAGGTTACAAGATTCGATTTTGGTGTACCAACTTTTCTGTCACCCAGGTATGGTTTTCGGCAAAGCTTCGGAGCTTGTCCTAGCACCCCCCAACCGAGCGCTGAGGCCTCGAAGAATGAGCGCCCCTCGTTCTTTTGAATCACCAAAGATCAATTAGGTTCGGCATTAGTTGAGGCAATCTGTCAGACAGAAAATGAAACTCATAATTGTCCCACTTAAGCGTTCGCTTTTATGGTGCAAAATCTTATAGTTATAAGCCCGGTTACGCGCTGTGTATAGGCACCTCTCAAATATTCAACCAATTATTAGCCTCGCGTTCTAACTCTTAGATAACCTCTTCTAGAGCCTCTGCTTTTCTAGAGCCTCTGCTTTTCTAGAGCCTCTGCTTATCTAGAGCCCTAGCCCTTACATAGGCCTGTAAAACTAGGCTCGACTTCCCAATCCCGAGACTGAGGTGAGAATGGCCCGAACAAGTTATGATCTTCTGTAGTACTTAGCTACCATCGTGCGAGCTCCAAGTCAATTGAATGAGGTATACAACCCCGCCTATGCGTCTTTATTTAATTAGGATTATTGCGGTATATACAAAAGACTATTCTTGAATTTACATTCCACTCATTTTCTCCTGTGCCTATGAGTTGCAGAGGCTGGGTTTTTGCTCTTCGCTAAAGCGCGCTCAAGCAACAGACTTGAGAACCACGGTAACCATCTGTCTCTGCTGTCAACTAATCTTCGTCAATTTTGTGCAGCTCTTGTTTCGTTTCTGTTCCTTCCAGCAGGAGTCTTCCGTGGCTTAAAGTACGGTTTTCGTTGCTTTTATCTCAGCCTGGGGTATCACGGACAATAACTCTTTCGCATATGCGGCAGCAGCAGCAGCAGCATGGGGCTGCCATCTTTCGTTCTTGTGAGAGTCGGCGTAGTCGCTGATACCCCGGATAACGAGACAAGGAAAGATATTCATCAAGCCGGCCGCTTCCATCTCAAAGCAGAGCGCGTCCCCAAGCTCAGCGCTAATCCTGTCGCGGGTGACGCCGTCTTTGATAACCCTGTTCCCTGATGCTACAGTACCATAGTGAACTGAAGGGTGCGGTATCGTTGGGGTCTTCCGTTGGATCACCCTGTATATTTCGAGACATTGATTGCAGCCCGTAGGACCCGTGTGCTTGGCAGCAGACTCAAAAAGGATATCTGGGCCAGCACTTGATCTTGCAAAGCAAGGGACTTTGCATATCGTCGACAGAAAATCGCACCATCGTCTGGAGCCCATCAAGTAGCTGGACTGTAGCTTCGAGATAGCATTGAGCAGGACCACTGGGGGTGGTTGTAGGTATCCTGTCCTTTCAAAAGTTCCTCGGTCGTGCATTTTTCCCATATCATACTGAACCACGCCACCATGTTGTGCCTTTGGCTGGCTCACCACAACATCTGCAAGTCGAATATCTGCTTGGGTGTTTGGAACACCGCCCCCTATACCAACGAGAAGAGCGAATCGAATGGACTTGAAGTTAAGTCGCATTTGGGTCGCAGCCGTCGCAGCGGAATTGTTGCCGTACTGTCCAGCAGGTAGACAGGCCAAGACCACGTGGTGCCCTGCCATCGACCCGAAGGTGTATATGTTGGTGCCATTAAGGCTCCAGCGCGGCCCAAGGTACTCGTCGTCCAATGCTAGCCTGATGGCTGCAAGCTCAAAGGGAAGGGCACAGATCAAGCCCACTGTAAAGTCCTCAGGACAGAGAGGTTTGTTATTGTGCTTGGGATTCGTTGGTCTGAGGGAGGAGTGGGTCCAACGCCTTGAAAGCAAAGGAGATTTTCTATGCGAAAGTATACTCCTTAGCCTAGTGATGTGTGTTGTGTTACTCAGGCTCGGTGGTTTGTGGTACATCACAGCACTTGGGAATGCATTGAACACGTAACGGTCATCAGTGGTCAAGGTTGACCGGCTCTGCTGTAATGAACACTGCTTGCGCCATGAAAAGGTCCACGGATATATCTTGAACTTCTGTGGGAATTTGTTGACTGGTCTGAACCGAAAATGTGGCATGGCCTGATTTGAAGACCTATCTCCTCTCGGCCTTTGGATGCCCTTCAGCAACAGTGTGGGGGCCTCTTGTGTTATAGCTGTTCCCTCCTCTGGCAAGGATTAGAATCTTCAGTGGATTCTAACCGGGTATAGGTACAACGTTCCCCCTAGGTCCCTCATGAAGGGAATCCATAATTGGATGACTCGTGAATGAAGTTGATATATACGAAAGTAGTCAAAATGCACAATAACAGACACTGAGTGCGAAATTGAAATTCTTTGAGAAAGATGCTCGCCGCGCTACCTCTGTACGAACTCGTCTTCCCGCCGTCGAGGGTTTCTTTACTGGGGCTAAGCAAACGGGTGGGGGTTATGTGGAAGCAAATAGAATTGAGTACTAGGACTCAGATACATGGGCGAACCACTCAGATCCTCGGGAACGGCTTTAAGGCCGCCTCCCAGACACGAGGCCGGTAGGAGGGTTTCAATATTCCTTGCGCTGAGATCCTCATATTCTCTAAGGCGACGAAGAGCACATGTCCCCGCGCTCGAAATGGGAATAACGTCTGATCGCATCTTTAGTGGTAGCCCAATATTGCAATACGTCCGTGTGATCCACTAGTCTTTCAAACTCTACTTGTGCCGCAGTACTGAACTCTTCCGCTACTGGCCTACACTCCAGTCGCCACGAACTAACCATCCCACTCGACCATCACGGGACGATGTCAAATCAGACTACGTTTGAAATTCTGCAATCATCACGCCGGAGAGCGATGGCGTACGCCGCGTATTGCGTACTATGCTGGACCTTCAGCCGTGGGCTGATGTGGCGGAAGTAAGGAGATGTCCCTTGCAGTGCTCGCGTAGGCGGTCTAGAATATCCTCATGTTCTAGTTGACTTGACTCGTTCAGCAGCTGAGTGATCCACGATCCACCGTAAGACGCAGCAAATCCAGCAAATATCTTCGATCTATCGCACAATTCTCCACACGGATAGTTTCTGCGTAGAGGTGCTAATCGTAAGGTGTCATGCGACAATGCACTGCTCTGTGTTGGAGATAAGACTCTGCGAGCAAAATGCCCATGTCTTTTTTCTAGCAATGATTTTTCGCATCATTGACAAACAAGAACGGTTATGACATAAAAACGAAGAGTGATAGTAGCCTGAAACACCTGCCAAGTTCGTCAAGCATACCCGAATGGGCTGAGGGAAGGCAAAGCTCTGCTGATGAGACTAGGATTACCGCACTACGGGCTCTGCCTAACGCCACATTCCCATTTCGAGAGTCTCAGCCCTTAAAGGACTGTATGATCTCGATTTCAGTATTTGTGGTGATGAGCTGCTTCCGCCCTATCGCTTCCTCAAGACTGGTGGGGGGTTCAAATCATGAATAGGCACGTTCCTGACCTCACCAGCGTACCAAGACCAAGTGCAGCTCCTGCTGACCTTTAGAGCGGTGTGACCTGTCTGAGTCGTGCGCACGAAATTTTTCATCGCGTATGCCTGCCTGTGGTTGTTGACGGGACGTTGACGGGAGTCGAGTTGATTCTCTCAAGGATAATCAGCCATAGGATAGGAGGCGGGCCCGATTGGGTGGTCCCTTCCCGCAACCGCTTGCGTGTGGCGCCAACACGCAAGCAAATACCAGGTACGTAGACGCCGGCGTTGCCGGCTTGCCGAGTACCTAGGTACCCAGATATCCATCCTACCTGTCTCCCCATAATCCATTCCTCACGCAACAAAAATCCCTTCCAGATACGTAATCCAAGAATGGAGTCTAAAATCCGAATCACTGCAGCGCACCTTTGATAGAAAAGAGGACCTTACCCTGTATCAAACTATGATAGATAAAAATACGGCGATGGCTAGAAAATAAAATCGATTTTATAGTTTAGAAAAGGTCTAACTACAAGCCCAAAGCTTTTATTACTTGTTAAACAAAGCTTGCACAGCAGCCTTTCGCTTCTGATGATTCCTGGATAACAACGCAGCTGCTCTGTCCTCGTCAAATTCTGTGACGGTCACTCGATGCCTCCGTCTTCCCTCATTTCCGCAACACTTTTACCTGATGAGTTGCATATTGTAGTTATCTACCAATTGACAAATCGTCAAGGTTCTTATTGAATCCTGTCCAATACTGTTTCCGATCGATGCCGGCTGGAACTGTTAACAATTGGTGGTAGAAGAATCTTGACGGAAAACTCCATGGAGGCTCAAATGGCAAGTCGACAATTGATTCACCGGACAGATCTAGTATTACTAGAGCTGAACGCAAGAAGAAATGTACATGCATGCACTGACTCGAGTTCAGGGCCCCTGCCTCTCGTGGCGTCTCGTAAATACCCCTACCTCTTGGACTTCTTGACACCTTTACACGTTCAGTTGCCTTGCGAAATGATGCGAACTGCGCCAATGCCGGGCGTCGTCCTCCTTTGTGGCGAACTTGATGCAGTAGAATATCGCGGTCCTTGCCACCTTTGCTGACTGTGCCAGGGATTCCCAACAATTTCACTTCGAACCGACCATCGAGAGAAGCATCTGGCCCATGTGCTCATGTACGAAGTCCGGGATAGACAGGATTGTGCAATGTCATAGTGCAGCGACTCCAATTAGTGGGTCGATAGGGGTGTGAATAGTATGATCAAGGTCAAAGCTGATTTAATGGAAAGATGAAATTCTTGGCGAATATACATCACTGGTGCGGAGGCTACGTATCTACCCCGTAAGCAATACCAAGCGGATGTACTTATCCGTTGCGCTGCTGATGCCGTTGCGCACGAGCTTTTTGTTTACCCAGGTAGGTTAGTGGTTGAACCCTCGTTCAGCGCCTCCGGCGAATAAATGGAATGAGTTGAAAACCCATACAAAACCGTCCGTGCGCAACGGCATCAGCAGTCGAATGGACCGGGGGACAGTCTGCCACATGTCTCGAAACCGTATCTATCGGCTTGTGACGGGAGCCAAAGCACCGGGATCGGCTTTGGAACCTCTTCGGCGATTTGTCCGCCAGGCCGCTTCGAGAAGACGACTTTCATTCGCAAAAGATGACGGTGACATAAGCGCGTTCGCTTGCCAAACCGTCTAAAAAAGAAGGCAAAAAGGAGAAAAAAGGTTCTGAATCTCTTTGCGGTTCTGTACATGATAACTGGATAACATCATTTGACTCAAATGCTCTAACCAACGTGAGGCTTATCTCGGAGTATGACTCTGACCAGGACCTCTCTCTACGCCGAATGTCTCCCCTTTGCAGCATCTAGAGCGCCTTGGAGACCAAACTGATTGGATACACCTTCAATACGATGTGTGGAGTTGATGTTCTTAACAAGCGTAATCTGGTAGCAAGACGCACCGCCCTGACGGGAGGAGATGGTCGCAGAGGCGAGGAAATATTCCCATATCTGTAAGGAATGGTCAGCATGTGACTCAATTCTGCAGCATCGGCGTCAGACTTACTCTGAACCAGCGTTTGCCATACTTGGCCTCAACCTTCTCACGATTTGCCATCCAATTTCTGTACCATCTCCAGAGCGTAGCGCTGTAATGCACACCAATCGTGTCGATACCCTTGACTTCGAAGCCAGCGCCTTCCAACTTGTCGACGAACCAGCCCAGAGGTGTACTCGCATCTGCACCCGGGAAGATATACTTGTTCATGAAAAGACCCCAAATCAGATCCTCATACTGCCAGCTCTTCCTGATTCCGGCAATTTGCAAAAAGAAGACGCCGTCATCATCCAGCATGTCATAGACTTGCTTCAAGAAAGTCGAAAAATGCCGGACGCCGACGTGCTCTGCCATCTCCAAACAGGTGATCTTGTTATAGCCTCCCTGAGGCACCGCGATATCACGATAGTCCATACACTCGATACGACTTTGTTCCTCGCTGATTCCCACTTTTCTCAGCCCATTGTTGCCCCACGCGGTTTGATTCCTTCCAAGCGTCACCCCTGTCACATGCGCACCGTAATTAACTGACGCATACTTAGCCAGCGTGCCCCATCCGCAGCCAATGTCGAGCATGTTCTCGCCGGGCTTCAGTCCAATCTTCTCGCACACAATGGCGAGCTTATTGTCTTGTAGTTCTTCGAGGGATTCTTCGCGGTTGGGGTCAGAGACGATGCCAGAGGTATAGATCATGCGAGGTCCGAGGAACCAGCCGTAGAAGTCATCGCCGCGGTCGTAGTGGTCGCGGACTTGTTCTTCGTCTGCAAATCCGTCAGATACTGTAACGAGCCATTGGGTTTCTGAGAGTTCCTACCTTGTGATCTGGTGTGTCGGATCACTTCGGGGATCATACCCGTCAAGAAATACCAGTATAGTCCCAAGGTAAAGCGAAAGCTCGCCCAATCATGCCTATACTCTAAAACTTCAAGAGCATCGCCATTGAAGTCTACCCTGTTGCTGAAATACATTTCTGAGAATGTGTGCATGGGGATTTTGTTCTTGCCATGGTATTTGGCTCGTTCAGCAGGATCACGGAAGGTCAGGTAGTGCTCGACCGGCGCTCCTGGGAATTTGGCCTTCTCATTCTTGCGTGGAGACATGCTAGAAGCAATGCTCCAAAACGCCATGAGAATTGGGATTGCAGTGAGAATAGCGAAGAAGAGCCATGTTATCAGACCGCCGACGACTTGTCGAGAGACATACCACGGAACCACAGCAAGGAGGGAGATCAATGCTACATTGGAAAAGCTATCACTGCCAGCACCATCTGCGGGTAAAGGTGCATTTTTGATGGCTGGATACTAGGGATTGGTCAGCACCGACGTCTGATATAGCATTGAAATTTCAAAGTTTTTTCTCTGGCAACATACAGCTGTAGTACGGACGCCGTAATCCTTTGAATACGGCTTCTGATCTGGTGCAGGAGGAGTTTCAATAAATTCGAAAGAATCTTCTGAAGGATTTTCTTCGACTCTAGACATTTTTTGATTTTGCCCCTACTGTGACATCAAGACTGTGGGAGGTCCAATTGAGCTCCGAAAAGGCCACCAAGGGAACTATATTAGCAATTGGCGGTAGGGTAATGGTGTTCTTTTTTTTTGCAACAGGTGGTCTTCCAAAGTACCAGGTACCATGTTTCGGCCGTCGTAGGGAGCTTGCGCGTTAGTGTGGGGATCCCTGCACCTTTGAAGGCTTCACCTTGGGAGCGGCGACCTTGAATCTGTAGTTCGCCGCCTGTTTCCTGATTATCGCTAAGCCTGGGTTCTTCAGCTCCACTGGATTGGATAATGGAGTTAATACTGTGCCTTACTATTCCTTGAGAGGGAACATTCTTTTTCTCTCTGCTTTGGTCACCGTTCTTTCATTCCCGTCTTGTGATATTCACCGTCTCAACACTAAGTAGCAACATGGCCGTCTCGCCACTCGTAGGCCCACCAGGGGCTGCAACACACCCAGAAGTCAAAGCCGCGAAAGCAAAGGCTCTCCCAATTCTCCAAGGAACGCCCAAGTCGAAACCACCGGCTAGCCCGCAAGCGCTTGAACAAACTAGCGAGATGGCTGAACAGCTCAATGAAAACGAGAAGCGCAAATACGTCAAAGGTCCATTGATCCAACACTTCTAGCAAGTCTCCCAACTAAACATCTAATCAGACAAGAAACTCGGCGAAGGAACCTACGCCATCGTCTACCTCGGCCACCACCGCACCTCCCCGAGCGAACTCGTCGCCATCAAAAAAATCAAAGTCCAGACCGAATTCAAAGACGGCCTCAGCATGGACGCCATCCGGGAAGTCAAATTCCTACAAGAGCTATCGCACCCGAACATCATCGCCCTCCACACCGTCTTCTCCTCCAAGAACCAGAATCTCAACCTCGTCCTCGAATACCTGCCGCTCGGCGACCTGGAGCAGCTGATCAAGGACCCGGCGCACATCGCATACGGGCTAGCCGACATCAAAGCCTGGCTCGGCATGCTCACCCGCGCCGTCTGGTTCTGCCACGCCAACTTCGTCCTACACCGGGACATCAAGCCCAACAACCTGCTCATCGCGGCCGACGGCGCCATCAAGCTCGCCGACTTCGGTCTCGCCCGCGGCTTCGCGGACCCCGCCATGCCCATGTCGCACCAGGTCATCACGCGCTGGTATCGCCCGCCCGAGCTGTTCTACGGCGCGCGCCATTACGGGGGCGCGGTCGATGTGTGGAGCGTGGGGACGGTGTTGGCGGAGCTGATCCTGCGGACGCCGTTTATGGCGGGCCAGACGGATCTGGATCAGGTGCATTTGATTGGGCAGGCGTTGGGGACGCCGACGGAGGAGAATTGGCCGGGGGTGTCGAAGTTGCCGGATTATGTTCCGGTGGACAAGAAGGATGTCGTGCCGGTCCGGGATCGGAATTACTTCTTGGGGCTGTTTGGGACGGCGGGGGCGATGGGCGTGGATCTGTTGATGAAGATGTTGGCGCTGGATCCGAGGAAACGGTTTACCGCCAAACAGATCCTGCAGCATGAATGGTGGACCAGCGATCCGAAGCCGACGAAAAAGGAGAATCTGCCGAAGAAGGGAGGAGGGGAGAAGAAGATGGCGGAGGAGTTAAAGAGAAGAGCGGGAGAGCTGCCAGAAGGAAGAACTGACAAAGTTGCGAGAAAGCTGGATTTCTCTTCCATGAAGCGATGATCGGTCTTACTCATCTAAGGCCATCACCAAATCAATCCCACTACGAACCAACATTCAAGAGCAATAAGTGGACTGTCGTTGTAATCATTGCTACGGGTATCACATATGTGCTTAGGAAATCTGCCTCGGCCGTTATACCCTTCTCAAGTCATCGCATGAAGAATACAAAAGAAGAAAACTTCCAGAGCGAAGCCAAGTCCAACCGGCAAACCGTAGCCACCATACCGGCTCTCCGAATCACATCACCGTTGGAGAGCTCCAAACCCCAAAACCGAGCGAAAAGAGGAGCACCACCCAAACCACATTGAACTGCGAAAAAGATCACCCTCACACCTCCTCATGAAACCGCGTCTCCCTCACCGGACTATCACTGCTCTTCTTCCCCAAACTCGCAAAATGCGGCGGCGGCGCCAACGCCTCGTTAAACCCGTCCCGCGCCTCCTCGAAGTCGGCGCTCAGATCGCTGATCCCGCTCTCTCCCGCCGTACTGCGCCGCTCTTCACCCGTCGCTTCCGCCGCCCTCCCAGTCAGCTCGGAGATCGAGTCTCGGGCGTTGGCTGGGGCCACGTCGCCGCTCTCGTGGGAGGTTTTGGGGTCGGTGGTGGTGGTGGAGGAGCGCGGGGCCACGGATGAGGAAGTGCGCGGCTCTTGGTCGTCGTCTTCGCCGGCGTAGGTGTGCGGGTGGGTGATGGTGATTTGCCCTGGTTGCTTGGGTTCGGAGGCGCTCTTGGATTTGCGGTGGAGTTTGGAGAAGAGGCCTTTGAGACCGCCGGATTTGGTGGGTGATGTGGGTGAGGTGGGCGATGTTTCTTCGGGCTTCTCGCTCTTGTCGGGAAGAGTGACAGGGACCTCGGGAGCTGGGGGCTGTTCTTGCGGGCTGAGTGTCGTTGAATGCCGAGTGTCTGACGTTGGAAAGTTGTTAGTAATAGGACTACACCACCCGGCACTCCTTGTGTGCATGATCATTGACATGGGATGTTCGTCTACTGACCTGTTTGGGGTGATTGCTCCACGTGCTCGTCATCACTGTCCTTCTCAGATAGTGCTGTGTGCTGCTCTTCAGAATCCGCAACGGTAGCGTTTGGCTCGGTCCCAAAATTCGCTGCTGTTTCGGTAATGGGGCTTCTCTTGGTCTCCTTGGATCTTCTCTTCTCTTCTTTCTTGGCTTGCTTTTCTACCTTCGCGGCCTGCTTCTCTTCCTCCTTCTTAGCCTTAGAAGCTCGCTTTTCCTCCTCTGGATTTACAATTAGAACACGTCCATCATGTAGAATTGTCGAGTTACCTTTCGCCCTCTTTTGCTCAGTCTTCAATTCTCTCTCCCTATCCTTCTCTGTCTGGGCTTGCCGCCTCTTCTCTTCGGCATCTAGCCTCATCTCCTCATCTCTTGCTCTTTGTTGCTCGGCTTCATGATTGACGTCATCCAGCGTGGGTTGCACTCTCTCTGCAGCAATTCTGTCAATCTCGCTTTGATCCAGAAATTTGCCTCCACCTATATTGACCATGCCATGATTTTGCATTCGCGATTCGCTCTCCTTTGCTGCCTTTGCACGAGCTTTGGCCTCCCATTCTTCTAACATGGCTGGCGAAACCTTGCCAGTCTCAGCAAAGACGCGTTCATCCATGGCATGTAATCGAGATTGCACGCTTCGTTCAGCTGCCGCGAGGAGGTTTTCGCGATCTTTTTGGCGCTTCTTCGCATCAACTTGCTTGACTTTGTCCTGGAATTCTGACATTTGATGCCGGATTCTTCGAGATCTCAATTCGTCGTCATCTGATGCGACCGAAGTGCGTTTTCCTTCGCTGGAAGCTCGACGTTGACTGTTGCGGCCGCGAACGGAGAGTCTCGACCGTCTTGGCTCCAAATGGAAACCGTAATGCCGACGGTACGCGCCTTGATCTTCGGCATCAATTTTAGCCAGTCGATCAGCTGCAAGCTTCTGGGCAGTCTCCTGGATGTGAATGTACTGCATCGCTTGTTGTTTAATGTCCGGAGTGCGGGCACTCGCCGTTGACTGACGATTACCAGCCAATGTTGCTGCGCTCCGACCTACATCGTAACTATCGTCACCTGCTACGGCTTCTTCAATCGCTTGCTGTTGCATGGCATACATCTGCCTCGCCATCGATAATGATGCTCCGCGCAGTGCATCTTGTTTCTTCTTTTCCTCGACTTCAGGCTCTACTGGGGGTTGGTCGGTAAACATTTCCCGTGATACATTTTCAGCGTAATGTGTCACACGCGCGGATTGCATTGCATCAGAATTCAACAAAGTGGCGTCCTCCGGAGGCGACTTGGTGCTTGGCTTGTGGGCTATCGTTGCGGCATTCAATGCATTGTACGGAGCATTTTGCGCATCCGGGTATAAGGGCTTCACTGGAGTTGGCGCTGATCCAGAGCGGCTTCGACGCACGGCGCCTGTAGCTGCCACTAACGCATTTTTGTGACCGTTAGCCGTGTAACCATAGTCGAGTTCCGGGCTAAGCTGGCGATTGCGCAAAGCAATGCCTGCTGCCGAATTGCCCTCTCTACTAGCTTCCGGCTCCCAAAGATTGAGTTTTGGTCCACCCCGATGTGCAAGAATGGCAGCCTTGGATCCAGCCGCGCTCAACTCCGGCTGCCACAGAGGCTTCATCTTGTAGTCATGCGCCAGCAGCGCTGCTTTTCCTGCATTTGACGAGGGATCAGGTTTCCAATGCTCGAATGGTTTTTGGTTCGCAAATCCAAGACTTGCAGCTGCTCCGGCTGCAGATTGTCGGTCGATACCTACGACAGGGAAGCTTGGTAGATCTGAAGCTCTTGCATGCTTCAAAGAAGCTGCCGCGCCTATTCAAATCTGTTAGAGAGCATGTACGAGCAGTCATAGCATGTAGAGGTTATAGGAGCGTACCTGCTGATGAAAGCTTCCCATCTTTATCTAGCGGATAATTGCGAGGCAATTCAGTGGCTCTAACCGGATCTGTATGATATAGCCCGGCATTGGCACTCATTGCCGCAAGCTTTGGATCTTGCGATACATAGTGCGCCGATGGATCAGGACATACAATTTGGTTGGAATCATTGGACTTTGGTCGAGTCGCATCGTGTGAAGGAGCCTGGCTAACTTTTTGGTCAACTGGATCGGTGGTCCTTGGAACTGTCGGCGATTCTATCGCCGTAGCTGTACCGTTTGAGGGCTGTTCCGCCTTCGAGCCTTGCCAGAAAGAGGTGATGGAATTCATTGCGACTGTGCAGCGTGATTCCCTGTCCGCCCTGACTATTTGGGCCGGGGGCGGGCTTTGATCAGATATGCAGTGGTAGCCAAATCACGAATATGAACATGGAGGAAAGTAGAGTGATAGAATTAGAGCTAGACAGAGGCACAGCGGATGCAGGTGGAGAGGAGTAAACCTCGAGTCACTGGAGCGGAGGCGACTCGTTCCCTCGTGCTGGATGGATTGGTAGTACCTAGGCTACTAAGTGCTCTGGACTTATGACGTAGGAGCTTCGGCGCGACATTTAAGCTTAAGCCAGCTCAACCGCCAATCACTGGAGAAGCGGCTGCAGCCTACCGACGGTGTTACCTTGTGATTCCGAAGTCGCACCCAATCTAGTAAGCTTTCGAGGCTGTCGACCGAATTTGGATCTAGAGGTCAAGCGTCGTTTCAATTGTGACATTGGCCGCGGTTGGCCATCATCTTTGGTGCTTTGTTCATCAGAGGCACGTCAACGGTCACAGATCTACGCAGGGACTCAAATGCAGCGCCGATCATATCCACATACTACCTCCATTTCCACATCTTCTCTCCTGCACCTTCATTTCAATGATAGACTCTAGTACTTTATCTACAAATGGCAATTTTGAACTTTAGGGACGTTGGAGAGATCATTAACAACCATGTTGGACAAGAGTGAGCCTATCCAAGTACAGGCTTCTGTTCTCTACCCAAATACCTACTGACAACACTGTGACACGATAGGATCCTAAAGCCGGGGAGATTGTATCGCTCAGCTAGACCCGACGAGGCTTCTTTGGGAGACCGAAAGAAGCTGGTCGATCAATATGGCATAAAGTCCATTATCGATCTCCGCACAAAGTGGGCGATCATTTTAGGCCACCCGGCTACTTTAGAGACTGACCCATGTCAATAGGTCTGAACATATAGAGCAAGCTCGAAAACGAGAGGCTCAAGCAATGGCATCTACTGCGGTACCGCCATCCAACGATAGCATTACCGGACCATTGAAGATACCCGGCATCACCTATCACGACATAAATCTCAATGGCTCGAGCTATTCTCGCAGCCTCATTTCCAAACTGTCCTGGTGGAACACCACGAAGTTGGTTGGTCTCATGGCTACTGGATGCCGTCTCGAAGCCATCAGCATACTCGGAAAAAACGTGATGCGCGAACGAGGTGTCACTGGTCTTGCCATTGACACTCTGGATGCGTGCGGCGCCGAATTTCGCCAAATTCTTGGCATTCTTGCGGACGCGACCAATTCACCAATCATGATCCATTGCACTCAAGGCAAGGATCGGACGGGTATTTCGGTATTGCTTGTTCTCTTGTTACTTGGCATACCTCTGGAAGCGATCGCGTATGATTACCTCCTCTCAGAGCCTGAACTATTGCCCGAAAGGGAATCGAGGCTTCAAGAGATCCACGCGATCGGATTGACCGATGATTTCGCTGGATGTCCGCCTGACTTTGTGGCCATGGTGACTGAACATATCACAAAGAAATACGGATCCATTGAAGGGTACCTGCTATCTATAGACGTGAATGAGGAAATGCAGATTCAAATCAAACACAATTTTGCGTTGTAATACCAACTCTCCAGATTTTCTAATGAGGCCGTGATACGATTCGAGCTAATGTGTCTATTTGTATTGGCCTAGGTAATGATTACTCTCTTCGATGTTGATTTAACAGTGTCAGAAATTAGTGGTCCTGACTGCAGCCAGCTGTCTTGCGGACGGGATTGCCGCAAACTTGGATATCGCACCGAAAGCGATCCTGGAGAACTTCGATGGTAAGCTTGCTTTGGGACCCGAACACTCCGGTTGATGACCTTACCACAATTGGCAAATTGGAAGCAAGACGATGTCTTGACCAGCGGTAGTTTTCTCCTCGCCTGGGTCAAGTAAAGTAAGCCCTTCCTACTGTTGTTTTGCTTGGTTCTTGTCATCCAGAATACTAGCAAGGTAGTCCACTCCCAGCGAGTATTACCGTCACAGCAACCCTCAGGCCTGTAGCAGAATCCTAGTGAGGGTGGCAAGGCTATCTTACTGCAAGACACTTTGCACCCTCATAACTTCATCCACAGATCTCGACCGGACTTGTCCTGGATTTTTCCGGCCCAAGCAAAGGTCTCCAGGAGCGACTTAGCAGCGTACCAATTCGGTAGCGAAAGTTGCGTGGCCTCTTCAACGATAGAACAGACGAACCATATTTTTTCATTTGGGTCGAAGACAAGAGATCCCGCGAGCAGAAGGAGCCATAGACGAAGTGCACGCGTGGAATCAGTGGGGAAGCTCTCCCTTTGGAGACAAAGCTTCAGCTGCGATATTAATTGGTCACTTATCGGCGACGCCCAAAACTCGTTCTGGATGATACCGACGTAGAGCAAGACGCCTAGACGACATGTCTCGATAAGCTGATTTCCTGGTCCATTGATGTCGTGGTGCTCTCTAGAAAGGAGGCAGTATTGAATTGAACGGATTTTCTTACGCAATTCCAAAGGGATGACCTCCGACTTGGGCGGGTTGACGATGTTTATGTACTGAGTCACGGTATTCACTTCGCAAAGAACGTCCACAAGATCAGAGTCAAACCCATACTGATCGTGGATGGCTTGAAACCCATGAGTAAGAGTTCTCTCTGTTTCATCGCAGCCTCGAAGGGGAATCCGCTGTGCCCTTCTGCTTCCTAATTGCAAGTAGGGTTTCGAAAGGCAATAGATGGAGCCACAGATATCCGCTCTAACAATGCTTTAGGAATGATTACAAGTCAACGACAGTGCGGTTCAACTTACCGGCAAAGCTTATCACGTAATACTGGGTTATACTCAAACGCCGATAAGCCTCCACGCATCTCTACCATCCGCTTTATCCCCCTCATATGAATACGCCAATTTGCCTGGTTACCAGTCGATTGCTGCCAAAAATAAGTCGGTATATCTCGAAACAGATCGTGGGAGTACCCACTTCTACCAAAGCTAGACCAGTTACGGCAGCAATGGTTGAATCACTTATTCCCTGCAGAGGGTCCTGGAGGCGTTCGTTAACGATCCGGATCGCTTGCGTCAAGTGATTGATCGCGGCAGGACGCTCCCTCTGGCCATTCTTCCTTGCCTCAAACTGCTCGCTCGTGAAAAGAATCGTACTCAGCAGGGCCGGGTCGGCCAGGGCCATAGGCACCCAGAGCCTTTCTGTCGGGTTGTACCCCCAATGTGCCTCGATTGGATACAAAAGATCTGCGGCACCAGAGACATCTATTACAATGGCATCAGCAAAATTTTGTATACGGGGTTCATGTGATTTTTGTTCCGACGAACGGAGAGCAGTGGACATACAGAGGTAGAGAAGGTCGTGCGTGTATGGTTGCATTTTGATCGGAAAACTATCAAATGGATCCCTGCTCCAGCGTTCAGGTGATATGAAAAGGGGACGTTCGACTTCGAAAAACAGCTCTGCGTAATTATCTTGACTCTCAATTTCCATGTCTTGGAATCCCCGTTTCTGGCGTCGATAATTATGCATGACGTAACTCCGGACGAACTTTCGAGTATCTGGGTCATTTGGACGTCGCCCATGCAAACAGTCGATGAACTCATAGCGCTGTTTCGAAGCGCTTTCTATCTCCTTGAGTGGGGACTTGGATGAGCGCCAATGTTCTTCTAGATCTGTGTGCCAAACGCTATTAGCCTACTGCCAACGGGGAGACATGACGGAACCGAAATAATTTGCGCCAGTCAGAGAACACCGCGGCCTTTAGCGGATGTCACGCAGACATCAACTCCCCGAATCCAGCCACAACACTACTGAATCCGACGCCGATTCTGAGCACCAAGCGCTGTAAGAGCGGATTTGATGATTGCGTCATTGATGTTGTTGCTCCATACAGAACTCCAGAGGGAAGTAGACCTAGGGCTCAGCCCTCATTGAGTAGGTGACATACTACAGGGACCGGACAAATTGATGAGCATAATGATCATTGGCGGTTGCGCGAATCAATACGGTCGAGTGCTCGGGGATATTATGCTTCTGCGGATAGAAATGATAAAACAGACACAACCCACCTTTCCTCGGCCTGCCTCTTCGAGCAAATCTCGGCCACTGAACATTGGAATTTTTCGACGAGCAGTAAATTAATCCCTCATCTTCGCTTTTCGGCTTCTTCTTACTGTCAAAGACCAAGAATTTCGGAGTTGACGTCGTCATTTGCCAAGAGTGCGACCGATGTGTGGCTGATGTAAAGCGAATGTATTTTGGAGAGAGTCTGAAACGGATAACGGTCTTGCAGAAAGAGCATCAAGCGGGAAAGGTGCGGATGGCGTTGTATTTACAGCTGCAGACTGCGATGATGACCTCCTCCTGATATGCGCTAGCTGGGGTGGTATATCGTAGCGTATGACTCGGCCAATTAGCTACCAATTTATCGCTGGCTTCCTTCGCCTATTTATCCAAATCAGGCCGAATTTCTCAACCGTTTTCCCTTTTGGGGCTGCTGTCTGAACGAACGGTATTAGACAATCCTTCGGACGATTTACAATTCCGCACGGCGATAATAGAGGCGCTTCGGTGGACTGGAGTTGATGACGCACAATTATATAAGGAGAGCATCTCATCTTTAGAGTCGGTACCATACTGCTTACAATATATAACCATATCTCCGCCTCTACGTTCAACCAAATTTGCACAGAATGGCCGCGGTTCTTACTCAATTATTGCCCACCGACTACTTTATAAAGACATCTCAATTCACAAGAACAATACACCGTGATCAATACCCTTCCATAGACCCGGCATCGCCCAAGTTGTCGCAGAAAGGGAAGACCGTGATTGTCACCGGTGCTAGCCAGGGCCTAGGCAAGGTAAGATTATCACGCTTTCGAAAGCTATCTGTAAATGCATTTATACGACCTACGGATAGGGTATCGCCCTTGCATTTGCAAAAGCAGATGCAGCCCGGATTGTCGTTGCGAGTCGCAGCGCCGAAAAGCTCTTGGCAACTAAGCAGGAGTTGCTCAAGATCAACCCAAACGTTGACGTCTTAGTTCTCCCGATGGACACCACTTCTGAAGATAGCGTCGAGTATCTGGAAGAAAATGTCAGGGCCAAGTTTGGTATTCCTGATGTCCTAATCAACGGAGCCGGTCTCTGGTCATCCACGGAGATCCTTGGAGAGAGCAAGCCGAAGGAATGGTGGGCAGATTTTGTAAGATACCTTCGGCCTGGGTTCCAGATACAGCAGGAAAACGTGGCTAACAGATTACTCATTTGAATCTTAGGAAGTCAACGTCAAGGGCAGTTACTTAATGACCAGATCATTCCTCAGGCTGGTCGGTTTGGGTAGAGAAGCGACCATCGTCAATGTTAATAGCTGGGGAATGCTCATGGCAGGGCCAGAAGGAACTAGTTATGCAATTAGCAAGTTAGCTCTGGGTAGATTGTCGGAAGCTATTCCTACTGCATATCCAAAAGTCTCCTCGATGAACTATCATCCTGGTATGATACGTACCGATATGGCAGAGAGTCATCCAAAAGTTCTTCATTTCTGCGAGGACACGGGTACGTAAGTCTTGTTGCAGTCTCTGATTGCGTTCTCCTTACAAAATGCAACAATCAGGCTAACGCAGTGGAATTCGGCACTTAAAGTTGAACTCGCTGCTGGCGCTGCCGTGTACTTGGCTTCGCCTCAGGCGCGGTTCTTGAGCGGCCGGTATATGTCTGCCAACTGGGATGTGGACGAGTTAGAAGCAAGGAAGGATGAGATCATCGAGGAGAACCTGCTGAAGATGGACCTGAAAGGAGAATTCGGGAGTACAGTCGCCACCACACCCACATCCACCTCCACCACGACAGTCCTTTATCCCGCCGAGGAGGGCGCAAAGTTCGACATGGAATACTTCCTCAGCACGCACATGCCGCTCGCGATGAAACATTGGAAATGGTACGGCCTCAAGGGCTACGACGTTACGCAGTTTGACAACACGCAGTCCAACGCCGTAAACGGGGAGAAGTCGCAGTATAGCGCGCAGTGCATCTTGAAATGGGACAAGCCCGAGAGCTTGGAAAATGCGTTGCAAGCACCGGAATCGAAGCTTATGTGAGTCCAGAATTCTTCGCTTTTATATCCTCACCGTCTCACGCTCCGAAGTACATTCTGTTTATGGGTAGCTAATAGCGCCGCAGTTTTGACGATGTGCAGAACTTCACTTCCGTGAAAGGGATATTCATGACTGGGAAATCTAGGTGGGCCTAGGAGGTTGAGCTCTGCTATAGAGTTTCCTATCGGAAGTAGATATCAGTAGCGTACACTATACCGAGGCCCAAACAGTTCTTAGTTGTCGTCAAGGAAGATAGTTATTGTCTCTCCTATCTCCCTGGCGTACCTTGTGCTCAGTACCACAAAGTAACAATTGTGGTAATGCGGTCAGCTGTGGATTAAGCTGTCGTCAAATGCTCGATACCAGCGGGTCATCCAGAGCGGTCAGTCATCCAAGTAAAAGTCACCCTTAAGTCAAGGCTTTGTGGACGAAGGAAGCTAGAGTGAATTTTTGACGTAATTTTTGGGGGCGTAGCCTAGATTAGTGTAGCCAAAAATATGCTTCACAATAACCAGCTGTTGTCGTTCCTAGATCGCAACGTAAATACGCAGGAATTTCGTAATGTTGTTCAAACAGACTCTCATCCCACTTCAAATTCTGTTTAGATCTCAGTGATTCATGATCTCCAGTATAAGGTAGCATGTGAATGTTCTTCGAAACTGTAAATAGATCACGCCATGTCATTTTGTCGCTTTAAAGGCATGTCATCTTGAGGACATTTCCGTATTGTCTTTCGAAAGCTGTATTTTACGCAGCAACTCCATCATCTCTGCAGATCCATAATCAGCTGCGTAATCCAATGGTTTACGGCCGTAATTGTCTTGAGCGTTGGTATTTGCACCATAATCCAAAAGCATTTCAACATTCTCGATATTGCCCCTGAAGGCGGCCCAATGCAATGCCGTAAATCCATTTTTAGAGGTGCTTAAGAGATCGGTTTGGCCCAACTGTAGCAACACATGAAGGACATTCGGGCAATCAAGGGCAGAGGCTACATGTAAGATTGACATTCCAATGTCATCTCTTGCGTCCAAGTTCGCACCACTGTGTATAAGCATGCTTGCAGCATGTGCTCTATCATTATCAGCGGTACAGTGCAGTGGGGCCCGTCCACTTCTTCGAGGAATATTGATATCCATTCCGGATCGTAGAAGTTCATGGATCGTACTCGTGAACCCGGCTTCTGCGGCGCAGTGAAGAGCATTCCCGTACCAATTCGAAAGATAGGGGTCAGCGCCTGCGCGTAGGAGAGTTCGCACAATTCCTCCATGGCCTGTCGAGCTTGCTAGGATTAGGGGGGTGCTTCCCATTTTCGTCCTCACGTTCACGCTTTGGGGCTGTTGCTTCACTAACGCACTGACGGTTTTTTCTAATCCACACCGACTCGCAACATGGAATGCTGTGATGCTGTTGGACTCTTCCGCATTCCAGTACTCGAATCGATAGTGTTTGCTCCACCGCATGCTTTGACTCCAGACAGCAATTGCTGCAGGGGAGCACATGAATTTTTCCAGCCACTGACTTGTCAACTGATCATGTTCGAGTTTTCTAGCATGCGGTCCTATGCATGTTGAGGCGTACATGAGAAATGGATGCTCCTGAACACGCATATCAATTGACGACGACAGTTGGCAGGGCCCGTCTTGAAAAGTGTCAAACAATAAATAAGTCAAGCACGTTGCCGCGATGTAACTTTGCGCCATCGGGAATAGTCGATCGGTTTGCCCAAGGATATATTCCTGAGTAGCAAAATGGACAAAACGGACTTTTGTCGTTTCCTCGTCAATGGTAACCAAACCTTGACAACAGTCCAATATAACCTTTGGCAAAGGACGATAATCTGGCAGTGTATTTCTCTGTCCAACTTCGACAGCTAGAACCTCACTAAGCTCCTGTACTGTCAGCGATTTCTGTGCATGGCAGATCCACATGAGACTTTTGAGACCAATGTTCTTTCTACTTTCGGGTAGTTGACATATGCGGGAAATTGTGCCTTCAAAGGCATCCGGCAAACTTGCGTATAAATTCTTGAGGGCATGTTTTATACCCCCAGCGGTCGGCTCTTTGAGAATTGTACGGACCTGCAGGACAGGTAATAAAAACCTAATTGTTTCAGCGCGAACATGCTAGTGAAGTAAATTATTGAACCAACAGGCATACATTCCTTGAGCATTTTCTGCAATTGTTTCGATAATATTGGCCGCCAGTGGCTCATCGATGATGTTATAGATATCTCCTCTCTGAAGCTCTTGCGAGAGGAATTGCCTGATGTCTGCATCTTGGGCTGCAACTGGAATTTGGGGGTCTCCCTGGAAAGCGGCCCGAATACTATCGGAATGTGTTCGGCTCGTGATGAAGACACGGATGTTGGGAATTCTCTTTAGCTTGCCCAGAAATTCGAGGAAGAATTTGCGGTGACTCGGCTCACAACATTCATCCAGGGCATCCAGACTTATATAAATGCAGGGCAATTGAGGAGCAATGTTTATGATCATTCTCTCTGTCTCGTGCAGGGACATTCGCGATTCTTGCTTCTGTAGCCTTTGTAATGTCTCTGTTACATTTGTAGGAATGGTCGGCGTCGTCATGAAAATCTGCTTTAGAATGCTCGCGAGCAACGTTGAGGGAGTTTGCGATTCGGAATCGCGATAGTCGAAATAGATGTAGGCATTTGAACTTCCTTGTCTCGTGGAAATGGTCGCGAGCTCGTCGATAACCGCGGATCTTCTAAACGTCACTCATGATCAAAGAATGACATTATATATTAAATTCTACGCACGCCAGCACAGATTTTCCCGACCCCTGGATTCCGTAACACCAGAGAAGGTTTGGAAGAGTCCGTTCGTCTCGCCATCTCCGGTATTCGGTCAGGTCGAAGAGCCAGGTTCCAGTTCCCTCAACGCGTTCCGACCGAATAGCACTATGTCTTAGATCGTATGGATAGTCTGAAAGCCATGAAAGTGTCTTCTGACGGGCCATCCGCTCGCGATCGTTGGTCAGCGCCAGTGTATGGATTTGGATGGCATCTTCCAAAGCAGCCGTACGGTCTTCAAGAGATCGAATTGAATCGAAGCTCGTCAACTGACGCTGCAATATTTCTATAACGTCTTTAGAAGTTCGCGAAAGGAGAGCACATCCGTCAATGGACAGGCCAAAATGCATCCAGTGTGCAAAAGCGCGTAGATCTTGAATCACTTTCCTGTGTTCTGTCTCATTGAAGGGCCACATAAGTCTGCCTGCTTTGCTTTTTGCTGCCTTGTCTAGCTTGGCATGCAGTATCGTCAACCGTGCCTCGCAGGCCGAAGCGGTCGACCGTAGAACTGAAGTTTGAGGAAACACGAGCGCGGCCGCGCTCTCACTTTTCAAATTGTCGTTCAACCTTTCCAGGTTCGACCCTAAGGCCTCAAGCTCGGTTATCAGGACTCCAACGGACTCTCGAGCGCTTTTCACTGAGGAGACAAACGGTCTTGCAATCTTGACCGTTTGCGCTGTTAAACCTGCAAGGCCTGCAATCCCTACTGTTATGGAGAAAGGATCCATAGTACAGAGTACTTGACTACTTGTACAATAGTCCTGTAGAAGAATAATGTCGCATTATGCGTGCGCTCGAGAACAAGACAGAGTATCTGGCAACAGAACCCGCCGAACTTATACGATTTATGTGGTACATATCGAGCGATTACAGTATACTGTGTCTCGTGTCGTGTCAATTCCCCGCACGGTGTTACTTCGCAGATTTTGTACCGCAAAGGCAATTTGCGCGTACTTCTTAGAACGGCCTACTTGTAGATCCTAATGGAGAGACCTGTCAGACTCAATCAAAGCTTAAACGCTCTCTGGGCTGATGCATCAAGAGTTACCGAAACGAAGTGGAAGCTTGAGGCTGGAGTGACAGACCTGTCGCATCTCGGTTACGAAGCCGAAGATGTTGTTTGGATGGAGAAATCACCGAAGAAGGCCCTCTACTTTCACGCCTTTCGTGAAGAGTAGCAAGATTATTACCATGCTTCTGTCATGGACGATATACTTTCTCCCAGGTAGGTCCTTCCACGGCATGTGTTTATGGGGAAGTCCGTTCGAATGTATCCAATTTATGGCCATAAGAGTCTTGAAGTGCTTTACAAAATGCTGAATTTAGATGATTCCGCAGATTGAGTAATCCTTAGGTAGGCAAACCGTCATCTGTAGAGAGCCGGACCTCAAAGAACAGTATTCATTCTAGGTAATATCACAAAGCTCCGTGACCTTCGTTTCAGTCGTGCATTATATACCTTTGCATCATCCGGGCCCTCGACTGTAAGGCTTAAAGAAGAGCAAGTTTTCGAACAGCCGACACGTCGCAACTTTCGGACGCAAGAGTGATAGAGGCTTTGGGTCTGATAATAAATAGTATTGTTTTCTTCGAGGTAAATATCCACTTGCGTTACACTTAGAATCCTAACATTAGTGAAGCTGTCTATACATTACGTGTATTCAAACAAGACCCATGATGCCCGTCGAACCTGATCTACACAGAGCCATGTCTCAGCCAAGAGGATGTAGAAAGGAGAAGGATTAGGCAGAAGAGCTGGCTCTCTTGTCAATTCCAACGGTGGTAAAAGCAAGTCATCTGGAGCCTTGATGGTATCTGTCGAGCGGCGGAATATGGAGAGATATATTTGGTCTCCCATTCATTGTAACTTTGACATTGTTTTGAGTCGATGATACAGAATTTAGGCTGGTTTACTCCTTCTATATCCTCTTCACCTTCGTACCAAGAAACGGAGAATGAAATCGAGGGTTGATCCAGAGTGAAGAGAATGAGAGAAAATATGACATGGGTGCAAGCTAGTCTATCCCTGGATATCCGAAGAAAAGCCGGAACGCCTGTCGAGCAGTCGTCTCGTTGAGCATGGAAAAGTCTATGCACCAGCCAGCCACATCTCAATTGCATGCCTTCTACCTGGCAATACGGATCCATCCAAAGCGGCTTCTACCTTCTCTTACCAAACTCCAGGATTGACACAATTTTACGTACCGGGCAAGTCTCAACTCACCAACCATGCCCGGCCTCCGACCTTCCTCCCTTAAATCCTCCCTTCCTATCACCACACGACCACGACTACGACCCTACGTCGCAGCACCAGTACCAGCGATAGCACCAGCACCATCCATCTGCACCCGCTGCCTCCACTCCAGCACCCCGCGCCGTCCCATCCCACCCCCAACGCCCTTCTGCCCCGACCCAACGACCTTCTTGACCCTCATCGGCCGCCAGCTCTCGCAACACGCGGCCAAGATCCCGACATGGGAAGCGCTCTTCTCGCTCTCCTCGCCACAGCTTCGCGCGCTCGGCGTCGAGCCCGCGCGCTCGCGCCGCTACCTGCTGCGGTGGCGCGAGCGGTTCCGCAACGGCGAGTTCGGCGTCGGCGGCGACTTTGCCGCCGTGAGCGCGGACGGAGTCGGCGAGCTGCGTATTGTTGAGGTCCCGGCTGATGCTGAGAAGACGAAGGAGGTGCAGGCGAGGGGGGCGGGGTTAGGGGCCGTAGCGACGGTGAATCGGAGTCCGGGGATGAAGAAGGTCGTGGTGAATGTGAAGCCGGGAGAGGAGGAGATTGCGAAGGCGGATGTGGAGAGGTTGGGGGATGCGGCGGCGCCGAGTATGATTGGGATGGTGGGAGGGCATACGATTAAGGGGCCGCATGTGCAGTTGGTGAAGGGGACGGATGGAGGGGTGGCGCGGGTTGCGGTGAAAGAGGGGCTGTGGGAGCAGAAGAGGGGGCATAAGGTGGATGGGGGAGAGAGGAGGAAAGCGGAGGTGAGGGCGAAGAGGAGGTCGCAGGAGAGGAAGAATCAGAGATAGAATGCCCGACTCGAGAAGGAATCGTTACATTACAGCCAAGGCATTATCAATGGTTGGATTCTACGGATGGTACATCCCCATGCGCAAGGCTATGCATATCTTCGCGTAGTTTGTATACTATGTTTCAGATGTCATGGAAATCCTCTACCCAATCTCGACATGCTCAAATTTTTTTGCCGTCAACGCTCAGCTGGACTTGGATACCAAGGCCTGACAGAAATTGCTGGCACTTTGAATATGTTTACGTCGCTGGATATGTCCCTTCTTCGATCCTAAAAGACAACAAAGCAGCAAGACAACGGTGCCCATTTCCCCAAATCGACCTACACGGTATCACCTGCATAGCCGAAGCACCTGCAAATGTATCTGGTAGTTTCTGGGCAGCGTATACAGTGCAGGCGGGCGGTACTACATTTCCATGAAGGATTTCCTGGCAGACTGCTTCTACATTAGTTCCCTTGACATCATCGATGCCAACCCAGACAAACAAGTCTCCAGTCTGCTTGATGCGACATGACTGGTAGCTGATTTGCTTTGAGCCCTTCAATGGACTCCCATGAGCCGGCACAACATTGGAGACAACCCGTGATTCTTCTGATTCCGCCAGCGCAGCAATCTCCAGATCACCATTCACAATGCCGAGGCTGGTCCACTCGATTCGAGCTCCTCGCGGTAGCTCGTCGACCTCAATCACGTAACAGGGCGGTGTCGTCCCTGGATCGTTCCGAATTTCATTACCATCATCCACGTGCGTCGTTGATCTCAACTCAACGCGTGCTAGATCTGGAAGAGGGCGCCGTGTGTCCCACATATCTGACGAATTCTGGTCAACCAGGCGATGGAGTCCGTACTTCCGATCCCACACATCCACCTCGTCTTCGCTCTCCTCCTCACGCTGACGTTCAAGCCTCTGCGCATCTCTATATAGCGCCATCCACGCATCCGCAGCAACCCCGACCAGCTCCTCCACAGAGCTCAGCCCTCGTTCATGGACCCGGCGAGCCGGCGCCGCCACGAACGCAAGCCCGACGAGCCAATTATCCACGCCCACCGCACGGCCTACGCGCCAAAGATGCTGCAGCGAGAGCACCGTCTGCTCCCTGAAATCCGCCAGCGTCGCCCCCGAGTTCACGAGCTGCATCGTGGCAGGCACGAGCGGGATCTGGCCCGCCATGTGCACCATCTCGACTCGCTCTTCGCCGGCGGCCTGAGAAGAAGGGGGAGGAGGTAGAGCAGTGCCAGCGGCTTGGGAATAAGGGCCGATGTTCGCAGGTGCCCAGTACGAGATCGATTGCACGTGGAGCGCGCGGCGAAAGCTGGGGCCGAGGGTATTGACGGTGACGGAGAGGGTGACGTCGACGCCGAATGGGAGGGTGGAGCCGCAGGCGATTGTGACTCGGGCGGGTGGTTGTGGGTGGGACGAGAAGAAGGTGCCGTAGATTGTGTTGATGGCTTGGAAGTCGGACATGGAGCGGAGGATTAGGGTAGAAAATGTTACGTCTGAGCTTGAGAGATTGTTTTGTTTGAGTACTGATCCAAGCCGGTCAATGATGGTGGTGATTTGCGCCTCGATGGTTGTTCTTTCTGGATTATTTGCGGAGAAGCTCAAGTTATTAATGTATAGGGTATTTCTCGTCCGATGTATTGATAATTCTTTGCTGGCTTCAATTACAACCGGCGTATGATCCACAGCGGCCCCTTCTGCTCTATTTCGGGGCGTACTCATTTCTAGGTCATGTTTCAGCCGTTCAAATTCCGTATCGAGTCCATCGGGAATTCGTAATGACTCGAGTCCGGAAACGGTATTGGGATCCCTAGCGATGCATTTTACATTTCTGATGCTCAAGGCCGCCGTACCTCCTCCCCCTCTTATGACCTTGGTCTCCTCAGGGCCGAATTCTATGAATCCCTTCCAGAGAATGCTTGGTCCATTAACAGAAAGTGTCTCGTACTCACCACCTTCGCCCAAAATAGAACCTCCTTGAAGCGATCCAAATTTTTCCAAGGAACGTCTGATTTTTGCAACCGTACGGGAGTCTGCAACGTTTTGACCGAGAAAAGCATCGCTGAGACCGCCAGAAGCAACTTTGATGATGATGGCCCTGTGGCCCACAGTCTCCATATCTTCTAATAGTGAAATCTGTGTGTGAGGTGGAAGATATGGATACTGCCATAGATATGCCAGAGGGTGCAAGCCCAGACGAAGTACGACAGATTCGACGCGGCTTCGCTGGTAATCGGACAAGATCGCTCCCGTAGAGACGGCATTGGCTTCTGGATGTGCAGCTTTGATGATCTGAAGCAAATGAAATAACGACTCCGTTTCGTCTTGAGAAGAGTCTTCTTCCACATCCGAAGCGTTCGTTGATGGGTGATAGTATTTGTCGGCGTTGACAGCTATTCCCTGAATCTGTCTACGGAACAAAGGTATTTGAAAGGCATGTCCATAGAGTGGGACAGAACTGTGTCCAATGGTTTGATACATGAAGCTATCAATGTCTTCCTCATCTTGATTGTCGCCAGGTGGATATAAATTTGCTAGGGCAATGATCTTGTGACCCTGTGCTCGGCAATGATAAATGGAAAAAATTGAATCTTTACCTCCAGAGATAAGTGCTATTACGTTGAGAACTATGGACATTGCCAGAATTTCGAGGATATAACATTAGGGTTGCTGGCATTGCGAGAAGCCCATCATTAGTTAAGCCATGGCGTGGGGAAGAGAAAGATCAGACCAGGGAAATTGATCAAAGGTTCGACATTCTTTCCCAAGTGTAAATATATCAGAATTCCAACATTTAGGCAGTCCGTGGTAGTCAGCTGTTTCAGCCTTTATTGAGATTGTATCTTGATCTGCCCAGCCAATGCAGTGTTCGTCCTAATTGGCCATTCCTCATTAAGTTGGTCTTTACAACTGAGCTGCATGTTAGGTGGATAAGGATATGGTACATCTCACAAGCATCTCAGTATCAACGCACTTCTGCATAAGTTAAAAATGATCAATTGGCATGTCTGACTCAAATATACAACTTGGTAAGCATGTGGCCGGCACATATAGGTACAGGTTCCTCAACCTCCTCCTCCAAGACTCGCTACTAAAGTACAAGTAAAGGAAACGAAACGAATCTAGAGACGAATCATTCGAGAAGCCTCAAAGTATTAAAACAAGTAAGTCGAAAAAGCATTATCACATCAGAGCCAAGTATCCCGTCCTGCCGACTCCCCGAGGTCCCGATATTGCCCCTATTCTGTCATCCTGGAAAAAATATTGCACCCAGCCGATCGATCTTCTCATTGAATCCCCAGACCTGAAAGGTCACTGGATAAACAATTATGTTGGTCATCATGAAGGATGTTTCAACCAACCCGATTACGCCACTGAATCGGCTAAAGTCCTTTCCCATCCCCGTCGTTATCTATAGTCTCCGCAAACGCCATCGCTGCCTGGTGGAAGAGTTGAGAAGGACAATGAAAACCCGCGTTGAGAAAGCTGGGGCAGATAGAAGATTCGTCTCTTAAGGCAGCTATGAGCTTCCCTCCCTCTTGCGCTTCTTTGAGTTCTTCTCCGACGACGAATCATCAGAGGAGCTCGACGAGCTCGGCGCATTATGAGCAGCGACAGCCGCATCGTAGAGGGACTGAGCGAGGACCTCAGTATCAGAGCTGGTATATCCCTCATGCTTTCGGCGAGCATCAGCCTCATCTAGTACGCCCATGACGACAGCACCACTGCCATGAGTTCGCTGATGCTGGGACAAGTTGTCGCTCCGCGAGAACTTCTTGCCACAGTCACTGCATTCAAACGGTTTCTCATGTGTGTGCAGGGATCGGTAGTGACGTTTCAGGTGTTCTTGTCGGCGGAAACGGCGGGAGCAAAGAGAGCAAACAAAGGTCTTGGAGGGATCCTCTGTAAGCGATTGCTTGCGACCGCGACGGCTCACTGGACCACTTGTGGGAGTTGCATCATCAGAGCTCGAATGTTCAGAACTTTCTGCCGTAGTAGTAGCACCAGGAGTGGTGGCCGAGGATGGCTGACCAGAGGCGGCTTGTTGGCCCTGTGGGGCCTCATCAGACCCGTCCTCCGGGTCGGCTTTGGTGTTAATGCCGGAAGGCCGAGCAGAGCGGCGGCCACGCATGTTGAGCTCAGACGTAGTCGCGGAAGATTCGAAGTTGTAAGAGATCAGTTGTTCTTCGCCAAAATCGCTGTTGCTTTCCTCAGAGAAGAACTCTTCCTCAGCAGAAACAGAAAAGGACTGCTCAGTACGTTGTCGCTTGGAGCCTAGAAAGTGTGCGTTGTCAGTGGCGGAAATATGGGCACCGGATTCGTCGTCAAGATCCAGTTCAAACAAAGGTTCGAATGATGGAAGGCCACAGGAGATTTCAGCAGTGGAAATTGTCGGAGCTTGAGATTGTGCGGTGGTTTGATCACCTTTGAGCACAAGCTTGTGTTCTTCGTCGTCACCTGCCAGAGTAGGCAGACAAGGCACATCAGTCACAGAAGTCTGCGAAGTGACTGTGAGAGTGCGAGGATCGCAGACGTGAGCTGATTCCTCAAAGACGACCGACTGAGGAGCAGGTGAAGGTGATGGAGAGAGAGATGGGCAGGAGCTGGTAGAAAGAAGGCGCGTCGTTTGCGACGCGGGAATAGCCGAAGGCGGGTTTATGAATACTATCACCGAAGACCAATCAGCCAATGATCACGCGCAATAAAACTTCAGGATTTCCCGGCTCGGGAATCACAACGAACAATCATTGGAGTATTCCGGCGACCGACAAAAGAGGTTGAGCTTACCAGGTGATAGCGGTGGGGATCCAGCTCTGGTCCAGTCACCAGCCGCTAGGACTTCAGAAAAGACTTCCTCCTCACAGCCCTCCTTCACACCATTGAAGCTCTCACCCTCGAAAAAGACACCGCTGACAGGCGTCGGCAAGAATTCGCAAAGTGAAGGTGGGCTGCTAATTGCGCTGCCGGAAGTTGACAGAGTTGGCGTTCCCGGCATGTAATGCAGGTTCGCGCACGAAGTGTCCAAGGGCATCAGTATTGGCGAATCATGCTGGACGACAATCGTTGGCTTCTGGCACTCAGCACGTGGTGAAGCTTTGGGAGTCATCATTCCCTGGGGAGTGTAGGAAGGCATTCCAGAGCAGTCAGACGTAGGCGGTCTCGAGTACACCGGCATCGGGTAGTTGCCGGGGGTTTGCGGCGAATAGCCTTGTTGGCTTGCATTCATTGCTAGAGCGTAGGGTTGTGGTGTAAAATGACCGTGCTGTTTGTTCTCTGGACTTGGAGCTGGATTGTAGTAGTAAAAAGGAGATTGTTCCATGAATTGGGGAGTTTGTCCAGAGTATGGCATTTCCATTGTGTCAAATTTGGTTCCGGGAAGTACTGATTTCCGTCAAACTGGGTCTCAATGCAAACAGCCTGGACGACTTACCAATATTTACACTTCCGGATCCCTGTGGTGTGGTTTGATATTGATGTCGTTGTGACGGTGTTCGTATACGGTATTAGACTTTTGGACCTTGAAAAGAATATCCAGATCCTGGTGGTATGTGATAGGAAATCCGTAAGGAATGACAGATCAACGACAGACAGTTATCCCATCTGACGTCTACTAAGGTACTATAGAGTAGAGTATCCAAGTCGAATTACACGAGGATACTAAGAGAGGGCTAAAGGAAGGACAGGCCGGTCTCGTAACAAGATCACCGAGCAAACAAAAAAAAACTGGATGAGAATCTCGTTAATGAGAGTGGATGACGAAAGAAGAAATCGACGATAGAGAAAGGCGCTGAAACGTGCGGGAGGTTGGATTAATGAACCCTGAAGGGTAACGGGAACGAGCGATGGGGGCAGTGGGCGGATAAAGTACAGATCAGCAGCGAAGGTCGGTCGAAACGACAGCGTCGAATAGTGGCAGAAAAAGTGACGCCTGGCTCGAGTAGCGGCGCAGAAGCCGGGCTGCCAGGCACAAAAGGAAGCATCAAGCTAAAGAGACCTGGGTGCGCGCGGCTTCGCACTATCGCACTGATTGGAGCGATGGAATGGAGGGGAACTCGGGAAGCGCGAGCCTTCGAAAAGCCAGCCCTGCACGCACCATGGCATTCAATGCAACCCACGACGGGCCTAGCATGACGGTGTATCTGGCACAAAATCTTGGCGCTGCAGAGTGTGCAGAGCCACTGCCTCAGTGCCGCCAGTCCGGGAACGGGGACTGTGGGACCAGGGTGACCGGTTGGCTGAAGCTAATCCTTCGTGTCTCTGCAGCCGGGGTCCTTTGACTCGCTCGACGCATTCGCTTGAAAGTCAAGGTCTTAGAGCGGCGACGCCGGCGGCACAAAAATGCATAAGCTCGCCGTCCCATGTGTGTGAGGCACAGCCGTGTGGCCGGTCGGGCCACCGCATCTAGCGTATGCGTCCAGATTCGGAAGAAGTCCCATGGTGTTGTATTATTTGCTGGGTACTTACCAGCATCTGCTTGCTAGACTGAGACTTTTGCCGCATAGCCTACGCGCCAGCGACAACCAACGAGAATCCAAGGTCCTTTTGCGAGGATCTGGTAGGCGGCATCGCAGGCTGCCTTCGACGTGTTGTCGCATTGTCTTTTTCCAACTGACCTCTGGTAGGTGCGGCGAGTGACTAGAAGCCCTACGGCAGCGTCCCGTTTCATTGGAGGAGCGAGCAAACCGACGGCAGGCAACGTCCAGGCCTCAACATTGGTGGACATCTCGTGCCTCTCAGCCGTCCAGGGTCCCAGCTACATTCAGAGGCACGGTAGGGACTCTTCGGGAAGCCGGTTACGCCTTCGAAAAAAAATTTCCTGGCGAGATCACCACGGACACTTGGCTGTGGCGATTAAAGGATTGGGCAAGGACTTCTCGTGCCAGGCCTGGCAGAGCTCTTGAACCTTGTGCACGGAGATGATGGACGTCACACATCTCAGTCTGGCGGTACCAAAGGTGTGCTGAAGCGTCCGTGAGCCATTGGGGATCGTGATCCGTCGCGCCGTTATTGTGATGGCCTGTAGATCCAGCCGTCCCAAGCAGAGCAGACTCGAGAATGTGGGACCGCGGACAAGCCGGGACGATAAATTGAGCCGCGTGGCAGACCAATCAACCTGTTTCCTACCACGGAATTGTTGCATCAGCCTTCGAGAAGCGCTTTGGTCAGGCCTCCTAGGCCGCGCCAAGCCCGTGCAGTGGCTGCTTCGTTATCAACAATCGATACACCTATCGTTGTGCGGGGCAAAGCATTGGTAGAAATTATTTAGCTTTGGAAGCATTTGAGCCTTTTTTTCGCCGACCACTTGTCGCGCCCGGCCGTCGAGAACAGAAGCACTGCAGCATCCGCGTCTCGCCTTGTCAAGAATGCAATGCGTGAGACAAGCTCTACTCTTGCAGAATGCTTCTAAAGCTTACTGCAGGTACAAACTTTGAGTGGCATCCAGGAGGTTGCTGATTTACGTCGCTTCGCAGCCGAGGTATCAATGGTCCACCTTTCTCAATTCAGTAACTGCATCTCAAAATAATTCCTAGGTATGCAGGGCAGTATTGAAGGAACCTCCCAGGATACGGGAGATGGCAATTCCAACTATAAGGTAATATTGTTGCGTTGGCACTATAGTTAAAAGGCTTCAGCTTCAGCAGTCGTAGAATTATTACGATCGTGGGCGCGTCGTGGGTGGCCATAGTTGGGTTTCGACCACGCGAGTCCCTGTCATCCATGGTCTTCGTCGACTAAGTCGTGTGCATCTTCGGTACATATTCGCGATTGTTTGAGATTGTGCATGATGACGCCGACGAATCAGTCGTGACGGGACGGCAGAAAATCAAACACCGTCTTCCGCGATATTGTGGGGACCTGACCCAAATTGTCCTCAGGCAGCGGTCGCAATACATGGGGGGCTCCAAAATGGTAGACGATGCGGCTCCAAAACCGTGAGAGCAGACACACGAAACCTTGACCCTTTCCTTATAATGAACACTTAATACCCGTGAAGGGTGATGGTGGATAACTTCATGCCTTAAAGCCGTTTGCAAAAAAAAAATCTAAATTTAGCTCCAACCTCCGACGTGGAAGGGTACTCCCTGCCTTTTCGCGCCGCTTTTGCTCCTGGGAAATTACACTTGATGCATAACGCATGTGCAGACCTTGCCGCCAGTCCAATTTTGGAAAAACACGGAGGATCCATAAGAACGGGCCAACAGGGTTAAGTCAGATCTCATTTTCGACAGCGAAACCGGAAGGGACTGCGCTAGAAGGGAACTCGAAAATTTTAGTGGGTACCGTCTTCTGCAAGGTACGGGGAGGAGCATGCAGGTACAGGGTACGTACTCCATACTGGTCATCACGAATGAGAGCATATTCTTTCTCCAGAATTACCGCAAAAGGAATGCTGATCAGAATTTCGACTTTTACCAGCACGAACTAATGAGCCAGGTTGCTCCACGGCATTCGACAACACCACTATCCTTATCGAACATCTCTGACATCGCTCCAATATTCCAGCGTGTCAATCTGCATTTGCAACTGATCGGTTCAAAGCAGAGTCATTTCGACAAAAGTATCTGAACCTGCGACTTACCACGCTTCGCAAGGTGTCATAGAGTCCCATGAGTGATAGACAAAACCCAGTTATGACCACTTCACCGCTACAGACGACCAACATGGCCGAAATCGCATGTCATCGCTCAATGGACGTAAGCGTTCTTACCGATCATAGAAAGAGCAGCACTCGAGCGGAGCTGCCGGTCACCATCACATAGGTAGCCCCCACAGACATGATGCACTGATGCTGACAGCGGAGATCCCGAGATTCCCGCCCGTCTGAGACATAAAGCAACTTGTTCGAAATCTCTCCGTTTGGCTGAAGAATCGACGTATCCACCATCATCCTTGACGCCTTTTTCGCTGAGGCGGATCCATTTCATCAGAGAAAGAAGTAAAATCGTAGCAGACAAGGTGCCTGCTTAAAAGGTTTAGCAGATCATGGTGATTTATGAGGATCGGCGTCGGTAGCATGTGTGACTGAATTTGATTAGCAACCAAAACTCGCAAGATGACGTCAATGTCCGTCGCAAAGTTTATCAGAGATGACGACGATAGGGTCGGACTAATGAAGTTTCTTCTGTGGAAAGCGACCGATGAAAGACATTGTGCAGATTGCTAATGTTAAGGAGAAACACTGAAGGCCTCAGAATATCTTGGGAGATCATATCCGATCTGCGGATCATCCTCTTCCTATCATTTCTTTTAAAATGTTGTTCATCATTGGCCCTTTTAGAGTTGTAAAGGACAAGGCCGAGGGACGGGAAATGAAATTGAAAAAGAGTGGTTGGTATGAAGTTCTTACTGTGAAGCACTATATCTTACCCACTCATGAACGAAACAAATCATTTGACTGCAATGCCATTAATGAATGCTCCACCACACGTATATCGCGTAACAGCTTCCAATACAGTGGAGCAGTGGACTCGATGGAACAAATCACGTCCAAAAGCCATTCACCTTCGTGTCTTGAATTGGGATTTGGAATAGTCCGTGTTACTTAGGTAGCGTTTAACCTTACGCCGCGTCGTGGTTTTTTCCGTTGGACTGGTCGTACCAAGAGTGTCGATCAATTGTTGGGCAGGTATCATCTGACGAGAGTTCAGTGTGATGTTGCAAGTGGAAGATCGAGTGGGTAAGGGCCTCCGATAAGGTAGTGTGAGGACAACCAAAGGCGGAAAGCTCAGGCAGAATAATTACCTGTGCCGATTAACATGCGTGGCTTCTCAGTACCAAGAGTACTCGACAACCGCGCCGATTCGAGTCCGCTTTTCAACTTGGCCAAGCTTCAGCACTTGGGATATTTCGAGGAATCTTAGTTATATTCTTTGCGTTTAGCTCTGAGCTAGGACGAAAGACCGGACTTACCATCATGGAAGTTGAAGAAACGTTCAGTCAACTTCCTCTTCAGATCGACCCGCAGACAAAAGCCATTTCCTTTCCCGGTGCTGCCTCCTCCTCCACTCAAAATGAAGTAGCTCAATTGAACTCCCTGAATCGAGCTATTGTCGGTCTAAACACCCCGGTTCCTCCTCCCCCGGTTCCTGTCGATCCCAAACGCAGTGGCCAGATCACCAAGATGCGCGAAGCAGGTAACACGTCTTTCCGCAAAGGCGCTCACCAAGATGCGATTCGTCTATATTCCTTGGGGCTGGAGATGGCACTGCAACGGCCCTCCTGGGAGCCCGCCGGTTTGGTGCGTGAGGAGGTGTCTGGTTTATACGCAAACCGAGCGCAAGCGCACATGGCGATACAATCGTGGCCAGAGGGCGCCATTGATGCGGAGTGTAGTCTCGAGTGTAAAAAGGTTCAGAATCCAAAGGCGTGGTGGAGAAAAGGCAGGTGCTTGATGGAGATGGGAAGGCTAGAGGAGGCTGCCGATTGGGTAAAGCAAGGCTTGGACTTTGAAGGCAGCGACCAGGATCTTCAAGCGCTGAAGAGAGAGGTTGATAGTGCCATTGAAAGGAAGGGTTAATGGTGAATATTAGGAGGATTAGCCATCCATAACGTAACGGATAGATGATGGATGCTCAACACGGCAATCTGCATTAGTGTCGGCGTTGGTGGTTCGAATTCCTTAAATTTGCAAGCAGGGCGTTTTGTTTTGTCAAAGAAGCAGCAATTGCGGGCAAACCACGCATATGCACGAATTGTGTCTGTCTGAGGCGTAGACTATATCTACTCAGTTCGGCTTCTTGGCCAGTGCCACATACACACAGTCAACTTCCGCGATTTTATCGTTATCATCGGCGACTTTCAACCATTCCTCTTTAAATATTCTTCTTGCCCTGTCGCGCACATCCGTTGTGCCGAGGTGCCTTGCGGCTTCGGATAGAATGACTTTGCTTACAAAGACATTATCTGCGTCGCTCAAGTCGTAATACGTCGTCTTGGTTCCATTTTGGGGCATGGGGATGCATCTTTCAACCTCAAGGCCAGCTTCTCTTAACAACGACGGTAAGGACCCTTCATCCTCGACCCAATTGCGGTTGTAAGGTACTGGTAAGCCTAGCCTAAGACCAACCCGCTCGATGACCATTCCATCAATAAGGTTGTGTGGATGGCAAACATCAGTGATAAGTTTCCCACCTGGTTTTAGATATTTCGTCCAACTGTTTACAGCTGCTTGAGGATCTTTCAGGAGCACCAGAGCAGAAGCACAGATCACAAAATCAAAGCTGTTCTCTTTGATGTCTAGGACGCCTCCGACGTTGGCAATATCGTTCTGGTAAAACCGTACGTTGGAGAATTTCTCAGGCTCGCGCTCCTGTCTCGACTTGGCTTGCGCAAGCATGCCAGAACTGATGTCAACTCCTATGACTTCTCCAGAAGACCCGACGGCCTCTGCGGCAAGAAAAGTCACGAGGCCGGTTCCACAAGCAAGATCGAGGATTCGCCGCCCAGGTTCGATATTTGCGAATTTGACGATGTTTGCTGCGAAGGATGGATGCCATGAATCTTCATAGGTTGTCCCTCGCTGATCATAAAGGCGCTGGGCGGACTCCGCTTGTGTTTCTCCTGTTGCCATTCTCGAGATCAAACTGGTCGCTATATCCCCCTTTCGTGCAATGCCGTCAGAAACACTGAAGCCCAACAGATAGCGCGAAATGGGTTACGAGATCTGGATAATCGGTTTGAACATTATGTACAATGTGAAACTGAGGAGCTATGATAATTCTCGACCGGCTCGCTTTCGATGAGCTCGCATACTTGAAGTAAATACCGCCTAGCGTACCGTAGATCGTGCCGTGCTTACGGTCTCGTTATCAGATGGTGGACCCTTCACCCCTTGTCATCCGAGACCCTGTGGCGTCATCCCATCAACAACGCGTTCCGCAACCCGACGCGCGCAAACTTGCATCACATTTCATTCCTTCCAAGTCGTTATGGAGGAGGAAATCGATTTACCGGAACTGCCGCAGGCTTCAAGGCCATTGAAAAGGCCTAGAGCATCATTTGACGATGTGAACACTTCAAGTGATCCAATCTTCTCCAGCGATGGACCAGAACCGTCTGCTGACGATTACACAACGGATGGGACCAATAAGAGACGGTTTAGAGGAACCTGGTGGGAAAGCGGTAGACCAGCTCGTCGAGTTGGCATCTCTCAAAAAATTGACAGCGGAATTTACATGGGCAGCGACGGAACAGATGACTGTCTTCCGGATCTAGATGTAGATCCTTCACCCGGGTCTAATGAGGAAAAAGAGTCTACGCTCGCGAATGAATCCGGAGCTCAAAAGGATGAGGGCCCAGCAATGGCTGATCCTCCTTTTCGTTCTTCGCAGAATTCCATTCCATCAAGCCAGCCCTTATCTGCCAACGAAGAATTTGTAAGAAGGACCGTCTTACAATGCGTTGAAAACAACAAAGAAGGCGTAAACCTATCGTACGAATGAAATGGATAATTGTCTTTGGTGGCAAAAGCGTAGGCTAACTATTCCCTAGGAATCTTGGTCTCGAATCTGTGCCAAGCCACTTACTGGACCCTCTGCAACAAATCATCAAAATCCCAAGAGCAGATGAACGTGCACCAAGCCCAGAACTGTATGAATCCTTTGCTCCATCATTGAAGTTGTTTCTATCCGCCAACCGACTCCGCTGTGTCCCATTGGCCATCTTCAATCTTGAACATCTTACGGTACTCAGCTTACGCAGCAACAAACTTGCTGAGCTTCCTGGTTCTATCGGTAGGTTGCAGAATTTGACCGAGCTCAATGTCACTAATAACCGTCTGCGATGGCTTCCATATGAACTCTTGACGTTATTGGAAAAAGGCAGAAAGCTGAGGCGGCTTACCCTGCACCCCAATCCGTTTGTACGGGGGCTGCCCCCGTCAGGAGAAGATTTTGAATTTTCGGAATCAGGAGGATATTTGCCGAGGCTTATCTTTCGGTCCGCGCGGTTCCAAAGGCATGTGGGCGATGTCACTAGCTATATACGTGCAAAGCTTGAGGATGGCGATGTTGGAAGCAGTAGGAAACATTTTGAGTGGGCCTTGCGACTCTTTGAGCAGCGCCGACTACGACCGCCTCCTCGAACAAATGTCAGCAACGAATTCGCCTCTAACAATTCCCGATTTGAAGTTGGTTCCGACTTCGATCTTCCATTCAACAGTGGACCTGTGTATATTGATAAGAGCAATGTCGCCTTCTATCATGTAGACGGCTCACTTGCATCTCAATCGACTCTGGCACCAAGCTTACTCCCACCATCCACCTCAATCGTCCCTGCAATTGGCGATGGAGCAATTCCCGTGCCACCAGACGAAGGACATGTTTCGTCAGTATCCTCCCTATTTGAGCTTGCTCTCCGGGCATGCAGCGATTCACCCTTCTTCTCGGACATCCGAGCTCTACTTCCGGATGAAATCCCTGCTCCCGTTAGCCGTGGGCTTCAACTCGCTGCAGATGTCAAAGAACAAGGCGGAGAAGTTTGCACTAAGTGTGGACGCCAATATATAATCAAGAGAACTGAGTGGATTGAGTATTGGCATAACGCATGGGACGATTCCACCCAAGAATGGGATTTATCATTTATCCCCTTTCTCAGGCGAGGATGCAGTTGGAAATGTGTCGGCTGATTACTTCTCCTTGAAAAACCAAAATCTTTCTTATCTCGAGTGGAAGTCACGCTTTGACATTCATTCGTACTCTATTTGAAAAACCCGTCCAGCGAGCAGTGCTGGGTCTGGCATTGCATGTACAAGAAGTTGCTTCTGGCATTCTATTCGGCATTAAAAATCTTCACCGATTGGTGACTTCACATGCACCACAGATATCCATTCAACTCCAGACGTGCGACCATTGGCGCCGGCGCAGTACGGTATCAGAATTATTGAGGTGGGGGGACAAGGCATTGCTGCCTCTCGGCGTCTGGCGTAGCGGGTATCTCTGTGTGGTGAAAGTAATCTTCAAATTCCAAAAGCGAGTTGGCTCGTTCGCTATCAGTAGCTTCACGAACTTCGTCTTCCGTAGGGCTCAAATGGAAACGCCCCTGCGACAATCGCCATGACAACGTACAAAGCTGCACAGACGTAGATGGGTGCTGCCGTTGCTGTCTAAAGCTCGGTCAGCGACGAAATCAGAACAAGCTCACATTCACGTACGTCGGCATATGTTGCTACGACAGCGCTGACAATGCCCATGACACGATTAAAGCCGATAGCAATGCCGTTACCTGTCCCACGATGTGCTGACGGAAGAACCTCGGGTGTATATGCGTACAACGTTCCGTAGTAGATATTCTTTGTATCTCGTTAGTATTCCAGAAGAAATTGATGATGTTTCCGAGCAGCAAGCCTTACCAGGCAGAATGAGATCGCACAGTTGAAGCCCAGATTCTGTGCAGCAGTGCGTACCTGCGTATACGCGAAGAAGAATACCATGGTAATCAGAGCGCCAAATATCTGGAGACAGTAACAGTCAGCGATTCGTTTTCATCGGGAATGACAGAAATTCCTACCATGGTTCCGCGTCTACCCCAGAACCAGCGACTAGCGCACATGGCGCCCGCAAGTACTGGACCAAAGATACCGCATACATTGACGATCGCGTAGTTTCTCCAGGTTTCATAGTCACTTCCATTGCCGGTCTGAGCACCTCTACTTTGAAGGTACAGAGGCAGGTACACATTGTACAATGGATATGCTAAGCCGATAAGAAGCCAGGAGAGCCATATCAAGGTCGTGCTGAGTCCAATACGTCTGGTTGCATAGAGACCAACGATGTGGACCCAGATTTCCTTAGGAGACCACTTGGATTTAGCATGTGCACTGACGGACGCTCGTCGCTCTCCACCAGTAACGCCGCAAGCTTGCAACCTCTCAAGGGTCAGAGAGCACGGCCGGTTGTACTTGGATGCGACGCTGGTAAGAACTTCAACCACTTCCTCGTCCTTGCCTTCTCCAAGAAGAAATTTTGGTGTTTTTTTCAACCGAATGACCGTTATTCGGAGGATTGACATGACGAAAACCAAGGCACCGCATGAGAACCATACGTATCTCCAGCCTTTGTTGTTATCGTAGGTGCAAGTCGCAACAGACTGGCAGTCGCCAGAGTAGTTTGGAAGGAACGCCCAGGCAAAAAGACCTGCGACGAGCTGCCCGAGACCCCACCACGCCGCCATCATTGTGAGCAACCATTGTTGTTTCCCCGGTAGATATTCCAGAAATACGGCCGTGTCCAAGACCAGATTACCGCCCCCGCCAAAAGCGGCAAGGCAAGTAAAAAGGCCAAGGACGATCCAATTGGGCGAGGACCCGGCGATGATGGCAAAGATGGAGCAAACCATCAAACTGACGTTGAAAGCGAATTTTCTACCGATGATGTCGGCTGAGAGTCCCCAGAATAGTGCTCCAACGAGCATACCAACGTAGGCGGCAGCCGTGAGACCCTTTGTCCATGAGGGATTAAACTCATACGAGGCCTTTGTGGCAATGATTGATTGGATCAAAAGGACAAGCGAATCGACGGCATAACTGTGTCGCGCAAAGACAATGAGTTAGCAATGCTTCGTGTAGCTGGGATCACGATGTGACTGCCTCACGAAAGTTGCAAGCCTACCCAAAGCCATTGAGTACGAATAGCTTTCCATGATACGGAGTGAAGCCTATTTCATCGATTGTCTACACAAATCGGTTCTTAGTCGCGTAGGGGCATGTCCTGAAAAGCGGGTACATACGTTGTTCACCATATGCATCTTGGCATCGAGTACAGGGTCGACAGATTCCAGTGATAGCACATCGCCCTTTTGCAAGGACTCGGTATCCGAGCCGAACTCTGGATCTTCATTATTGTGTGGGAAGAGATTCTTTGGTTCTTCGGTCCCAGGGTTGGGCTTGCTGTCCGCCTCGACGCTCATCCTTAGTGGCTTCAGAGTCTCAACTCGGCACCGCGGGAAAAGGCAATGCGGACTTCAACTGACAGGAGAAACGAAGATCACGCCTCGGCCGAGAAATGCAGGTAGACGATAAGAAATCCAAGTTGGGAAACATTGGACATGTGTGTCACTGGCCTGGTACGAAGACAGACCGAGTTTGCGGGTCTCACTGTCTCATATGACTGAGGAAGCGCGCCAGGAGCTACCGCACGGTGAGGAGAGAAGGGTGGCTTTTGCCATTTCTTAAGTACTGGCGTTGCCTGCATCCATGCATGTGGTGCATGTGGTGTCCGACGGGGAGATTCGGCGATCTCTGAGCTAAACTACGAGGCGCCGCACCACATCTTGGCTTCGATCATGTCATAGGAGGTGTCGAAAGCAAAGACCCTTTCATGGTTCACGGTGCAACGTGCAGACTATCGCCCTACGACGATGAAAATCGCTGCAACGTCTGTGGGCGAAAGAAGTGGTCGAGGGGGCGCCAAGGATCCAGGCCAAGAGAGTTTTCTGCACCAGGGACGAGGTTTGGTGTGCTACATCATCTCTGCGCCGTCTGGTTGGCTCGCTTCTGACAGTTGCTGCATTCCTCAAGCCGCCACCCGACACACCCTTTCGACCGTTCCCCACACTAAAATTGATGGAGAAAGGGTCGACAGGGTCCAAGCTTAGGTACAGCTCTCCCCTTCAACTTCCTTTCACCTTCACATGCCATAAATCTATCCTCAACAAGACATCACGCAACGACAAGATAGTATCATGGTAGGCATCATGCGCTGATACTTGTCTGTATCTACGGAGTGCTAACCTCGCCGTTGAGAACAAGCAAATGATCAAGATGTAACTCATCAATTTCAATTCATATCTCTAAAATTAATTCCGCAAAAAGCAAACATATAGTGCAAACGAGATGTCCGCTGATCCCTCATAAATGAATGCAGGTATCTGATTTTGATCCTGACCCTACTCTGATCATTGGGTATTGGCTGATCCGCGTGTTGTTATGACGAGAGAGCTGTCTGGTTGGAAACCCCGTGTAAGCTCCGCCACACGTCACCGCAGATGCATATCCTGGTGACTGAAGGCATCATAGGCGCGGGCACAATCCATTTCGGCGTTGAAAAAAAACAATCGACTCTCGCCTCGGGCGGAAAATCTGTGATTTACGTCGTTGTAGAACTCTCGGACCATGTCCTGGGCCGGGGTAGCCATGCAATTAGTTCCATCACGCCAGCTCGCTCGTCGCGCTTCATACCAACTTGGCTCCTGTTCTGCTACTCGGTCGCGGGTTTCTTGAGGCGCGCGCTGAAAAGCTTCGGCGTAATCGTGGTACAGTCGGTTTGTCACCTGTTCTGCCACTTCCTCGCGAACTTCTGGAGGCGCACGGCGGACAGCTTCGACGTAAGCGTGGAGCATTCGGCCTGTTAAATCGCGAATTTCGTCTCCAATGAACTGGTGGCGTTCCTGGTCAGTCATGGCATCAAGTCGTTGTTCCAGAGCTTGTTCATCAACTCTCTGAAGGCCCTGACTCGACGCTTGTTGAGCGACCTGTGGATCGCTTTGTTCCTCGGCTCGTTGTCTCGCCTCTTCGTACCGGTGCTGCCGCTCTTCTCTGCCCAGAAGGACCTCTATTGCAATGCCTTCGACCAGGTTGAGGTATGCGATCCGATGTACTGCGTCTCTTGGGAGCTGGCGAAGCCTCTGCTGGACCTGGCCCCACCGTTGCCACTCTTCGTCATCAGTGTCGTTGTAAAGTAATTGCTCCGACCTGTAGAAAAACCATAAGTTGATAAATTGTAACACAGGAGGCTCGGCATCCATTTCTTCGAAACGCATATTCCTAATGCGGTCTCCCTCACTAAAAGCCTCTGCGTCACTGTATTCGTCATCCTCGCTTGGGGGTGGAAGACGGCGATTTTCGCGCTCTTGAGCAATTGTCTCCTCCAGCTCTCTTCTGCGAGCCTCTGCAGCTCGTTCATGGAGTCGCAGCATTTCTGGGTAGCAAACTGGAGGCTGAGGAATGACTCTGTTGGAACGTGCCTGGCGCTGCACGATTGTGCGGAATTGTTCTGAGGCTTCCCGTACCTCCCTGCGACCCTCGCTTTCGCGATAAGCTGCATAAGTAGACTTGAAGAGGGCGATTGCGCTGTCTGACGTACCTGTGACTGGAGATTGGATGAGGTGGTAGAGCCACTGGTCATGTGGCGATAGATAGGGTGATACATCATCCTCCCAATCGTCAAAAAGCTCATATTTGATATGCTGTATACTTGTATCGTGGACCGCTTGAGACAGTACATTTGTCCAGGTCCAGGAATTTGCGACTCCACCGTCGAGGATTCCTCGGCGTAGGATGTAATACTCGGCCAAGTAATTCAAGTACTCGAGAATAATTGGGCGAGTTGTCATCCCAAATCCGAGTACGGTCTGCATTGCAACATCTAGGCCCGGGAGGGACTGCACGAGCGTGCTGGCTGAAAGTGACACACTTGTGTTGACTGGACGATTGAATAGAACATTCACTGGATCGATCAAGACCCGGCGAACATTGTCAACCTCTATCCTTCGGAGACCTTCTAACAATGTGAAACCTTGTCTTGGCCAGTAATGAAGGTCCCAGGGGGCAGGCAGGGGTGAATTATCGGTGATGGAGGGCGACTCCAAATCGTCTAGAATGTTTCCAAAGAGTAGATGCCGTACGTGAATCTGCCCCATCTCCGAAATAGCTTCTTCAATGGCATCTTCCCAAAAGAAGCTCTCGACCTCCCCTCCGAACGTCCCGGCCATATAGTCGAGGCTATGCAAAGAAATTTGAATAGTCTCTGCAACGGACGAAAAATGTCGACCAATTGCCCAGTCAAGGCCAGGGAGAGAATTACCGAGAGATCTTGCCGTGTACTCGTCGTCAGTGTCGATAGCATCCGCGAAGATGGTTTGGCTGCGGCTATGGGCGGCCTGCTCAAGCGCTCGCAAGTGTGGAAGGATGCCATAAACGGGTTGGTGCCGGCATAGTACTGACCGTTGCTCCTCCGGCTGCTGTCCCTCTGCCTGTTGTTCCCTTAGCTGTCGTTGTAGGTTTTGCTCGATCAAATTTCTGCAGGTTTGAGAATCTATCTGACGGGGCTGTTGTCTCATCTGCTCGCTCAATATCCCGCCGCTCACTCCTACCGTTTCAAGATTATTCGCGAGTTGGCGGTCTGTCCTGGTTAGCTCGGCAGACGGAAGTGCGTAATCTATATCTACCATCACTCCTTCCTCGTCATTTTCGTCTTCGTAGTCATCTTGGTCTTGGTCTTCATCGTAATCATCGGCCTCATCATCGCCACCTGCTTCTCTGTGTTCAATACGAGATTCTGTTGCTAATTCTTCCCCGACTGGGATAATTAGCTCGGGATCAATCATGTCGACATCGTGAGATGCTCCGACCCTAAAGTCTGGTGCCCAAGGGGCTCGCTCGTTCCGATATACATCCATCTCGTCTGGAAAGCAACGGCGTAGGTGATCGCGGCGGGTGTCGCTACTCATGTTGTATGTAGAAAGTGAAGAGCGGTATGTAGGTCTAGTTGAAACCAGAGTGCTGCGTCGGCTGAACGGTCGATCGGTCACAAACGCAATTAGAGTGAGTATGAAATTGGAGAAATAAGAGAAGAAACGGCGGAACAAGACTGGGGGGCCTCAAATATATCCTGAAAGCCAAACTCTGGCATTGTAAGTCACACCAAGATCTCGGCCTTGTTCGGATCTGTGTCCGGAGCCAGCCATTCCTGTCTGTTGTGAATATGGAAGATAGACATGCCTGCAAGAAGTAGAGGGTGGACAATGCTTTGTTCCGATGGGAAACAAAGGCGCTCAAGACAACGATAAAGATTGGTGTCCTCGAAACAAAGAAATATGCTGACGATGTCATTGAATTGTTGCTCATATGATGACTAACGGAAATCGTAACTCGTACTCTCTCTCATTCATGACTAGCCTCACCGATTTGGGATTATCCACTTAGGTAACTCTTCCAATTACTCTTCTCTCCAGGCCTGCTCAACCAATTTCGCTAACTCCCCCAGCCCACGTACTCTCCATTCATACCGCGGCTCCTTGTCAAACTCATAGTCTACTACGGAATCCCGCACTACCCAGCAATTCCTCAGTCCTAATTGATTCGCTGGCACATGGTCGTGCCACAAGCTTTGCGCAACGTGCAATAACTGGTCCTTTTGGACCCCAAAGTCCTGGTCCAAATGAGAGAAGAGGTACTCGAAGTTCCGCAAATCGGGCTTATAGCTGCCAATATCTTCGGCCGTATAGACAGCGTCAAAGTGTACGTCTGCGAGCGGTCCGCTCTGCACTTTGGCAAACGTCGCCTTGTCAATGTTGGTCAGCGGAATCAGCTTGTAGTGCTTGCCCAGTTCCTGCATTGCTGCAATGGTATCGGGGAACGGCGCCCAGGTTGACGGGCTGTCCGCGAATTCGGCGGCTTCGGCGTCCACGGTGCTGGCGTCACGGCCGGGAGACAAGGCTTCAGAGAGATGCTTATAGGCTAGCGGGTAATGTGGCTCCTTCGGATTGGATTTCTGCACCTCGTTGGAGATTTTGTGGAATTCGCGGAGGAGGGCAGTGCGTGAAGTGCGCAAAGGGTGAGACTCTGGAAGGGAGTGGAGGAGGGGAGTGGATGTGAGAGCGTTGTAGACGCCAGTTTCGTCATCGATCAGGGTCCCGAAAATATCGAAAGAAAGAGCGCGGAAGTCTTTGAGCCCGGTCGTTTTGAATGCGGACATCTTGCTGGAATGAAATGGACTTTTTATGAAAATTTAGAGACGACCAGGCTTGGGGAATTCAGAGGTTGGGTATCAATGAAGCTCGAATGTGACAGGATTCAAGTCAATCTTGAGATTCGGTTTTGATGAGATATCAATTGAAGAATTAAGAGGAATAGATTTTTGGGATTGTATTTATATTTTTTCGAAGCATGACAAACTCAACTATTCACTTACCGAATTCGGCAATCTTGATTCGGAGAACCGCCTTCCACGTGATTTCACGTGATGTTCCAATTGGTCCACATCTGAGTACAGAGGTACCTTGAGCAGCCATATCGTGTAAATCTGTCTCTTATGACATGCGCTTGGAGCCCAGGCATTATTACATTTGTGGTTCACATGGAAAATTATACCGTTGGGTGAGGTGGTCTGCATTGGCGTCGCGTACCAGCCGCCGGCGGGAAATGCCCAAGACGGAAACGATATTGTGCGCTATTAGGTTACCCCAGTAGATCTCTGTCGAAGCCGGTACCACGCAAAGAAAAGGGGTTGCGTTGAAATAGACGTCCAATGAAAGCGGCCAATTTCAAAATCAATACTCCGTGCGATCTGCGAAGCCATTGTGAGCTACGGTCATCACGTGAGAGACCGGTTCTGTGGTCTGAAATGCTTGAAGGAGTATACGAGCGTAATGCTGCACACCTAAGCCATGAACGGTGCTGCAGCTTGGGGGCTGCCGGCCTTGAGTTGGTGTAGCACTCAGGCGCGCGTCACCGGCGTCCAGCCAGCGTGGAAGAAGTTCCGGGTGGGGAGGCGATGTTGTATGAAATACGGAGTCATGGTCTAGGGGCGGTCGCGATGGAGTCCGAGGATGGGGTGGGCGGATGATTTCATGGATGCTGATCTAGCTCTGCGGCACTGATGCAATCAGCCGTGTTGTTTAGACGAAAAAAGGTGGAAGGCTGGCGATGACCCGACCAGCCCCAATCTGCCCCAATCTCCGCCCAGACGCTCGGGCTTGCACGGCTCCTAAACCCTGGAACCACAACCACCCGACGTCGACTTTCTCACCACCACTCCCAACTGTCTCTCTTCGCCGCTCCATGGCATCGAATTTGTCTCCACCGGCCCCAGGGATAGCTCACTGAGCACGACAGAAACATTCGCTCGTTTTTCCACTCTCCTATCGAACTATGGCTCCTCCCCATCCCGCTCGCTCCACCCGGATGAGCCTCTTGGTTTCCGCCCTCACGGTCTTCAGCATCCTCCCTGTCGTTTCCGCACAGCAACTATTACAATATGGTCCCGGCCAGCTCCCTACCTGCGCACAAGGGTGCACGCTGTTGCAACAAGCCCAAGCCGCATGCACACCGCCCCAAGCCCCTACCACGAGCCAACAGCAATACCTGAGCTGCTTCTGCCAGAGCGCGTATCTACGGACGCTCTATCAGAGCCCAAGTGGCGTATGTGATGCGTCTTGCGGACAGTCCGATCTCCCTCAGGTCCAGCAATGGTACACAGGGCTCTGCAAGAATGGAGCGGCACCGCCGCCGGCCTCGACGTCGTCGACAAGCGCACCCGGAACAAGTAGTACAAGTCCTGTCGTGACAACATCGCCTACGCCTACGACTACTGTAGGCGATGCGCAGACGCCGAACAAGAGCTGGTACGTATTTTCCCTTTTTTCCCCTTCTAACCGATCTGATCCACAAAACTCCCCCAACCCCTATTCCATCCCAAAAAAACACGTTCCTCTAATTCTAACTCTCGTCCTTCCGTCTCACAGGATCTCCACCCACTACCAATGGGTCATCTTCCTCATCGTCCTCATCCTCGCCATCGCCTTCTTCAGCATCGGCGGCGTCTGGCTGAAACGCCGCCTCAAGCGCCGCCACGCCCAGCGCCGCGTCGGCACCTTCAACTCCACCGTCACTACCGCCACCATGCCGGGCTCCGCCGGCGGCACCATGCCCATGCGCTCCAACACCATGGGCAGCAGCGCCGCCGCCTTTGCCCCACCGAAGCGCACGAGCTCGAGTCGCGGGGGCACTCCGATGGAGATGGCGGGTGCGAATGGTGGTGCGGCGATGCGGAGTATGGAGAGTGGGGTTGGGAGCACGGGAAGTGGGAGTGGGAGCGGAAGTGGGAAGGGCAAGGGGCATGCGGTGCCGGTACCGGAAGGAGAGGAGGCGTGAGGCCTGTGATGTGAGCGCCTCGTCTGGTTGCGTCGCTTCGAGGGGTGTAATATTTTTCTTTTTTTTGGAGGTGATGAGAGACGCGAGAATTATTACGCAACCAACAGCATTTTGGCGTTTATTGATCTCGTTGGATCTTGGAATTTTGATTTTTGGCCATGTCCCATTAGCTGCATTTGGTGGGATCTACACCTAGTGGAGAGCATCTGAAGAGATGCCTACCTGAGGTGACGGAGAGAAAGTAAGGTGTATGCTGATATAGAATACGAGAAGCTTGCACTATTAATTGTTTCGGTCGAGCTTCGAGCTTTGTTACGAGTATATGTACAGGGATCTGAAACGAATGAGAATAGTCTTATGCACTGAATGGATACCTTCAATAAAGCGAATTAATTACAAGCAAGTACTGCTATTTATCTCTAGTTCGTTCTTCTGAGGATTGTTTGGGGGAAAAAGCACCAATTGCTAAAGCCTTGAATCGTATACCGTGAAGCTTGCCTTTCTGTCATTCCAATGAGCATCAGACACCACAATTTCTTCTATGACCCTGAGACGCTGCCTACTGAATGATCTGGAATCATAAAAATTAGCATACCGATTAAGGTCCGCGACATCTCACAGCCACGACTCAACGCACGACGCAAGCGTTCTTGAAATGCATCTTGGCCTTGGTACCAGGAGCGACATCCCGACTGACGACAGCATGAAGATAGCTACCAAAGTCCTGATGTAGGGGCAGCTCAGCCTTATGCGCCTTAATAGCGGCCTTGATATCGTCGAGAGACTGCTCAACAGGATTGAAATCTGGTGAGTTAGGTGGTAAATATTCGATACGAACGCCCGCAGCAGCGCAAAGATCGTGTACGGTCTGATTTACGTTAGGATTCACGCTTTGACAAACGATATGTTGCGGTCATAGAAATCTCAAATTGACTTACCTGCGTCTGATGAATGCCAGCGGGGTCCATAACCAGGACGCTGCGTGGTCCAGGGAAAGGCGAGCAGTGAGGAAGAACCTGCTGCCGAAGCCACTCCGAGAACATCTCTTCGTTTACAAGACCTTGAACAACGAGGAATCCAGGAAGATAGCCATTGCCAATCGTGTAAGCAGGCAGTAAACTCCAACGAGCATCCCTCTTCATGTTCACTGGGGGAGGTGGAAGGGGCAAACTCGTTGGTAGCGGAAGTTGACCCTCTGGCAGGTGTCCATCAGGAACATACCCATTCTGTCCATCTTGGACTTCACCTTGCCCGTCTTGTGGCGCTGGTGGTGCAATAGCCGCAGCCGTCAACTGAGCATCCACTGGTACTTGATCCTCCAGCACCATCTGTCCCTCGTCTTCCGTCTTCGGTGGCTGCAACTCACCGACATCCTTCTTCTCTACAGCTGGTGCCTCTCTCTCACAGAAACCCTTTTTCATGTCTCCCGTGACCGCATTTCCTGCACTCTCATCGACAAAGACGAGCTGATCAGCATGGTACTCTTTGAGCCGGGAGAGCCACTCGGCACGAGCAAACTCATTCTTCTGAATTGAGGCCGCCTTGAGCGCCTTGCGGCTCCACTTCCGGCGCTCGAAGCTGCGCCGCACCGTGCGCGGATCGACGATGACGCTGTAGAAGTCGTACAAGAACCACTGCATGTCGGTGTAGCACGCATCGGGGGCCTCGGTAAGGAACGAATACAAGGCCTAGATGGACAAAACCACCGCGCGTTAGTCTCGCGTATGCACGTGCGAGGGCTGGGGTTGAAGTGGGTGGTGTATTGCATATTTCCGTTCACGAACTTACCTCTTCCGCATCACGATTCAGCACGCGAGGTCTGCCGGGCGTCGATGTCATGGGGAAGTCCATTTGATTAAATCGGCGCAGGTTTGAGCGCCAGCGATGGAGGGTACGGTTGGAGATGTTGAGTTTTTCCTTGATGTGGGTGTCATTTTGGCCCTGGTCGATGAGAGCTTTCACCTGAGCCTTGATATCGTCAGAATATGCCTTGGGCATTGTGGACAAGCAATTTTTTCGATAGCCTTGATGATTGGCGATCGAGTATTCGATGGTTGATTTGGACAGATTGATTGTCCGTGGAGTGAAGCTGTGCGGCAGAGCGGGCGGATTTGGCGGGGCCCGAGTGACAGAAGTAGTGGCCCGCTTTCTTCCGGTCCGGTCACACTTCGAGGCTGAACTTCACCATCAACCTCGCCCATCCTGCCTTCCTTTCTACCTACTATTTTTTGCTCCTGCATTGGTATGATCGACGGCTGCAATGGAGAATCTAGGTGAAGTTGTCTTCGATCTACTTCATTTCTTATACGTCAAAGACTAAGAGCGAAGGAGAAATTTTTGGAAAAGCAAATCAAGGAGGCATGCGGGTGACAAGCTAACGATACCTGGCTATGGGGGAACCCTAATTCGTATTCCGCGTGTTCTGTAACCGCGTGAATGGATGAGATTACGCAGACGACATCTCGACCTATCACGCATGTCCCGGTAATGCTTCCTTGTGGCCACCATTCCGCAACCCAGACGACACCGAATTGCGCTTTTCGACCGCGTCGATTGTAGTCGCCACACACATGCTTATTCCAGTTACCAGTGTTTGAGCATTGCTTGTGGCAGTGTGGGCATTGTGGTTGATCAATCCTGCTCTGGCATCCTGCTTTACGCTGTGCTGGCGGTTCTGCTACAACTGCTGGTTCACTGCGGGCAGCAGAAATATGAGCTTTGTGAAGATACTGATTGCGAGATTAACTTACATCTGAATAGATGTCGATGTTGCAGAGGCTGTCAAATCCGAGCCTCGTTCTGTTTCCCTTGGATCCGAAAAGATATCGGAAGCTGTTCTACTTTCGCTTTGACCATTGACCTTCTGCCAGATTGCAAGGGATGAAAGCCCCATATACCACAAAAGCGTGTAAAAAATTCGCTCTTCGAACTTTGCAAAGTCAGGGTACTACCTTCCGTCCGCATCGGTCCTTTAGGTAATACCTACACCCTGGGTAGGTACTAGGTAGGTACCTATAGGTACCTAATTATGTGAAAGATGGAATAGCGGCTCGGCCCGAGCAGGAGTTGCGTAAAGATAAGATAAGCCAGATCCAGCCTCGATACCCCAAAACCATGACAATAATTAAAGTATTAAAATGCTCACAATCAGTCAACTTAAAACAATGTGGAAGATAATAAAAGTGGTGAGATTAGAAGAGATAGTGGATGAAATGGGTGAAGCGAGTGGTTAGGTAGGTTCCATAGGTGGCCAGGTTCCATAGGGATCGACTTAACTGCATCTCATCGAGGGGCTCTGTTAGCTCTTCGATCCCAACAAATTCCTTTTACAAGAGTTGAAACCTCCAAGCAAGCCAGTAATTGAAAGCACAAGGTCTCAGCGACTCCCGAACAAAATCCTGATTGGTTCCAGCGCAACACGAGAGTGGTTACCTAGGGTACCAAAGATGGCTTTGCTGAGTACATGTTCAGCCCGCCACGGATCGCATACTCTACGGCCAGACTTCCACTCCAAGCGCTTTGTTGCAATAGTATTCTGACATTGGCTATAGTCAATCGCATGGATTCACAGCAGTCAATTGCTTCGTATTGAATGCAGCGACAGAGATCCCGATTCATCTACAAATATGCCCTACGATCTGGCAACACGCTTCGCTCCCGCAGATGCCATCATTATGGTCGCGCCTGTGGCATATTTTTTGCTTCTTTGCGCTTGCCTTGCTTGCGCCGAAAAGGTGATATGCACGCCACCGTTTGTGTAACCAATGGCGTGAGATTCATCGTGTCAGCATCACGAGTGCAAACCCCCTTTGCGCTTTTTAAACGTGATCGCTCACCGTTCGCACTCTCAATTGAAGCCCTTCGACGGTGCTGCAAGACATGTCGTCCAACTCAGAAACCGGCTTTCTCGTCCGAAGTCGGCGCAGATGGCTCTTAACCGGGATTATAATGCTCCTGATCTTCCTTGCCTTCTTTAGCTTGCAAGGACGCGACACCTATAACGTCTCTGAGAGCTTCAAAAACAACTTCCTACCCTCCACAACATGGACCTTCGACTCAGATAGAGACCAGCGAAATCTCGGACTCAGCGACCAGCAATGCGACGTCCGCAACGCTTCCCTCAACCCCTTGCAATCAGTACTAAACTCTATCAGGCCGCTTTCCCAGGTCTCTACGCCGAACTCGAGCGCGCCCGCGACTTCCACCGTTCCCAGGGCGGCATCTCCCTCTCCTCCATCTCTCTCTGGACCAACGAACCCCCTCCCACCCACGCACAAACCCGCGTCCTCCTCTACAACGGTCAACTCCACATCGTCGGCGACAAACGCGGTCTCGCACGACGCGAGCGTCTCGGCGCCGCCCTTTCCAACCTCTACCGCGCCATCTCCGCTCTACCCGATCCTCGTGTCCTGCCAAACATCGAGTTCACGATCGATACGCTCGATAATCCGAATCCGAGGGAGGAGCAGAGGAAGAAGGGAAGGACGGTGTGGGGATGGGATCGGCACGTGACTGATAACGAGACGTGGGTAATGCCGGACTTCGACGGGTGGAGTTATTTTGGGGGAGATATGCAGAGTGGGTTGATGGGATATGCGGGGTTTAGGGAGTGGGTGCGTGATTTGGAGGGGGGAGTACGACGGAAAAGGGGGGTGGGATGGGAAGGTAGGGAAGGCACTGTGGAGGGGCACGATGGGGTTGGCGAATGACGATGCGCCGCATACTAGGATGGACTTGGTGAAAGCGGCGGAGGGGAGGGAGTGGAGTGATGTGAAGGAGGCCAATTTTGTGAAGCAGATTGAGCATTGTCGGTGGCAGTATCTAATACACACTGAAGGTACGTTTTCAAGCATAGCAGCAGCTTTTTTTGAAAGAGTGTGGTGACGAGGAAGTAAGGATGGCATCTTGATGACGAATGAGCTAATGGGGGTCGTAGGGTATGCCTGGGGAGGCCGATTGCGGTATCTCATGAACTGCAATTCTGCGATCATCATTCCCTGGCAGCTGCACTATATTGCACATTTCTACCCGCTGCTTAAGCCCAACGGCCCGGAGCAAAATTTCATTGTTGTGAAACCGGACTGGTCAGATCTCGACGCTACGATGCAAAAGTACCTCTCTAACCCAAATGCTGCGAAAGCCATTGCTGCTCGCTCTGCGGCCGTGTTCCGGGATCGATATTTGACGCCGGCAGCAGAGGCATGCTATCTAAGAAGAATGATAAAGCTCTACGCGGAAGTACAGAACTTTGAGCCGCAGCTGTGGAAGAACGTTACTGATGAGAATGGGTCGTTACGAAAGGTGCCGAGAGGATATGATTGGGAGTACTTTTCCTACAAGGAGCCGTGTCACGCCGCGCCAGTCGGTAATGCTGATAATTCGAAGGTCGACTTTGAGGAATAGGCGGCCGGCTTTGCATGGCTCTGGAGCACCAAGGCGTTTGTTAGTCCGGATCTACATAGATACATATTGCATTTTTAGCGGGCAAATGGTGCAAATAAATGGCGTTCAGGTCAAATTTCGTCACGGCAATGACGCATACCTGGTTCAGAGCGACGCTCATATATCTATTAAGGGTTGTACATTGATTTTGGAATGTCGCCCGTATCTTCTAGTGTGCAGCCGAGAAACGGAATCAGTGTACGTAGCTCCACCCTGATCCACGTTGGCTTATTCATCGACCAGGTCTGAAGGCAAAGATTGAAATGAGGTAGGTGCGAGTTTCTTTCCGGCGTGGACCTTTTTCTTTAGACTACCTACCTAGGTAGTCTAGAACTATCCGTGATCGTCAACCACCATCGGCACGCAACGAAACGTTTGAGCAAAGCAGTCAAAGCTAGTCTCAGCATTCATCTGTCCACAAGAAGCTTCATGGAGCTGAGCAGATGATTACCTAGCTCCTTAACTCCGAGAGAACTGTCGATGAAAGGCTAGGGGGACACGGCACAGTCGTCCAGCTTTTCAAAGCTGCGGGGATCATTCTTCTGGGCGAAGGATCCGTCACTTGGCTATTGAAATGCCATTGAAAACTGTTCAATGTCTTTGTCTGAAGATGTATCACAACAAGACCAGTGGCAGGCGGCAGCCTAACAGGCCCAGGAATAAATCAATGACATCCAGTCTCACATACAAAATTCACCGCCAATACCTTTGGCAAGGATATCCCTTAGCGGTAATATCTGTCGGCATCACTCCAGGTAGCTTTCGATCTACTCTACCCTTCTCACCCATGGTCAGCGGTGCCATCGAGTGCGGACAAAGTTGCAATATTATATATACGGGCAGCATGCATGCAATCGTCCAGTCGAACGCGACCTAAATGGTAAGTAGGTGTCGAACGCCGTGTGTTTCTGTTCTTTACGAACGGGAAGATGTTTCATCCGGCTTTCTTTGGTATGATAGGAATCAATTCGGCTCGCAGAGCCTGATAACCTCGACTATTCACGTAGCCTTCATGGTCTTCTTGCGGGACTCCAACCCACTGCACAGGGTATCGTTCTTCAAGCGCCTTCTTTACAGATGCTGTTATATGCCTCACAGAGTGGGCCGAAGGAAACATGAGCTTATTCCGTCATCGTCTCATTATGATTGGCGCCCAGTCGGATGCTTGATGAACACCGTCAATGCATAATCCGAATCCCCTTCCAACACCTTCAACTTCTTCAACTCCGTGAATCCAAGCCTCCTGTAAAGGCCAACGGCAGCGGGCGACGACTCCAGGTAGATTGGCACTCCTACCTCTTTTGCCCTACTTACGCCCCACCGAACAAGACTCGAAGCGATTCCTTGACCGCCAAACTCTGGATCAGTCCCGAGCGCCCCAAGATCTTGGAGCTAACGTTAGCTTATCTCACGCCAAATGACTGAAGTGTAGACTTTTCAGTGAAATGGGAGGGTCAAAGAGCTGTCTTACACAGTACGTTTCCTTCCTCGGGTCCTATGAGTTCCGTTTTTGCATTCGCAATTATCTGCTTAATCTTTGACTGTAATCCTACGTCCAAACCCATTGGGAGCTTCTTCCCGTCGCCCCTTCGCCCTCCTTGGCAATCGTCTATCGTACCGTCACCCTCTTCTTTCTCTTCCGTCTTATAAGCATCTCCTGTTACGGGCTCAATCGTACCAATGTTCTTTTTCACTTCGTTCTTTGGAGGTAGTTCCAGCGCCCGCCGTAACTCGTCCATGTCTGGAACAGACCACCCAGCAAATCCAAGCACCCTCTGAGCCTCGTCATCTGAAACAGCAGTTAGCATAGGTGCTGCGCTTACACTGTTCAATCGATTCTCAAGCATTTTCAGTCGGAATCGACGGTTCTCGGTTGGATCGTCTGGGTTAGACAGTCGTGAGGGCCAAAGTGCGGCTTGCATCTCATTCTTGCCTGCGCGGTCAAAGATGTCGAGTATTGGGTTGATATGCTCGGGTTGAAGGTAGACGATGTTGTATGTGACGCCCTTAAGGCTCACATGCGACGACATGCTGTACCAGTGTCTACCAGTGACATGCGAGAGAAGTATGATGCCAAGAGGAAGATTTGGCCGAGTCGCATGAACGGAGGAAAAATGACAGCTACATGTAATACGGAGAGACCTAAATCCCACGTAGAATGTACCAAAATGGAAGGTGACTTGCCCCGCCCCTCCTCCAATGTTGTAGCGTTGGTACTAAGAAACAGTTCTTAATCGCCAACTTGCTCGTGAGATACTGCAACGGATTGTTTTTCTGAGAAAGAAATGGGAAGACGCTAACACGTTATCTGTTCTATCACGTGCCCTGTTGATGCGCGTCTCCTTCCATTAGTCTGGTTGACGATTCAAGATTGATCAAAGCAGCCAATTGTCCTCGCTGACGGAACAAGAAGAAAGAAAACGCTGAGCTACAAGTTCGAACTTTTACGAGCGGCGGACGCCTAGAGAGTCAGTTATCAGCAGGATATCGGTCAAGTTTTAGGCCAGGCGACGAGAACACGGTCAGCGCACACACGTACTCAGGATCCGCTCAGGGTACATGACTGCAAGCTCAAGTTCAAAGTTAGAAATGGATTTCAGTGGGATGGTCTGACAGGAAAGAGAAAATCATTTAAATTGCTGGAGACAAGCCTACCCTTCCCGCCGCAATGATATAGATACAGCCATCTCGACAAAACAAGCAGCAAAGAAAATTATCACAAACCAACTCATCCTGGCTCTAAAGCAGTGACAAATTGCAAACTCAACAATGTTCCCAACGATTCCTGTACTCTTAAAGAAGGAACTGGCGACTCTTTCTAGAAGCGCTGGAAAAGATGGTCTCGCCCCCACCGTAAGCTGAGAAGTGACCTTCGGCGGGGATAAAAAAAGCAACGCGATATCGTCAGCATCCACCTCGGCAGAATCATCGCGCAATGCAGCTGCTCCTCCAGCTGCACATCTGACGGAAGACGATTGCCTAAAGTGTCGGAGAGGGCTTGCAGTAGGGTGGTAGGTAGATTGTAGGTGCAGTGGAAAGTGGAGTTGGTGGAGATAGTTACGGGCCGAAGCGGCGGGCGGCTAAGGTGATAGGCCTCCGGGGCCCCTCGAAGGATTTCGCCAGCCGCCAAGGATCATCTGTGTGGCAGACTGATTTGCATGATAGGCGCGAATAAGCAAAATAAACGAAAGGAAGGGATCAGTAGGCAGTAAGAGAATATTTAGGTAGAGTGAAATCCTGCCTTCGGGTGATGATAATATCAATTTTGACCCCGTAAATGATGCTCTTCTCGTATCTCGAAGCGCCGCTGTAGGGTCTCATGGATTCTCGTCGTTGAAGATGCCTGTAAACGCTGCATTCCTTCTAAGCTGATCCTTCCTCAATGTCGATGCTGTCGTCGTACGCGTAACAATCGCCTTCTTCAGTTTGCTGGCTTGGCTGAAAGAGTCGATCGACTTCCTCGAGAGCCCGTCGCCTCTCTTGGCTGCAACTATGACGGTGATCGCTAGAAATCCAGAAATACGGGTCTGAAGCATGAGACGGAGGTCTGACATATGAGTCCATAGTGCCGTTGTTTTGACCCTCGAGCTCTGCTAGTAGCCATTGTTGGCTGGAGGTAATTTGCGCATGGGAAGGGGTACCGTAACCTAGATCCCATTGAAAGCGAACTGGGTCAAAATGCTGATACAAAGCAGGGAACCCCTGGTCAACAGTCGACCATGTCGAGTTCGTCGCGCTCTCACTTTCGCCAGTCGCAGGGTGGTCCCAAGAACTAGTGCCCGCCGATTCTGTTGTTGCATCCGGTTCAAGTATTTCGAGAGTCTCGATGTGATCATTGGCTTCCTCCTCAGGTCTAAAAGGCGTACCTTCACGTGAGTACGATGCGTCAGTCCATCCACCCTGAAGACTGACTGGCCCTAACAGTTGAGGGTCTGTCTCAAGACCAGTGCCAGTGGCCGGGGCCAGGGCCCCGTATTCAAAGTGTGCTTGATCAAAACCTGTTTGATGGCCTACATAGAGTCAACGGCACAGCGCACGCAGAATCTGTGCCACTGTGGGGTGAGACGTACCCAAGGTCTCCTCACCTCCCCGGTCGTTTCGTACGTCACTGAGCACTGGAAACGACTGTCCAGCCCTGGTCGATTCCAGCCTTGTTGCAGCATGGTTTCCCATCGTCATTGTCTGTCGGATCTGTCGGTCGTGGAAACATCGTCGGCAGATGTTCAAAGATATGTCATAGCCGTGCGTGCACAGCATCTTGAGCGACAACGCCAACCAGGAGTTTCAAATCATCCAACGATGATAGACAGGAGCGACTAAATTATCGACGCGAATAAAAGAGTTGTTCGGGAAATCGATGGCGCACACCATGAGCACTCACGCTCACACAGCCAAGAAACCTCCCGGAGTTTCTGGATCCGCACTCCAGCGAGACGTTGGAAATGGCAGTTCAGGGGGTACAGGACAGTAGCTCGACAATTTAACAGAATGACGCGGTTTTGAGTTGACAGGGTCAAAAATATTCAACGACGACGATATGTTTTAACAGATCTGAAAATCTGGGGAAGACGAAGATGGTAGAGCTGCAGATGTTATGATAATCAAAGACAAGATGCAGCGAATGAATTTCAGTGTCTTGCTTGCCCCCACGCCAGAGGCTGGACACGATTTAGGCATGAGATTGAGTCCAGTCATTTGTGGGGAGAGATTATAGGGATGACGGACAGGTTCACAGGTTCATAGGAGCCCAATACCGCCAGCGACATGGTGGTGTCCTTTCTTTGACCGCCTCCTTAGGGTTCACGCACAAGGCTACTAACTTGGTAAGCCCTGTTTGGCATCCCCGCCTCACATCTTAAAATGCCTTGCAAGAAAATCGCAAACCACTCCTGACCCGTTTTCAATGAGACTGGCAGGCTGGTTGGGCCCTTACTACTTTGTGTCTCAGATTGCATTCAACGGGCTAGTGCCTCTGAGCGCGTACCCGAGACTTGGCATTGATTTGATTGAGCAAACCGTTCATCCAACTGTTACCATCCTTGCATGACTCCAGGGACCGGTTTGGAGGGTTGACGTTAGTTCTCCTCACCGATGTGATGCGCTGGCGGCTGGCGTGGCGTTCACGAGGCAGACATGATCTTGTAGCACACAATTTCGCTGCTGATGGTCTACAGAACTGGCAGTGAGTAGTCATGGTAGAACCTGCGCCTTGTTGTTTCATTGGATCGGTAGTGGATAAGAGTTTGCAAATTTTTTCCGATTCGCGAAAGCGCCGAGTTGTCTCGTATCCATATCTTTCCGATGGCCGGTTTAGTGCAAATTTACCCTTAGATAGAAGGCTGATGACGTTGATCGTACATGAGCGGCATTAAAAAGATGAAGTGGGGCCGTTTGAGCTCTCTGCTTTGAGACTAACGCCAAGGACGAAAAGATTCTGAGAGCTCGTTCTGGCACCTTCTCACCCTTGCTCGTGCCATTTGCGGCAAGTAGCGCGGAAGAGGCGTCTCAGCTGCGCTCAACACAGACCTGAGCTCACATCCCAGTTGGCTGGCGGCACGAGATCAATTGTAGGGCTTTCCATGACATAGCACGACCAGGTCGTCAGCCATAGTCTCGCAAGGGGCACGGCTTTGATTATGATATTTCCATTCAGTGAGGCGAGCTTGTGGGTGCGCTGTTACTACTTCAGGTCGTTACCAGAAGGCCATCGGCGCGACCGCACTTTCGACTCGAACTAGTCAAAGTACACTGACACTTGAGATCGAGCCAACGGAAGCATGAGTGCGATCGCTGCATCAGATCTAGAAATAGACGGTGAGATGAACATTCTTTAGGGCTCTGATGCGACCCGGGAACCTGGGATTCTGGCCAGACTAAAGCATTTGCCACACCGTTGCTCGTCGTTCCGCCCTGCAGAGCAAATCCTCCTTGGTTCGCGAATGGCATCCCAGGGTCTGCCTTGAATGCAGCGGCGACTCTAGGGCTTAGGAGTGTAATTTGCTACAGGCAGGGTACGGCGAACCAAGTCGCCGCGCTGCAGACGAAGGATTGTGCGGATCTAGCACTCCTCTCCCGTCACACATGGGCATCTGTCGTAAGGCAGCTACGGCTACCAAGCGAGACGAGCCATCTAATGTCACGCTGTCCAGCCCTCAGCCGATTGAGAGGCGGTGATGCGGATGAATTGTCGCACTTCCCCCTCATCCCTGACGGCTCGTAGATCGGCTTGAAGTAATCGATAGCCCCTGGGACCCAGCCGGCCCTGGATGGAGCGGTGGCCGCATCAAGGCACCGAAGGGCCGGTTGCCTCTTGAATAAGATGCTGATGTTATCCTGCAGGAGTCTGGCCTAGTCTGCGGCCGGAAAGGAGTGATGCGGCCCGGAGCAGGGAAGTTGGAAACGCGTGCAAGCCATACGATAGAAGCAGTTCAAAAATCTCGACAATGAAACAAGGAGCAGATCATGATGAGAGCAGTTCTTCGTTGTACGGAAATTGGACCGAAAGAAAGGTACGTACTCAACCAGGTCCCTCATCCCGTCCCGTTCCTCAGCAGGAGCTTGGTCCACGGCTGCAGCCGTTCACGCACAGGCAAAGCAAAGCCTACGGTCGTGACCGCTACAGCCTCTAGAATTCGTCTTCAATGCTCTGTATTTTGTGATTCGCTTTGTCTTGCAGCTGCGTAGACGTTGATTTTAGGTCCTGATTAATCGTACAAAGACCATTTGGTGCCACGACCCTGAGCAAGGATTTTATTAACTAGTCCTGTTTCGGAATAGCTCCAATATTCTACTCGGCAGACGATCATAAGGTTAGGTATGAGAAGACAGCACCACTGTATCATCCGGGCGACAAAAAACACAAACACCTCACAGGGTACCTCCCAGTTAAGAATCCCATATTCGGCTAGATGTGGCTTTTAAAATTCGTTTCTGGTCTGATTGTAGCAATTGGATTGACGGCAGAAAAATAATAGAGGGATCCCCATTTGGTCTTCGAGTCATTTGGTCACCCGCGTGAGTATTCACATGACATGCCATGCTTGCCCAGAAGTCGAACGGATAACCATACCTGGAGTTACGACTAGATATGTCCAAGGAGCGATTAGCTCAAGTTGGCTTGACGTTTGGTTATGAAATTCAGGCAAGTGCTACTCCAAATTGCACGCCTGCCAACTTTCGCACTCATTATCATGGTTAGGTACTTGTTCTGATAAAGTGGCAAGGATTTCCGCCTGTGTAATATTGCTCAATTTAACCTTTGGTAGACCTCATTGGACTATATTTCTTTCTAGAGATGTGCACTCATATCTCTCAGCACAAAACCGTTCTCCAGCCTGAGAAAGTAGTCTCGGACCAGCGGATTACGTAGACGAGCGTATGTAGAGGCGAGCCTTTGGAATTCCGAGCCTCGCATTAACCTAAACGGAAGCGGACACGGGGGAGCGACAATAACACCGAAACACAGAAGCAGCCTTCAAAGCGAAGCCCTAGTTGCATGACGGCTGTTCATGCAAGCTAAAAAAGCCCTGTTGACAATGAACGAATAATAGACAGACAAGCCCTGTATTTGAGGCTCTGCGCTGCAGGTGAGAGCGGTTCGTGGCGAGAGATCATCCCGTCGCAGGAATTATAGCCTGGGATTGGCCTGCAATGTCACCATCTTGTCAGAAGCTGACATGGAATGCGTGAAGATGGAGGGCCACTAGAGGCTCAAATACCGTTTTTCAACCAATTAGAAATGTGGAGAGATGAGGGAACACGGCACCAAGCGAGGAATTTCGAGATAGGCGCGATTATGACGAATCAGACGATGGGATTAGTGCGGGGCCAAAACAACAAGGATTGCACCAGCGGGAAAGTCGGAAATAATGCATATACTGTCTCTGCACGGCTTGCATCGAATATTGTCTGATGCAAGCCGCCTTCTTGATTTGCCAAGTCCTAAATGGCGGAGTCAGCAAGTTGTAAGGCTTGTAAGAACGACATATTCCCCCGACTTACCCTCCGTGCAAAGTGGACTGCCGTTGAACTATGTCTTTTGTTTATTCTCGACTACAAGGACCCTCTTCTTCATCATCTGTCGACGATTCTGCGTCAACGTTTTCTTGTTCGACAGTGCCGTCATGGGCCCTACGCAGATCATAGGGACTCCATGGGTATGGGGCCTGTGGGTGAGACCAACTTTCATCCAGCCTCTGCGGACGAGAAGTATCCAAAGACGCTGGCAGGGATGGATAACTTGACTGCCACTCCTCGTGCTGAGATGAGACGGAATGATCCGTTTCTTGATTAAGTCTTTCGTCTTGAGACGAGCGACCGGGTGCATCGATTCTTCTCATATCAGGCCCGGATGTGCCATCGTCTTCCTCTTGCGAGTCATCAGCGTCCTCTGAATCTTCGTCATCATCTTGTCCTTCGGCATCATCTCTGGAAGAGTCGTTTTCGGTATTGCTATTCTGGTGAACATACGGACGGTTCGATGACGACGGTCGGTGGTTTGTCGCGCCCGCAGCCTGCCGATAGATTCGCTGTTGGGACCTTCTACCCGTATAGGGATTCCCTTCCCAAATGTTCGGATTCTCAACACCTGATTGGGAAAAACGTAAGCAATGAACCAACGATGTACTTATTCTGACCGCGAAGCATACCTTGCCAATCGTGCTCGTTCACCAGAGGGGTTCGCATTTGATTTATATTCGCAAATGCTGACCGCAACTGTTCCCCTTCTGTCCCACGATTACCAGCCCAGGAGCTTCCGACCAGATTCAACCGGCAACACACCCCCCAAACTCTGCCGTGCTGGCAAAGAGAGCTCCTTCCTCGTGAACCCATCTGGACCTTATGAAGAAACCTTTCCTCAACAATGAGTCAACGATGGATAGATGATCCAAATCCAGAAGATCAACGGGCGCCTCGGATACAACGATGACGATGTAAGAAAGCACCAGGAAATACGCAAAGCCAGCGATTTGGCTTGCGATGTGATGGAGAATGCAAGCCCGCGAAGCAGTTCGCTTCGGAATATTTTTTCAAAAGGATGGGAAAGGAATAGGGCAAAATCAAATCCTCGAACCTTTGGACGGTGGATGCAACAGTGGCACACGACGAAGTAGGCGCAGTTGTGAGCAGAGTAGATCGGTCAAAGATATGGCCGTCCTCTAATGCACTCGTATTGGTAAGAACAAAGCGACTTCGTGCGAGGAGAAGGAGAGTGAGTGAAGGAGCAGTATTCAAACGAGTTTGAAGGAAAGATAAGAATAACGTGCTGGGCGGCTCAAGATTACTTGCTCGTCACAAGGTTCAACTGAATTGCGAGCGATATTAATACTGGAGAGATCGAGGAGCCCAGCGGTCGAGGGACCGGAGAGGGTACGGAACCCGGTCGTGGACCAAGCGGTCAATTCACTCCACGGGGAGCACGCTAGGTACCATCCGACGCCCTCTCGTGGCCTGTTTCCGCGGTAGTATCCCCCAGGTTCGTGGGCAAATTCGGTGTCTGGCTGCCTGGTAGCTCGCATGCCTGCAAACCACGATTCTGCCTCGGCGCCCTGGTCATGATTTGCCAATCCGAACCGAAAAAGCTGAAGCTGCGCGGAATCAAACGTAGCACAAGGAACGTTCCTGATGCTGCCGTTACGTGAGTCCAAATCGATGTCGGATTTTCGCGTGTACCGGTTTTGCTAAGACTAATCAGCACGGGAAATACGCAAATCAGCCTTGGTTGTATCCATCACCCCACAAGATATATTATGAGACAGGCGCCTTCCGATACCAGAGCCTAGCGAGGTGAGCCGCTAGTGAACGTGGGCAGGTAGAGTGCAGCCAGGCAGACAGCCCGCCTTGCCGTTGAACCCCATCCAAATCAGTAGGTTGTGTGAGGCCATTCTGATGATCCTTGCCTGCCTTTGCTCCACATACGTCAATTAATTAAGGGGTAAGCACCTGTTCATGTTACTTTCGCTGATTTTTTGCCCCCACAGTCCTTCTCTGATACCCAGTTTTGCCCTGTAGAGCATTCTTTGAAGGAGAGTTTGAAATGTAGACTTCGTAATGTGCACCCCTTTCTTGACGGACCGAGCCTGCAAAATTGGCAGGATTGCTCTTCACAAAATACTCCGAACATAGAATAGTCTCCGTCTTGCTTTTGCAGACGAAATGTTGAAACGTGTCGGGGAGCAAGGCCGAGAGCTGGTTGCATTATGGCATCTGACAAGGCCCAAAAGGGATGGATAACCTGCACGGTGTAGTACGTACATTTGCCTTAAGGTATTAGCTGGAGCGAGAGGCCCCCACCAGTGCCCAGACTGGCCTCGACCTCCCCCTCATCCCGCTCACGCGGGTGACAAAAAAACACGAACATCTCTTGAGGTGCCTGCTATCTGCATATCCTACGTCGTATTAGATGTTGTTCCGAATCCCATCTCCAGCCTAATCGTGACAATGGGCCTGACGTCCATAAACTTATGGAGGGGACCCCCAATTGGTGTTCGCCCTTTTCTGTCACCCGCGTGCCCCCTCCAGCGGTGTGTACATCCGACGCCTTTGCGTAGTGGTTGCTGGCCGGATTGACGCTAGGTAGCTATTCGCATCAATAGGGGTCCGTGAGTGGTGAGGCCGCGTATAATCCATGTCCATATCAATGCGTGCCTGCTCGGATTTCCACGTGTGATTTAGCGCTCAAAGGCAACTGCTAGGGACAACCAGCAGCCACACGCTTAATCTTGCAGCCCCAGATGAGATTTCGACAAGCCCTCCGCACCATAGTGCGCCAAAGGTGGTGGTATTTGCCTTCAGTTAATATGTTAGGGAAGTAGAAGAAGCGCATTTTTCTGGAGAAGGGCTACTTTCATGCGTGAATACCTAGATTCAATAATCGAAGTAACCAGTTCAGAAAACCTTTCAGAGAGAGCATCAGAATTTTGTTTGCACCTGGCAGCTGGTTCCCACGCTCGGCTTTGGTTAGTGAAGCAGTGGGCTTGCGGCTTTATGATCACGTATAAGCGCTGTCGGTCTGCCCCGAGAGAACGCAGGATCGCTAATGGTCCAGTTTCTCGTCTAACAAGCTGCCTATGGCTTCAATCTCCGCAAAATTGCATGCTCGGGACGCGGACAGTGCAATCGATGAAAGGATGCATGGATTTAGAATCCACATGGCCACGTGGGTTTTCGGATCTGAGGCACATGAAGGAGCTGGCTCGAACGCCGCCCGCAGGGGTACCTACAGCTGACGGCTCTGCTGCTCCTACGAACGCCCGATTTTGATGGTAAGTGGGTTCCAAGCCAAGCGACCCCCAGCGTCATTAGCTCACGGGTAGGAGAAACGGGCAACAACGGCCAAGGCCAAGAGCGAGCCGGGAGAGGCAAGGATTCGAATATTCTGCCACCTCTATTGACGTGTCTAGTGTCAAGCCTTTGTCTGTCCAAATTTAGCATAGAAGCAACTTTCCTGACCGCTGGTTCTGGACATTGGACGAGTCTGCCTTGACACGTCATCATACTACCGTCAAATATGTCCTGAGAATGCTACTACGTTACGATAAATGCTGACAAAAGTTGCTGGAGTGACGACTCCGCTCTAAGGTCCCGGGCCACTATGCACGATCAGTAGGGGCGGGGGGATGCCGGGTGTTCGTTCCTTGCGCATAGTGGCTGACATGCAGACGTAGGATTGACGCCGCAGCTTGATCGGGCCTTGCGCGTTACGGCCGGGCGCTTGTGTGTGATCGAGTGTATGATTGGGACTGGTGTCTTGCGTTGTCCCCGAGACATGGTGTTATGGTTCGACTTGCGGGCCTGCTGACTTGACAAATGCATCAACGATTCTCAACCAAAGCCACTCCTGTATTGTAAATTTCCTGCATGCGCGTATCCAAGAAGTGTAACCGACAGGCAGCAGCATGTAGCGATCGATTGCGACAATTTGAAAGGCCGGAAGTTTGGCTCCACGTGGGCGTCCGCTCTAGTCCTCAGCTCACCAAAACTACCATGTGGTGAGACGCACATGGACGCGATAACACATCAGGCCATTAAGACCTCAACTATGAGCCAAGACAGATACGGGAGTCAGGTGCCATGCGATGGAAATCTTGAAAAGAATCCACGTTGTTATTTCAGGATGACAGAAGCTTGAATCTGAAGACCAATATTGTTGAGGAATTGGTAGTAACTGAGAACTGTTCAACGCCATGCAACCGCAGAGCCAACAAGGTCCAATTAAGGACACTCATTCGAAATGACAAGTAGATTGCTTGCACTGTTGCGCTAACTGTCGTCAAATCTTTTGGAATAGATAGCGAGAACATTTAGTTGAGAAAGACCGCTGTGTTGATCGTACTTGGGCTCTATTCTTTAACTTCGTGGCGCAAAACGCCACAGACCCCTGCCAGCGTTCAATTTTGCGCTAGATGGTGTCAGGAAGAGGCACCCAACAGCTCTAGAAATGGCCATTGGTGTGTCCGTTGACACTGAGCACCTTTTTACGTGCCTGCGCCGCAGAAGCGAGTTCGGCAAGAACATTTTCGGTGTCCTCCCAGTTAATACAGGCATCGGTAATGCTGACACCGTATTTCAAGCCTTCTCTACCTTCTTTGGGCACTTTCTGATTTCCTAGAAGCAAACGAATCAGCATGAATATCCATAGAATTGAGAATCTAAACCGCACCTTCGTTAATATTGCTCTCGATCATGACACCCATGATAGCGTTCTCGCCACCTGCGATCTGATCTGCAAGTGCATGGGCTACCTTTGGCTGATTCTTGTGGTTCTTTTCAGAGTTTCCGTGACTACAATCAACCATTAGGCGCGGACGCATGCCAGACTTGACTAGTTTTTCTTTTGCTTCTGCAATACTCTGCGCGTCATAGTTTGTGCCTTTCTTACCACCCCTGAGAATGACGAAGCAATCTTCGTTGCCAACAGTGCCCACAGTCGCGAGCACACCGGGCTTAGTCACGGAAAGAAAGTGATGCGGATGCCGGACAGCACCAATAGCGTCCACGGCAACGTCTAGCGTTCCATCCGTGCCATTCTTGAACCCTACTGGGAATGACAACCCAGATGCCAACTCTCTGTGAACTTGACTCTCAGTCGTTCGCGCGCCCACAGCACCAACACTCAGAAGATCTGCCAGGAACTGTGGCGAGATGGTGTCCAGCATTTCACTAGCAATGGGCATGCCTTTTGAAGTAAGGTCCACGAACAATTGCCGCGATATTCTCAGTCCCTTGTTGATCTTGAAGCTATTATCAATGTCTGGATCATTGACTAGACCTTTCCATCCCACCGTTGTCCGTGGCTTTTCTAGGTAAGACCGCATGACGATGAGCAGGTCATCCTGGTATTTCTCTTTTAATCTCAGCAGGCGGCTGCAGTATTCCAATGCTGCTTCCGGATCATGTATTGAGCAAGGTCCAATGACAACAAGCAATCTGTTTCGCGAGTCTGTCCCTTGGACAACATCCACTGCATCGTTACGACCTTTTAGGACTGTCTCCTTGGATTGTGGATTTTGCGGTATTTCATGCTGGAGGAGGTCGGGCGGCGTCAATGGATTGAAGCCTTTGATTCGCCAATCTTCGGAGTTCTGTCTATCGCCGACGGACTTATTTTCTATGTAGAACTAGAAGACAGGTGAGTAGAGCTCTAGCGGGGGTTCGCATCTTGTGGACAGGGCGATGCAAAGATGTATGGAGCTCGAATACTCACAGACATATTCCGATGCAGTCCAATAGATCACGAAATTGAGTATCGGCTTGTTAGCGGTTGCTGGGAACGCAGGTGATTCATCCCTCGAGCTGCACGGAGCTGATGTACCGTCGATTCAAGGTGTGAGTCTACTGGGCGGTCAAGAAAAAGTGTGGCAGAAAGCTCGGAGCTAGATTGAGTAGTAACGTCAAATCTTACCCTAACTGTGTTATCTGATCTGGAAATCCTCATCTATCATTGGAAAGGGCATTCGAAATGAAAGCGATTTTAATTTAAGCATGCCTGCACGATACCTGGCGGTGCCTGGAAGTGCCCACGCAATGCCGTGAGCCCTTGCATCGCTTAGCTTCGGACAACTCGTGCCTGGCATTCCATCCGGTACCGAGAAAACTCGCATTCGCACCTGTCACTCAAGGCCTTGGCGGGAGATCGGAATCAACCTTATTCAGTCGCTTGATTCACAGACACAGATGACATACTTGGAGGATACATGCAGCAGAACGTGCCGCTGACTGACCCAACCAATAATCCGCGTGACTACCAAAGGTAAGGTACACTGATTCCATTTTTCGGCTGTGCACTTGAATGCCAACGACTACCTAGGTATATCGACGATATTCTGAAATTTATTAGATACTTTATTGGGGTGCTCCCTACTCTTTTCCAATACATCTAGATATAATCAATTATCAAGACACACCTCGAGCCTATTCCGACTATTATGATAATCATTAAACCGGAGATAAGGAGGACCCCAATTGTTATTTCTAGCTGTGGGCAGAGTAGGAGTGCACAGCCGAGAAACGGAATGATTGTACCGACTACTTAACGTACTCACCGAAGGTAATAGGAGAAAGACCCTGGACGGGAAGATGAGTTGCTGCGGCCAGAGCTACGTCACATTTCGTACGTTGTGCATCATACCTACCTTACATCAACCTTTAACTCAACCGGGATAAAATAAATTCTCATTCGAAAACCCAACTTGTAGGTCTCGATCACTTTCTAAATTGGGCTTAATCTACAAGACGAACACTATGCCTCTCTCATCAACTTCCTTGGAAGATATTCCAGTATGCTACGCTTCTTGCTCTATCGGATGTAGGCCAGAGGATACCTTACCCAAAAAACTCGATGCAATAGCGGGTGCCGGCTTCCAGGCCATTGAGCTGTCAATGCCTGACCTCCTCTCATTTGCGAGTCTGCATCTTAGACATGATGTTGGACCGTACGACTTTGACGATCTTTGCTTTGCTGGAAAAATCGTCAAGACTATGTGTGACGCCAAAAATCTCAAAGTACTGATCCTGCAACCATTCGCCAACTTTGAAGGATGGGAGGAAGGCTCCAAAGAGAGGACTGATGCTTTCACAAGAGCGAGAGGATGGGTTGAGATCATGAAAGCATGTGGGACAGACATGCTACAGGTAAGCGTCCAATGATCCAAGCACTAGGGGATGCCACGAGAATTGTCAGCGAGGGCACGGATGATAGAAGAAGGCATATACCTCATTGAGATTTCTGGAAATTCACACCAAAAGCTTGGCCCACAATCGTCATCGAAATAGCTTCCTAGTTCACTTTCAACATCATGCTTAATCGTCATTGTTATTGTAGCGATAATCCCTAACCCTTACGTTAGACCAATCTTGTCGTCTGCTTGTCTTATTATCCGAATTCTAACACCTCGCCTACTTTCTCTATGACTTTCTCAATGGCGTCATCCACAGCCACAATTCGTTTTATTGATCATGTTACCACCAGGTCGGCTCATCAGATACGCCAGCAGAGAAGATTGGCACCGACCGAACCCGCTTTGTTAACGATCTCCGCGAGCTGGCTGACATGCTGGCACCACATAACTTCAGGATCGCCTATGAAAACTGGTGTTGGTCAACACACGCTCCCGACTGGCAAGACGTCTGGGACATCGTCCAGAAAGTCAATCGGCCAAACATCGGTCTCTGCCTAGACACCTTCCAAAGCGCCGGTGGCGAATGGGCCGACCCCACCACTCCGACTGGCATTTTGGAGACGAAACCTCGAGAGCAGGTCGAACGAGATTGGAAGCAAAGCCTCGAGACGCTCAGCATGACGGTGCCCAAAGATAAAATCTACTTCCTGCAGATTTCGGACGCGTACAAGCCGAAGCAGCCATTCAGCAAGGAGGCCGATCAAAGCGGAACGCGGCCGCGTGGGCGCTGGAGCCACGACTTCCGACCTCTTCCGTTCGAGGGTTATCTTCCGGTCGTGGATTTCACAAAGGCGGTGCTGAAGACGGGGTTTCGGGGCTGGTTCTCGTACGAGATCTTCGACAGCGGACCGGATGGCAAGGGTAAAGACTATGACATGGTTCCTTTCGCGCACAAGGCGATGGAGTGTCAGAAGAAGTTGTTGCAGGAGTGTGCGGAAGATTGAGTGGATGGCTCGTTGCTGCAACTCAATGCTCATCTGTAGAGTGCATTGAGCGTTTTTCCGCCTTCTACTCCTGTGATACTGAGGTAGCTAATTGGGGAATTTCGTCCAAGGTTGTATCCTCCTTCTAAGTGACTGCCTTAATCTGCTTGGTCACCCTTCTTTCTTATCAAATACTTCATCCCTATGCTTTCCGGAGCCGCCTCTTCAAATCCGAACAGCCTATACAATTTATGTGCCTCCCCGTCCGCCAACAAACTCACATACCCGCCATCCTTCCCCGTCTCCTCCAACCACATCATCAACTCCCCCATGATCGCTTTCCCGAGCCCTTTTCGCTGATGTGCCGGGTCAACAGCGATATCCACGATCTGATAGAAGCAGCCGTTGTCGCCGATGATCCTGCCCATACCAACGATGCTGTCGGTGGGAGTATGGTGGATCTGTGCTGAATGTAGAGAATTGGGAAGACCGGCGATGGCGGCAGAATGGGATTTTGGGGAATGGCCTGAAACGGCACGGAGTCTGGTGTAAGTTTGTACAGTGGGGTTCGTGGTTATGAGGGCGTAGTCTGAGGGAAGTGAGGGAGTACGAGATGTGGTGTTTTTCAAATCCATCCTAGGATATGGTAAATCCAAATATGTGCTTGTGTCTTTTGATGAAGACTGCGAATTAGAGGAAGTTATATCCAAGGACATTCATAATGTGTGGAATCTAGACGGTTTTTATTACTTCACATCCCCGCTCTCTGTACGCTAGCCTCCTGCGTCCGATGACGGGAGCAGCTGCATTATTCGCGTGGCATAAAAAGAAAATAGACTTGAAAATTCCGAGCAAATTATGGCACTAGCCCATTCTCATGAACCTGAACTCACTCCTGTGCACACATTGATTACGGATTTCTAGTGAGAGTGTGCTGGTGGGCCGGACACAATATCTTAATACACAAGTTCTCACTAAGCTGGAGCTCTTGAAGAATCAGCTTGACCTACCAATATAGGTAAAGTAGATAAGATACCGGTCAAGAGTTCACTTAGGTACCTACCGAAGGTAGGCACGCGGGTGACAGAACAGGGCGAACACCAATTGATGGTTCCCTCCATAAGTTTATGGCCGTCAAGTCTGTTGTTACGAGTAGACTGGAGATGGGATATGAAGCAGAATCTAATAAGGCGCGAGATATTCACTTGGGAGGCACCTCAAGAGGGTTTCGCGTTATTTTGTTACCCGCGTGCTAAGTGAGCTCGTTTTACACACGGGGCCCGGGGGGTGGCCAGGTTGGCCGGGTGAAGCCACACGAGGTCACGCTCTGTCCCTGTACTCCCCGCAGTCTCATCCCTACTAACCTATGGTGGCGTGGAGGAAAGACGGGACGAGTCCAAACGCCTAGGAGCCCGGCCAATGAGAGGCTCCTTGAAGAGCTGCCTCCTTTGGCCTTCACCCGCATGAAGTCATCGTCATGGCCATCCCACTGTCTTACCTGCGGGCTTTGATATGCCGAGCCGCTACCTAGGTAAAGGATAGATGTTGTTCTGGAATCCCTTATAAGCTAAGCATTTCCCGCTGCTCAATTCCGCGATGTTACCTTCTCATCTATCTCCCTTACTGTCGCTGCTTGCGGGCACAGGCGCAGATCGCTCATCTCGTCAAGGTTGATTTCTAAGCGCGTGGGAAACATGCAGCACGCTGATGGCGAGAGTCCTTCGGACGACGAGAAGAAGCTCGGCATCGGGAATGGCAGATTCGAGAGTGTAAACCATGACCATCTGCCACCTGATCCAGACGCGCATCTCACCGAGGCAGAGAGGATCGCAATTGTACGTGCACTTTGGAGATTGCAAATACAGGATTCTGCTAACGTGCGGTACACAATGTAGGACAAGAAATTGGTGCGCAGACTGGACTGGAGACTGATCCCCTGGCTGTCCTTCCTCTATCTCATCTCTTTCCTCGACCGGACGAATATTGGGAACGCAAAGGTTGAGGGATTGTCGGAGTTGATGACATCGGGTCAATACAATGCGGCATTGTCACTCTTCTTTATATCATACTCTCTTCTTGAGCCATTGACAAATGTCCTCCTCAAGAGATTGCGACCAAGCGTCTTCATACCAGCGATCATGCTTTTGTGGGGTATAGTAATGGTTACCATGGGTTTGATCCACGATTTTTCAGGGTTGGCTGCGGCTCGATTCTTTCTTGGTGTGGCGGAAGCCGGTCTTTTCCCCGGCATCAACTACTATCTTTCCTGCTGGTATAAACGGACCGAGTTTGGTATTCGTGCAGCTATCTTTTTTTCTGCGGCTGCTCTGGCCGGATCTTTTGGTGGCTTGCTGGCTGCTGCCATTTCTCTGATGGACGGGATTGGAGGCAAGCCTGGCTGGGCTTGGATCTTTATTCTCGAAGGGCTTGCAACAGTCATCGTGGCTGTCATATCGTACTGGATGGTTTTTGATTTTCCTGACGAGGCTCGCTTCCTTTCTGATGATGATCGTGCTAGAGTGATTCGTCGGTTGAAATCCGATCGACAGTCTAGCGCTGAGCATGAGCAGTTCAAGATGGAATATTTCTGGGCTAGCGTAAGCGATTGGAAGACCTGGGCCTACGCAATCGTTTACATGGGCGCTGATATGCCGCTCTACGCATTTTCACTATTCCTTCCTACCATTATCTCAGGACTTGGCTACAGCGGTATCAATGCCAATTTACTTTCGGTACCACCTTATGCTGCAGCAGCAGTCATGACAGTTGCGGTTGGCTGGTACGCTGATAGGACCAAGCAGCGTGGGCTCAGTAACATTGCGACCTCTTTCATAGGAATCGCTGGATTTGGCATGCTTATTGGATCGAAAAAGCCCGGCGTGCAATATGCGGGAACATTCTTAGGCGCCGTTGGCATTTATCCGTGTATTGCAAACACAATCGCATGGGCAAGTAACAACGTGGAAGGCGTCTACAAACGCGGTGTTACGCTTGGTTTTGCAATCGGATGGGGGAATTTGAATGGTGTTGTCAGCAGTAATATGTATGTGATCAGCCGCCATTCGAACGATTTAGACTGACAGCATTAGCTACCTCAACCGGGAAAAGCCCCGCTACTACACTGGCCACGGAGTCATATTAGGGTATCTCGTCTTATTCCTTCTCGGTGGCAGCATTGTAACCCATTTGCTCCTCCGAGCAGAGAACGACAAGAGAAGAAGCGGAAAGAGAGATCACTGGACTGAAGGTAAATCTGAACAGCAGATTGAAATGCTTGGGGACCGAAGGTAAATTCATCTCATGCTTGAAATGCAGCCTGTAAACTGACTCTTGCTTACAGACCCGATTTTCTGTATACCACGTGATAGTGTCGAACGAGGGTTTGATAGGTTAGCATCAGAACTTCAAATCGCGGCGACTTGCGGCGAGTGGTCCTGGATGTACATTGGACATCTCTCAGGCCTTGCGACTGTTTATTACAAGAGTGAGGTAGCTCATGGCTTTGTCGGGGATACCCCAACCAAATATTGCAAAAATGAAAGAGCTTTATTTTCACATGTGCAAATCTGACATTCAACACGCTCGATCAGAATAGATATGTTTATATCGATTGCCGGTCATCTAGAAGTTCATGGCGGACAACAAGGGTGTCGCTACTAGAGGTCAGTCATTCTAATACTCGTAGCTAGGCGTGAAAACAAACGCTCCAGTTTTCGGGTTTGGCGCTATTACTCCGATATTTTCATAACACAATATGTTATTATTGGGCTCAAGCTTAATTCGAGGACTGCGGCTATCTTACCGTTGAAATATAATTTTGGGTTTGTGTTAACCGTTAGCCGTAGCGCTATAAGCTTCAGAACAGCGCTTCGTAGTTCCGTTCTAAAGATTTGGCAATTTCAATGTTAAGCACGCTTCTCTTCTCATTTCAGAGGTCAGCTCAACAGCTGGAATTGCTATGCGTGATACCTGCTTAGAGCCCTTGCAGCTGTCCTGTTGACGGTGTATCCGGAGTGGCCACTCGTAGACTCTGTGATCCTGATCAACGTGAAACAGTGCAGCAAATATATGAAAGTTTGATTGGCTGAAATTCGCATCCTCGGCTTATCTTAGAGCATATCGAGACGGTCCGGCGGTAGGGCCTAGGCGCACTGTGCATAATTTCCGGCTCAAGCTATCCGGCTGGCAGGCATTTTTCGCCTGCTTCTCGAAAGCATTGACTCTCACTTGACCGGGCTTGCCTGTTTCTTGAAAGTGTCGACCCACAATTTCGAAATGCATCACGGAGCATCCAAGTGTTGCGCGCGTGTGACCTGGGCTGCTCTGTCGCAACATGAAACGGAGGAGCAGTGTCGAGCGAAGGGTTCGGCAAGCTCAGCGCGTAATTAGCTGCGGAATCGACATTATTGACACTCGTAAGAAAGTAACATTGCGAAACTGCAGCCGCTAGCTGGCCCGATTGGGATCACTACGCTAGCTCGACCGGCAGCCGCGTCAGTTGCACCCCAACCAGCGAGACCGCGCTGTACAAATAAAACAGTATCCTTCACTCACTCCCTTTTTTTCTTGTTTCTCTCTGTCCGTCGGTCTCGCGCAAAGTTGCAGCAAACCCGCCAGCGTCAACAAGTCTCTACGACACCTTGAGCAGAAGCCTTTCGTTCAGGTAAGTTTTTGTGCAACCCCCAATCCCTTTTTTTCCGGTCACAGAGCTGCTCGCCCTCGCCAAGGAGTTTCATCGAGTAGCGACGTACGCTGACTGAAGCCGTCGCAGAGCAGACGCGCTCGTTAACATCTCCATCAATATGGTTTTCTCGACGGTCCTCATCTTCGCAACTGCCTTGACTGGCTTGGTCGCCGCTCAAAACATCAGTCTCACCAATCCCGGCGAGGTCAACATTACCGAGCGCCAACAATGGTGTCGTGCACAGGTGTCCAACTGCCCAATGATTTGCGGTGGTAACGCCAGTCCCAATACATGTGATCCAGTGAGTCCTCCCGATCGTGGGCATCGATGGTGACCGATCGATGCTAATGTTGTCCGAAACAGCAAGGCCTCACGTTCAACTGCGTGTGCTCAGACGGTTCCCACCCCAATGTCTCCGACTATGCTTCAACTCTTCCGTCCTTCGTCTGTCAGCAGAATGTAAAGGACTGCGTCAACTCTCATCCCAATGATTTAGAGGGCATCACAATCTGCCGCGACACCATCTGTGGGTCCAAGAACGCGTCCGCTGCTGTCTCTAGCTCGTCTTCGAGTGCCTCTAGTAGCCCGACTGCTACTGGTTCCGGTAGCTCTAGCGACACCAGCTCCTCCTCTTCCAGCAGCCCCAGCGCCGCAACGACCTCGTCCCCTGCCATTGCCGCTCTCAACATTGGCAAGACGTATGGCACTGGCGCCCTCGCTGCTGGTGTGCTTGCCATGTTTGGACTCGCTCTCTAAAGACTCATCAATGAGATGTAGCACTGAGCATCTTTGGGAAGTGATGGATCAGTTGGCTGATAGACTCGACTGGGGTTTGCTTAGTTGTGTAATGTACTCGTCAACAAGGCATTGGTAGTTGAATAGCTTGGGGTGGATTTATTGGACACTTTCTTCTGCGAAGAGATAGCGATGGTCATGTATTAATGGACACTAATAATTCATCATTGTTCTTGAAGATTCATGCTTCTCCTTTGCGATCAGGATTGAGCGATGAAGACGTGACGTTGGAATTAAAATGAGGATTCACGCGGCATGGAGGCCTTAAACTACTTAATCCTCCCTAGGTACTCAGCCGCATTGCTCCGAGCTGATTGGAGGCTGAAAGCTTTGCGTTACATTTGCTGTTGACAGATCAAGCCGTCAGGCAGACCGAGTGGGGGCGAATTTATGCATCCCGTCTCCAGCCTTGCGTGTTCAGCAGATAACTACATTGTTGGTGAAGGCTACCTGCAATTGCTTTATATGATTTTGTCACTCTCGCGCGTTTTTGAGCTTGTTGTGATTGAGGTGGCAGTAGAGTTGAGATCAGCAACATATCTTAATGACGATGTTTACTCGAAAATCTAGGGTCTTTGATCAGTGGTCTTCTCCATCTCGGTGGGGATTTCCTAGCTCGCACGGCTGGCCAGGAGACAGCTCCGAATCTTGGCGCGCCCGGGCAGAATGACAGGGTTGCAGACGTGACCTCAACATGGTTCTTTCCTGCCTTGGAAAAACCAAAACTGCAACGTGATCATCTTGTTCCTCCCTTACGAGTCCCATGCTCACCACCTGCACGCCTTCATGCCCAATTTATCGTTTAAAGACAACCTAGCTGCCGGCAGAATTGGGCAAGTTTATGGTCATTTGTCATTTCCCAAAAGCTTTCCGCCCTCTCAAGCTTCCCAACTCCCATTTTCACAATCAAGCTCGGAGACGAAGTCTAGGAGCGAAGCCACGAACTAAGGCTAGATCTACTTCAGCGCTGAAAAGCTTTGTGACCACACCGTCTAGATCGACGATGGCTACCTTGGGTCTAACAACCAAAAAGCACAAGGTGACGGTGGTGGGCTCAGGCAACTGGTGAGACCTTGGAATCAACCAGCACTTCAAGCTACATGGACTGACAATGTTACTAGGGGCTCCGCTATTGCTAAAATAGTCGCCGAAAATACAAAAGCCAACTCCAATATCTTCGAACAGGATGTCCAGATGTGGGTGTTTGAAGAGGAGGTGACCTTGCCGAAAGATTCAAAGCACTATAATCCGCAGTCACCCCTCTGCCAGGGTCCCCAGAAACTCACGGAATTAATCAACGGATTCCACGAGAATGTCAAATACCTACCAAACATTGCGCTACCAGCCAACGTTATCGCGAACCCCTCCCTCGAAGACGCAGTAAAAGACTCGACCATACTTATCTTCAATTTACCGCATCAGTTCATTAGCAAAACCTGTGAAACTCTCAAGGGCAAGATCGTCTCGTTTGCGCGAGGTATATCGTGTATCAAAGGCGTCGACGTTTCGGACAAGGGCATACAACTCTTCTCGGAGTCGATTGGGTTAAAGTTAGGAATTTACTGCGGAGCTCTTTCGGGTGCCAACATTGCGAACGAAGTCGCGGCAGAGAAGTTCTCGGAGACCACTGTAGCCTATGATCCACCACGAATGGATTCGCAACATCCGACACCCCATGGTTCGCCCAAGCTATCACCTGTTGACATGATTACGCCAAGCTCCAGCCCTGGACCGAAACGTCAAGTCAGGCTGCACGCGTTGCCGAATGAATTTCCTCCGCTTAGCCACGAGAACATGAAGAAACTATTCCACCGACCTTACTTTCACGTGCGCATGGTTTCAGACGTTGTGGGCGTTTCACTCGGTGGCGCACTCAAGAACGTCGTCGCACTTGCTGCGGGCTGGGTCGATGGTCTTGGCTGGGGAGACAACGCAAAGGCAGCTGTAATGCGCGTTGGGATTCTCGAGGAGGTTAAATTTGGTCAGGTTTTCTTTGAGAACAAGGTCGAAGCTGCTACGTTCACCCAGGAGAGCTGTGGCGTTGCGGATATGATCACAAGCTGTAGCGGCGGAAGGAACTTTCGATGTGCCAAGATGAGTGTGCAGGAAGGACTGCCGATTGGCGAGATCGAGGAGCGCGAACTCAATGGACAGAAGCTGCAGGGCACCAGTACCGCCTACGATGTCAATGCGTTCCTGAAGATGCAGAACATGGAAGATGAATTCCCGCTATTTACGGCAGTCTACAGTAAGTTGATCGCTTTGGACTGCGGTTGTCGAGAACTAATGCTGTTCAACAGAGGTCCTTGAGGGCACTAATAAGGCTGAGGATATCCCTGAACTTATCGATGCTAGTGTGGCTTAACCATTTGTTACAGCGTCCTGCTTAATCAGACTGGAATGGATCTGGGTGGCACGGTAACGATAGACAACTACAGGTATAATGCGGCAAGCGCGCTGGGGAAATGTCGGCGTTGAAGTGAATTATGAGTATGAAAAAAGAGTTATGAGGCAGGCCTCGACCCGTAAGTCGGAGTTAGGTAGTAAATAGAACTCAAGTCACGGATCAAGTTTACAGTGATTCTAGTTTTCGGCTGTGCGTTGGAACAGCTGTACTTTGGAAAGCCAATGAACGTACAGGTACGAAACCGTGTCGGACATTTTATTGGGGCACTCCCTACCCTAATTTAACAGATCCAAATACAAGCTATTATTGAGACACATCTTGAGCCTATTTACGATTGTTATACTCCGTAGTTATCGTTAAATTGGACATGGGGAGGACCCCAATCGTTATTTGCCAGCTATGGACACAGTGGGGATGTACAGCCGAAAAACGAAATGATTGAAATGATTGTAATGGTTCCGGCAACCTCCAACCTCCAACCCCCAACCCCCAAACCGCTGGCCAGAACGGTTTTGCTGATCACCCCTTTTTGGTTTGATCGACGCTGCCAAATCTGGGGAAAGCGGGATGACGTCTGGAGCCGGATGCGGTTCCGCTTGAGGGATGATCCATGCAAGGTTCTTTCCTCAACATGAAGAGCAACTGCAGGAACAGCTGGAGCACCTCACGAACCTGCCATGGCAGGACAATTTCTGCAGCAGCCCTCGAGAAGGTCTCTCCCACACCTCCCGCCATCTCTCTCCCTCTGATTCTCCAATCTTTTTTCATTCTATCCTGCATTCAATTCTCTCTCATCCTGTTTCTCAAGACCTTGAGCATTCACTAAAGCATTTGTTAATACTACCTACGCTTCCGCTACTCGCTGCCTTGTACATAAGCAACTTCCACGACTTCTCAGCGCATTCAGCATCCTGGACTCGTTGATACTCAAGAAACCCATCGTCTCCATTATCAATCTGGTGACGATGCCTCTTCCGACCAAGCAGTCTCCCAAGACAGTCTACCTTTTACCTTTGAACGACAATGGCTCTCCAGATGTGCCTGGTAGCTACATTTACCTCCCTCCGCCCTCGACACCAGCATGGAGCATCAGATTTGCCATTGAGGGCGCGAGCTCGATGTGCAGACAAGGTAGCCTTTGGGTTAACATTCCGGCCGAAGGACAAGAGTTTGACCGGAACAATTATCGCGAATACAAGTAAGTCAGAACGTTCCATGGATTGTGAGCCATGGCTAAAAGTGCCATGCCAGGTTGACACCGGATTTCAATCGCACCATTGAAATCGACATTCCAATCCACCAAGCCGGCTCCTTTGGCTACTACTTCACATACTCCCCTCTTCCTGAGTTTTCCACTGAGCCCGTCCCTACGCCACAGTCTACACGGACTGCTGTTCACTACATTGACGTAATGCCTCGACTCACGGTACAGAATCAAGACTTACCCCTCGAAGCCCTCTCAATCTTCTCGGTAATATCCAAGTTCATGGGCAAATATCCAACGGACTGGGAGAAGCACCTGACGGGCATTGGGCAAAGAGGATACAATATGGTGCACTTTACGCCTTTAATGATGCGAGGTGACTCCAATTCTCCGTACAGCATATACGATCAGCACCAATTCGACAAGAATGTGTTCCCCAACGGCGAAAAAGACGTTGCTGAGATGATCAAGAAGATGGAGAATGAGTACGGGCTACTCGGACTGACAGATGTAGTCTGGAATCATACGGCCAACAATAGCAAGTGGCTTGAGGAGCATCCTGAAGCTGGATACAACGTTGACACAGCACCGTGGCTGGAGGCGGCGTTGGAGCTTGACACGGCTCTACTCAAGCTAAGCAAAGATCTTCAGCAACTTGGTCTGCCAACGACTCTTCAAAATGAAAGCGACCTACAGAGGATCATGGAGAGTGTCAAGACTCGCTGCATTGGTGGTACGAAGCTCTGGGAGTTCCATGTCATCAACGTCGAACGAGACTGCCGGGCTGCTGTGGATGCCTGGGTGGCAGACCGCGTCGCGTTTGGAGACACTGAGTACAAAAAGCTTGGCTTAGCCGGCGTCGAAGAAGTCAAGGAATGGTCTCTCAAGAGGAAGGCAGATTGGCTTATCGAAAAAGCTCTTATTGGTGGCGACCGACTGGGAGAGAGGTTTCGACGAAGAATAAACCCAGAGATTGCAGCGGGCCTGTTGGCTCTACTTTTCGGTCGATACCATTCACGGACGAACAGTACGCCAGATGAACGGGCTGCATACGGCACAATGCAACGATTCATGAATGAAGTCAACTTGCAGTTCTATAAGGAATTCGATGCTGATGCTGCCGTTATCATGGATCAGGTCTTTAATCGCACCAAGTACATGCGCCTGGATGACCATGGTCCAAAGTTGGGAGCAATCGATGACGATCATCCTCTCATCGAATCGTATTTCACCCGGTTGCCGCACAACGACACCACCAGCAGGCACAATCCGAGAAGTCTTGCCCTTGTCAACAATGGCTGGATCTGGGCCGCCGATGCCATGCGCGACAATGCTGGTCCTCAATCTCGGGCATATCTGCGAAGAGAAGTCATTGTCTGGGGCGACTGCGTTAAGCTACGTTATGGCAGCGGACCTCAAGACAATCCCTTCTTATGGGACTTCATGGGCAAATATACCCGACTCATGGCTAAGTACTTTGCTGCATTCCGCATCGACAATTGCCATTCTACCCCAATCCATCTGGCTGAGTACATGTTGGATGAGGCACGAAAAGTCAGGCCCAACCTAGCGATTGCCGCAGAGCTTTTCAGTGGATCCGAGGAGATGGACTATATGTTTGTCAAGCGGCTTGGTATCAGTTGCTTGATCAGGGAAGCCATGCAGGCTTGGAGCACTCAAGAAGTCAGCCGACTGGTCCATATGCACAGTGGCCGTCCAATTGGAAGCTTCGAAGTCGATGAGATTTCCAACGCTGATGCTAATCAACAAGCAAATGGGTTGTCGACTGGAACTGCGCCTGCAAAATATGAGGTAGTCCACCGCATCAGACAGAGTCCGGTGCATGCCCTTTTCATGGATTGTACCCACGACAACGAAGTACCTGCTCAAAAGCGTGATGCCCGAGACACATTACCCAATGCTGCTCTTGTAGCCATGTGTTCATCTGCTATTGGAAGTGTTATGGGCTACGATGAGATCTATCCACAGTTGATTGAACTTGTCCATGAGACCAGGCTTTACAAATCACCATATTCCACTGGCGCTCCGATCACTGTTCATGCTGGTGAAAATGGCATTGGTCCTATCAAGAAGCTGCTGAACCAGATCCATGCTCTCATGGGAAAAGATGGATACGACGAGACCTACCTTGACCATCAGGGAGAGTACATTACCATCCACCGAGTACATCCCCAATCAAGGAAAGGTTACTTTCTGATTGCCCATACCGCTTTCCCTGGATATGGCAACGGCAACGCTGGTTTCGGTCCAGTCAAACTGCCAGGCACCAAAGCAAAGCTGATTGGCAGCTACGTGCTTGATGTTGATGTCAGCCCCGAGAGTAGGTCTGCCGTTATGAACGACAAGCACTACCTCAGAGGTCTTCCAAGTAGAACAAGAGAGCTTCGAAACGTCCATGTTGATTCCAGCGGCACCGACAGCGTGATCACAATTCCTGACAAATTTCCCCCGGGAAGCATAGCTCTGCTCGAGACCTGGATTCCGAGCGCCGAGCACTCCGAAGGTCTCGATAAATTCGTCGCAAGCGGTGGCAGAGATGCTTTTAAAGGTCTTGATCTTACGGACCTCAACTTTGTGCTGTACAAAGCCGAGCCTGAAGAACGCGATGCGAGCAATGGCAAAGATGGTTCGTACACTATACCAGGTCATGGCACTCTCATCTACTGCGGCCTTCAGGGCTGGTGGAGCGTCTTGAAAGACGTGGTTCGAACCAACAACCTTGGCCATCCAATCTGTCAGCACCTGCGTGACGGTCCATGGGCGCTAGATTACAATGTCAGCAGGCTCGAACGAATGGCTAAGAAGCCGGAGTACGCTCACCTGAACATTCCAGCCTCATGGATGCGCGAGCGCTTTGAGATCATAAAGAAGCTTCCCGGCTTTTTGCTTCCGAGATATTTCGCGATGACTATTCAAGCAGCCTACAACGCCGCATTTGAGCGCGGCATCGAGCTGATGGCTCAAAACGTACGCGATGGTCAAAGTTTCTTGAAGAGTCTCTCCATGGTCAGCACTCAGGTGACTGGGTATATGAATAACGCGTCGCTTTGGCCTGAGAAGATCGTCCCGTCGATGGCAGCCGGTTTACCTCATTTCGCTTCCGAATGGGCTAGGGTTTGGGGCCGTGACTCGTTCATTTCGTTGCGGGGTCTCTATCTCTGTACCGGAAGATACGAGGATGCTCGGGAACACATTCTGGCCTTTGCTAGTGTCTTGAAGCACGGCATGATTCCTAACCTTCTCAATTCCGGTCGCCTTCCACGTTACAACTCTCGTGATTCCATCTGGTTCTTCCTCCAGAACTGCCAGGACTACGTTAAAATTGTCCCTAATGGCATTGGACTACTTCAAGAAACCGTCCAAAGACGATTCTTGCCGTATGATGACACTTGGTTCGCATGGGACGATCCTCGCGCTTACTCGACGACATCAACAATCGAAGACGTAATTCAGGAAGCCATCCAGCGACACGCAACGGGGCTATCTTTCCGTGAGTATAATGCTGGTCCCAGCCTGGATTCTCAAATGAGGTCTGAAGGGTTCAATATTGAGATTCATCCTGACTGGAACACGGGAATCATCTATGGCGGCAACCAATGGAATTGCGGTACTTGGATGGACAAGATGGGAGAAAGCGAAAAGGCTGGCAGTAAAGGTGTTCCCGGTACACCGCGTGATGGTGCTTCATGCGAAATCACAGGTCATGTCTTCAGCACGCTCAAATGGCTCGATGAACTATATAAGCGAGGGCAGTACAAGTATTCTGGCGTCAGCGTAACCTCTGATCCAGTAACTGGCAGCGACACCATTACCTTTGGCGACTGGGCAGCAAGGATCAAAGCCAATTTTGAGCATTGCTACTATATTCCTCTCGACCCTGCCGACGATTCAAAATACGATGTCAACTCTCGCATTGTGAACCGTCGGGGCATCTACAAAGATCTTCACCGGTCAGGCAAAGAATACGAAGACTACCAACTCCGCCCGAACTACCCTGTTGCCATGGCCGTCGCTCCTGAGCTTTTCAACCCGAGTCATGCTCTCAAGGCTCTCGAAATCGTTGATCAGGTCCTGGTCGGACCGTGTGGTATGAAGACGCTGGATCCAAGTGATCTCAACTATCGCGGCTATTACATCAACTCGGAAGACAGCACGGATTTTCACACAAGCAAGGGACGGAATTACCATCAGGGTCCCGAGTGGTTATGGCCAAAGGGTTACTACCTGAGAGCGATGATGAAGTTCGACATGATGAGGCGAAAGACGAAGGAGGAAAAGGTCGAATGCTTCCAACAGGTGACGAGGAGACTGCAAGGCTGTGTCGATCACTTGCGGACGAATCCTTGGGCAGGCTTGACAGAGCTGACGCAGAAGAACGGCGAATTCTGTGCGGATTCGGTAAGTCGCTAAGTGCTCTAATGTCTAGGATAAAAGATGAGGCTGACGTGCTCATTTCACAGTGTCCAACCCAATCGTGGTCTGCAGGCTGCATAATCGACCTGTATCACGACGCGTCTGAGTACGGACTTGACTAGCGTTTCTCAAAACGACCTCCAAATGCAAGGATCTCGTTCAAATTGTGTTCTCTAAAAGCTTGGAGTCAATGGACAGCAGCGCCCTGTGGGGGCGGATTCTGAACCATGGAGGTGGTTGCATGTGCTGCAGGCGTGGAAAAGTGCTTGAAGCCAGCGGCGATAGAGCAGTCTCTTTACCTACACACCTAGATCATTCCTAGATAGACATTTAGACTTGAAGAGCATCAACAACTCGAATGTTTTGGGAGATAGTCTCTTTCAGAATCAAATTTATTCCTGTGCACAAAGGTATTCCGAGGACGGACGACAGGGGCTAAATCGGACATTGGCTTGAGAGTTCTCCATCTCGACTTCAGCATTTCGACAAGGCTGCCAAGGTTTCTTTCTTATCTCATATTCGAATAACAGCTGAACGGGTGATATACAACCGAGTAAATCCCTCAAGTGGAGTGGTTCTGTTTGGGTCGATATCCTATTTTATTGCCCGCGTCAACCCCTCCCCCGCAACGCCAACGTCAAATGTAAGGCGGACGCGACTCCGGGCTACTTTCTATACGCCCGACATTACAACGCCTCATGCCGCCCTTGAAAATGAATCACACTTGTCGTGTTGGAAGTTCGACCCGGCGACGCGACTACAAGTCCATCTTAACATAAATTTCACTATTCCCTCCCGTCCTTCTCTCCCAATATGCTCAAGAAGCGCAAACGACTTCAAGCCCCTACGGTCTTAAAGGACCTTCTCGTCCCCCAAGAGCAAATTTCCACATCTCAAGAAAACAATCTTCCATAAAACTTCTCCACGTGACCAAGAATCATGCCATTCACCCTTCGCCCTGCCGTCCTGTCGGACATCCCCGTCCTCGCCGACGCCGGCAACGCCGCCCTCATCGACGACCCGCTCTACTGGCCACTTGACTTATCTCGCTTCCCGGACAATGTAGACAGCCGAGGAAAAGAGAAGGGGCTGCAGGATATCGATGCGCCGTACTTAGCACGGGGACCCGGGGGCGAGGTGGCGCAAGAGTACTGGGAAGGATCGATTCGGCGGGGATGGGAGGAGGATGAGGGGGATATGCGGTGGATCAAGGTCATTGAGGAGGCTGGGGATGGCAGAGAAGAGAGCGATGAAAAGAGTCGTAATGGAGCGAGGAACATGAATGGGGAAACCAACGTGAATGAAGGATGCAGCGCGGGCGAGGAAAGGAGTGTGAATGGGGAGAACGGAATTGTAGGTGGACAAAGTTGTGCAAACAGTCCCACGAAAATCAAAGCAGAGCAGAAAAAGGAGGGAGAGGCAGAGGTGGTTGTCGCGACGGCCCAATGGTATTTCTACCTTGCAGGATCAAAAGAGGGGAAGGAATGGGTGGAGAAAGGAGGAAATGTGGTGGATAAGAAGAAAGAGTATCCTCAGGGAGTCAGCGCAGAATTGAAAAAGGAGCTTTCTGCAAAGATAAAGACACGCAGAAGAGAGATTATGGGTGCCCAGCCGTATAGTAAGTGTGTTCTCCGGCTTTTCCGCAGAATCATGGTACTTGTCTACTTTATCCAAGCTATTTTGTCCTACGGATATCTGCAAAACCCAGGAAGATCTAGAATATGAAAGCTCGTTTCATTTGAGCTGTATAAAGAGGCGGGCCCCTTTACTGATCATGCTTTCAATCCCACAAAGTTTCGTATCATTGTGTGACGGTTGACCCGGGTGCACTAGCAGCAGTTCTACCTCCTTCTTTCCTATGTTTACGTCAATACAACATAAAACATTCTAGTCGCTCTCGCTCGAGCGCTGACATTGAGTATCATAGTACATCTTTCCCTTCTAGGAACGAGACCGGAGTACCACCGCAAAGGAGCTGGCAGTATGCTGCTGAAATGGGGAATGGAGAGAGCCGACGGTGCTGGCCTTCCGATATATCTCGAGGCCACCCGGGTAGGAAAGCCACTATACGAAAAGTATGGTTTTGAGCCTCTGGGTACTGTGGAAGTCGATTTGGGAAAATATGGCGGAAGAGGCAAAGGAATGCGAACGCTGATGATTCGAAAACCAAAGAGCCAGCAGGTATATTAGACATGGAACATGGGAGACATCGAAGGGGACGTGCAGTACTCTAGAATATATTACTATTGAAAAATAAATCTTATTGTTCCAAGAGCATGAAACGATCCACGGGGGATTGTTGGACAAGTCAGACCGGAGCATCAACGTTTCCCGCGGCTGGCTGCTTCAGCACGCCATTAAATCACACCTCTTCACTTTTTCCATCCATCCACAGCATTCTTGCCCTGCAGTGAAACCCCCACGATCTTTTCAACACTTTCTACCGCGATCTACATTAATGCTACTCACCCTGGACTTGTCGCGTCGTGTCGATGCTATTGTGGACAACCCGACACGCGCAATCACACCGGACATTGCTATTCAGCACCGCGACAATAAACACGATACCCACATTTCCTTATTGTTTATTTTCCTTTTGCGCCTAGTGTCTCGCATCGAACCATCTAGGGTTACCCGAATACTTGAATACCTCTTTTCAAGTTTCTTCTTTTCCTCAGACAACTTTCCGCATTCTGAAGACACACCAGCTCACAGCATACAACATCCACAAGCACCTTCCAAACTCCTGATTATCGCACATCCATCAAATCTTTGCTCACTATTCTACCTTTTGCGGCATCTGTCGAGTCTATTTTTGACCAAAACCGCAAGCGGCTTTCTTCGTCTTCACATCCACATCACCAGCGAACAAGCCATCGAACAAGCCATCCAATTGCCAGTATCATAATGGCACCATTCAAAAAGAAGAACAACCCCTCCAGCATGAAGAAAAAACAGCAAGAGGAGGTCAAAATCCGCAATCCGCCTATGAATGGCCCTCAGCAGCACCACCGACAGCAAACGACGGCCACGGCCACCACCGAAAATGGCGGCAAAGCCGTCAATAAACCAACGGACGCCAATCTGGAGTCCGACCTCGGTCAATACTGGAATCCGATAGAGGTTCCAGAAAATCTGGAGAACGCAGACCTGGCTACCCGAACGAGGAGCCTCCGACGTGCCAAAAAGGGCACACCAGCAACCCCCGGTGCCGCAACCACCACCACCACAACGGCCCCTCCGCAGGCCACGAACCCTCTAAAGCGCAAACGCGGAGAAGAGGGCTCGGGGGGGCCCTCAACCGAATTTAGCACCGGCGCCACCACCTCCACTCCCTCCGCCGCACCCACCACAAACACCACCGCCGCCATCACGCCGGCTGGGGGGTCGGGGAGCCCCCCAACCAAAAAGCAGAAAAAATCCGCTGCTTTCTTTTCTTCCTCTTCTTCCCCCTCCTCCTCCTCCTCCTCCTCCAGCTCCGCCGTCGCCGCCACCGCCACCATCACCACTACCAGGGCCGGGGCCCCCCCAGCCATCGTCGTCACGACCCCGGCCACCCCCCAGCCCACACCAGCATCAGCACCAGCGCCCACCATCGCCGGCCGCTTTACCTCCTCCGCCTCCGCCCTTGCCTCCGCGCCCGGTCTCTCCTCCGCGCCCTCGCCAGCCACCACCAGCTCCGTGGAGCCCCAGGGGGCGTTCGACTTCTCGCCTGTGTTGGCGGGCATCCGGACGCGGGACGGGGAGCTGCTGCGGCCCTTCCGCGTCCCGGGGTCCATGGAGGTGGATGACCGGTACGCGGCCGAGCAGGTGCGGTACCTGGCGAGTTTGGGGGATGAGCGGCAGAGGAGGGATGAGGGGGTGGGAGAGGGGGTGTAGGGGGGGAGAGGAGGAGGGTGGAGAGGGAGGAGGATGACGATGGCGATGACGAGGACGATGAGGGAGGGGGAGGGGGAGGGGGAGAGATGATTTGGTTGGGGGGTGCCCGGATGGGACTCCAGCAGGATGAGGAGGAGAGGGAGATGAGCAGGGAGATGGGCGGTTTTGGCGCCGCTGCTGGCGGCGGGCTGCATTTGGCTGGGGGGCTCCTGGAGTTGTGTTTTGCTTTTTTTTTGCTTTTTTGTTTTTTTTAGAATAGGTGTGCATTGAATGAGCATGACATGGGTAGCATTTGTATAAGTAGCATTGATAATAAATACGAGCATGACTGCATGAGCATTTTCCAAGATTTCATTGGGGTCCCCTCGACTTAGGTTTCTCGATTCGAGGATTTGTGCTAGAATTTCATTCCAGCGGCTCAAGTTTGATACTGCTGAGGCTTAGCAGGATTCAGTTCGGGGGTGCCCTAATTGGAATTTGGTATATCTTGAGTCCTTAGGACTTGGGCGAGATTGCTATTGCGTCGCGTGCGTGAATTGACATGCAGAAAAAATATTGATTGAGGGGCCTTTGAATTGATTTTCTCAGTAGAAAGGTTATATTTAAAAATATCGTGCGCAGAGATTCAAACAGAGCAGTGCTGTTACTTCTATGGAATTTGACTTGGGGGAGCCCTGATTGAGTTCTGCCATGCTTGGTGGTTTCTGAGCGATTAGACAATACCACCGTTCGATCGAGCACCCGGACCCTTCTATAAACTTCGATCAAGGAGCCCCTCCACTGAATTTTCGTGACACGACGGTCGTGCTCAGATACGTGTGCGCGAGGCCCAAGATCTGACCTTGCTGGAGTGATGCGGAGTCTGCCTGAGGAGTGCCTGGGAAGTGCGCCAATTCAGTCAGTTTAGTCTTACCATTTTGTGGATTCCGAGAAATCGAGGGCTGCTCTGCGTCCACGTCAAGCTCGATGACCCAAACTATCTAACAGGAGATGAATTGGGGGGTCCCACAACCGCTTTTTGCGGTGTAATGGACTTGAAGAAAGTCATGAAATGGGGATCTCAAATCTCATTGATGCGCCTTTAGGGGACTTTGCTGAGGTATGCCTGGGTTGACTGATACCATTTTATAGGTTCTGGGGAACTGTGAGCCGCTTTGACACCAGTTTTGGTGATTTGGCAAGCTCCATGGAAGACTCGTGTCAAATTCAGGCCCTGGACTGATTTACAAGAATTTGATTGAGGGGCTCCTGAACTTGATTTTAATTCTTTAATGAATTCTATCAGTATTCTTTCGATTCGCTACCCAGGTTCTTTAATCTCGACGCCACGATATCAGATGCTAGAGCCCCCAAAATATCCCGGGGTCCATGTCAAATTCCAAATCGTCTGCAAATACATCCCAAAAAGAAAGATCAGCGAACCTTTGGTCCTGTGGAGACGCACTTATGGAAACCTCTGCTGAAACTTCTGGGAGCTGAGCCTTCATCTCCGGTGCTGGTGGCAGGCGGTTCGGCTTTCGAGGCGGTTCTCCTGTCTCATGGTCAGGATCATCGCTCGTTCTCGAGCGAAGGCGAAATATAGTATCCCACATAAGAGAAGCACCAAGACGATTTGTGATGACGAGCTCGCTCGAGGAGAAAGAGTCAGGCCAAGCGTTTTCTGAGCTCGTCTTGTGGAGGAGTCTTTCAATCAGCCTTGTGGCTCGGGCCATATCCCGATGGTACGGAATAAGCTGAAATATGTCATGGGCTTTGGTCATTCCCTGGACAATAAATGGTTTGTGGGCTTGAATGATGGGCCATTTGCTGATCAGTGAGCGGAAAAGAAAGACCGCTGCAAAGAATAGGTTCGTGAAGAAATATTTTGGATAAAAGGTAAGTTGGCCAGCGCCGTAGTTCCCCTCGGGTCGTGAGCTGATATTTTTCATCTGGTCTATGATTTTGGACGCTGATTGCACTCCATCGAGAAGAAGCGCCTGTCTTTTAGTATTTGATTGGAAGTCCTCCTGAGAGATCGCGTCAGGAGGCAGAAAGGCCACCATTGCATACAAATTTAGTTTCGCATAATGCAAATGAACAACCAGCTCTGCAGTCCACTGTGCAGAGTAGGTTTGTTCTATGATGTCGATAGTATCGATGAACGTTTCAATAAGCGCCAAATGAGCTGATGGATCATCGATGTCGTCAAGCAACGAGCTGTAATTGCTTACGATTTCGTAAATTGCGAGGCTGGCACGATGCTCAGGTAACAAACCATGACCCAGTTGCTCAATAGCTTTCTTAACACGTCGAAGGTGATGCGAGGATGATAGAAGAGGTATGGAACCTGTAAATGTGGCAAGTCTAAACATTGTCTCAGAATGATGGCATAGATTGAAGGAGAGTAACATACTGGGTGCTGAGGCTGAAGCAGGCCAACCACGTCAGGTGTTGAGTTTGGACGCTGAAATCTGCAGAAGGATAGGGCCAGCTCGCTCGTAGTCTAGCGATGTGAACTGACTGTAACGGCTTATGCAAATTCTTCCTTATACAGGCATTGACGACAATGCCTATATAATTATGCGCTGGATCGTGCAATATTCGTTCTTTGGGAATTGGCCATAGACAGAGAAGCAAGAGGGCATGGATTTCTTCGATTGATTGAATAGCAGTATTAGAAAGCGACGCCAAGATTTCTCGGTGTGGGATGAATAACTGTTGATACAAGCCATGATGCTTTTCGTGATGCTCGGATGCAATCAAAACAATGGTCCAAAACAAAAGCGTGGAGCGGGAGGAAAACCTGTCCAATGATCTGATAGGTTGCAAAAACGGTGCATAGACGTAATAGTGGCGCCCAAAGCTGTGAAGAGGTTAGCTGTTGTAGCAGACGGACACGAATACAAGGTCGTACTGCTGAAGCAACTCAACTACAACTTGTGGAGAAATTGAGACTTCCCCCAGTGAGAAGTCCGGCAGACCGTCGGCATCGTTGAACAGCAGGAACACTGAATAAGTATCTGGTTCAGCCGGAGCCTTTCTTCGAGCGTCCGTAGCTGAGGCGCTCTCCTCTGATGGATTCTGCGAGACCCGGACGAAATGCGCTTCATTCGCAATGTCGTGGGTGATTCTGGGCAGAATGAGTGAACAAAGAGGCGTGGGGTGGAGTCAGAGTGCTGCATACTGTCTTGTCGATATCCGTTTGAAGTTCCTGTCAAAGCGGCACTCGATTTCCCTACTTTTGCATCTTGAGCAACGACCGAGTGCCGTATTGCGAGCATCGCATGCACTCTTAGCCTGCCGGCATGCCGTACATGACTTTGCTTTCCCAACCATTCCGTTTCCCTTGAGACGTTACCAAGGTAGTGCTGCAATCCTACGTTCTCGATCACAGCATCGTCTTATTCGTGCATACTAGTCAGCAGCGGAAAGGGCGAAACTTCCTGGGTCCTGGCATTCTTTGTCGGAGATGAAGAAATGATATCCGTTCGAACTGCGCCTGCGGCACTTTCACGGAAGCCGGCTCCTTCTTGCCTTTTCCAGCCGTTGATCTCAACTGCATTGAGAATGACTTTTTCTCCCCTGTCGTCTTCTGAGGAGACAAAGGCGGAGTGTCGGCTTATTTGCATCCCTATCTTGCGAAAGCCGCAGTTTACGTGGACTGAGGCTGTGCTGTAAGGCATAATTTTCCTAGCTTTGTACTAACGCAATTGAATCCGCAAGAACATCAGCATGTAGACGGATTAGTGCCATGAGCACATCCTACGTGCATGGTGCACTAGTGTTTCAGGTATAGTCGTTCACTGTCCTACTCCGTCCAAGGCAGAAATCATATTAATACGCCCAGGAAAATCTCCCCAGGGCTTTGGTTTGCCAAGGATCCCTGTACTTCGTTTAGATATCTTCGTTAGGCTTAAATGCCTCGGGCAAAGGGCGCCGTCGACACCGGACGCATCTGGATGCTACTGTACGGAGTAAGCGGCTAACCTTTCTTTTGCACCTCTGCTCCATTATCATTGGCTCGCTCGGACTATGGAAAGTCTGCTCGTATTGGGTGGAGACGGATGTCTAAACAACGGCTAAAGGGTTGCTTTCAGGAATATAAAGGTAAGCTAAAAGTAGGCTCCAGCAATTTTGCACTTTGAGTGTCTAAGTCAAGTCCTCACAAATATTCGGGTACAAGTAACTCATCAGAATGAAGTTGATTTGCGTCTTCAGTATTGTCGCTCTTTCGCCGGTATTTGCTTGGCCTGCATCGGAACCACCGTCTTATTCGACTTGGGCACCCCCGGGACCAGACGATGGTATGGTCCTTGGAAGAAGCTGATTGGTGTCAGTCGAGATGCTGAACCTCAATAGTGCGAGCTCCATGTCCTATGCTCAATACCCTAGCGAACCACGGCTTCTTGCCGCACAGCGGCAAAGACATCTCTGAACAGCGTACGGTCGATGCTCTCTACACCGCTCTAAACATCAATCAAAGCCTTGGGGAGTTCTTGTTCCAGGCCGCCATCACCACCAATCCAAAGCCCAATGCCACGACATTTTCCCTGGATGACCTTAGTCGTCATGATATCCTGGAGCATGATGCGAGCTTAAGGTCAGTCCCCATATTTTTTTGTTCCCCAGAAAAGTAGATCCTTTTCGAATCTTTTTCGTATCGTACCTCTCCTCAGGTCATGGTTCATGCAAGATTAAGACAGTCAAAGACCAATTGGCTAACTGAAATGTATCTAGTCGTGGCGATTTTTACTTTGGAGATGACCATACCTTCAACCAGACAATCTTTGACGAAACGAGATCGTACTGGACTGAACCCATCATTGATGTGCAGCACGCAGCCAATGCTCGTTTGGCTCGTGTTCAGACATCTAATGCCACCAATCCGACATACGGTCTTACCCAGACAGGCACATCATTCAGCTTCGGAGAGACAGCTGCCTACATTCTCATCCTCGGTGATTACGATTCTGGAACTGTGAGAAGGACTTTGGTGGAGTACCTCTTCGGTAAGTCCATTGACAAGCATTAACAAGTGTCTGTGCTTTTGGTTGTTTGGAATCAACTAAAGTCATAATAGAGAATGAACGCCTGCCCGTTGAGTTAGGCTGGACGAAGCCACATGAGACCGTCACGATGCCTGAACTCGACAACATGCTTGACAGGGTTATTAACGCTACTGGAAGTTCCCCAGAGGAAGCCGCGCGGATGATCAGACGGTCCGGCCTGCATACTGGTCACTTGGAGTAATATGGAGGTTGTCAAGGTAGTAACAACGTAGAGAGGAGGATGAGCTAAATTGGCTATTCAATTACCTTTCATCTGATTCTCGCGCTTGCTCAGTCGTTGCTAAAAATGGAAGCGACGGAATTATATTTTTCTGCTGTCAGTCATTAATCATTCATGGATGTACTCAATTGAGTTTCTAGCGGAAACTATTATAACCATTCATTCATCATACTTGATACCCATGGATAGGGCGCCCTCAGACTCGATCAAGTGCGTTGATAGAATGTTGCAAAAGAAATAAGAGTAAATCCCCGCAACATTCACTTGAACAGACGTCTGATTTAAACCACATCACCATTGGAGGGTTTTGGATATATTCTTCAAGGATTGGCTTGATGTATGTGAGCCCATATTGGTTTTGAAGCAGCAAAGTAGTAGAACAAGATTTGTATGATTATCATATTGTGGAAAAGCGGCCCAATAGACGATTGCGGTCTACGTGATCGACTATGTGAACTGTATCAGAAAAATCTCCATCCGGGCCGGAGCTCCTATCTTTCCTGCTCAATGGATTCTCGTGGAAATCGATTTTTGATGCGGAGAGAAATGCAAGCCTGGCCACCGTGAGGTAGACCAATAAGCGGGGCCGTGGCGTGAACACAATAATACGGAGAGGAGGAACGTCGAGAGAGAGGGGCAAAAGGAAGATCGTCAAAGGCGGACCACTGCTTTGGTCGATCGTCCGTCAGAATGATGTTAGTAAAGGAGGTGTTGATAAGCTGCGTAGCCTAGCATAGTGCTTTCGTTGGCAGTTCGAGATTCTAAGCTACACATTTCCCGTGGAAAAAATCGCACCATACCCATTAGAAACCCAAGAAAGTACTTAACAACGCAGGTTTACAGCGATATTCTTCGTGGATAGTCACAAAGCAGAAATTTGACTGAAGAGCCAGCCAGATTGGATCTTGTGTCACGAAATAATCTCGCGTGAACTTTGTCTATTCTCGTCTGGTCTTCGGCACAAGGATGATTGATTCTCTCGGAATGAAACAGTGTACAAGGCTTTGTATTTGGATCCATAAAACTACATGCACCATCCAATTCCAATATCTAAGGACCTTCTTCACCGGTTGATCCTTTCGGGAAGTGTTTTGCTCTGGGAGCGACAGGTGAGTTGTATGCAATCTTTCGTGATTTCAAAGTAGCCCATTTGTACCTGTATATAATTAGCGAGACTCCCGGGATTCCAGCAAGATGTCGATAACCTACCTCTTCACCCAGATACTGAGTGCCGTCAAAAATCCCGTTATCGCCAAAACCTGCCAGCCCATCTTCTTCCGCTGGTCCATCTCCGGCTCCGCAGACCAATTCAAGAATTCGACGACATCCTTTGCCATCTGTGAAGTTGTGGCCGGGGTACCGTCCTCGTATTCAACAAGTCCATCGTATAGCACACGAGCCATTGCGATACCAGTGCCGGGGAAGTAAGGGTTGAAGTTCAATCCTGATTGCACCACTGCACCCGCAGGCGGTTCTTCCGGATATCCTGTCAACAAGCTGAAAATGTAGTTGCATCCTCCATGTCGGGCTTTGACCATTAGAGATAGATCTGGAGGTAGAGCACCATTATTGGCGGCGCGGGCTGCTTCGTCGTTCTTGTAGGGGGACGGAATGTAGTCGGAAAGTTTGCCGGGCCGCTGTTCTATTTCACCTTCATCGTTAGGCTCGGTATCATATTCGTTCTCCTCGGCGAGGGCTTTGGCTTCATCAACGGTGAGAACGCTGCCAACAAGCGAGCGGTAGGGAATGCGTTTTAGAGAATGGCAGGAGGCGCAAACTTCTCGGTAAACTTGGAACCCGCGTCGAAGCCTGGCACTCAGTCAATCTTCGTAAGGGTCATCGGGAACTCATTTGCTTACGACTGGTGATCAAAGGTTTTGGTCCATTTTTCATGTTCCCAAGGATATTGGGTGGCATGGAGTCTGTTGTTCATCAGTCCAACTCTGCCATCAAGCTCAATCGAGGAATCGCTGGTTCATCTCACCCTTCTTCAGCCGGGGTCATAGCATGCACGCTTCGACCATATAGATGATAATACCATGCCGCGGAGCCAATTGCTACTGTAGTTGCCGCGGAGCCAGCAATTGTTGATGTCCATGCTGAGGAGCTTGGTTCAGAGTTCGAAGTCGAAGAGTTTGAGCGCTTTATACCGGTCGAATTAGCCACTAGAATTTCAGTTGTATAGTTTTGATCTTGCAGGGGTCGTCGTGCGAATTGAGACGTATTGGAAATGTAATGCACACCTTTGCTATTCTGGCGGTAGGTTTGCTGGCAGCGCCGAAAGAGCGCGCAGTGCGCAAGCTCGACCGCGCCAGCATCGTGATTCAAAGGGGCGACAGAATGAGGTCGTGCAGACGAACAAAGGAAACCAAAGGATTGACGTCGGGTACGTCCTCGAATTCGGGTGGAAGTCGGATACGTGAAGTGTTGAAAAGGGTTCCTGAGTTTCTTTGCACTCATTACACTAACTCGATGTGATTGGTCAGACGCCCGCCAGAGCCAAGGTCTTGCCGTCATCCGCCGAACACCAGCACACCGCACACCAGACACCAGGCGCCCCTCAACCCGCAAAATGGACCACAATACCGAGTCTGGGTAGAGTCTGAATCTGTTTTATTCTACAAAAATACCTTAATTTTTTTTCTTCTTTTTTCTATTCATTTCTAAACACATGGAGTTTTGTCAGTCGATTCAGTCTTGCATGAGCATCAGCGCCCGGAGCACTGAACGCCTTTCAGCTCTTGGATGTCAGCTCTCGGTCCTCGCAACATAAGATCATCCTTCTCTCCGTCTCGAAACTGGATGTGATTTGTTTTACCTAATATTTTCTGCATTCACCGAAAGTGGCCTTCTCGTCCCCCGAAATGGATGACCTTAGTGTTTCGATGGTGGAACCCAGACGACATTTACAAGAAAGAAACCGGAATACCAACCCGTGCTCTGCCTCCCTCCTAGACTTGCCGGTGGAAATCCGACTTCAAATCTACGACATGGTATTTGCCGAGATTCATGTGCCAAGCACTCTGAATATCACGAAAAGACGCAAACGCACTTCTGTCCGTCGCTCCGGTGCGACTCGATACCGTCGCACATCCTTACTATCCACTTGTCGCCAAATCTACATGGAGGCGAGTAATATGTTTCGCAACTCCATAACTTATTGCCTTGATGTGGCTTACAATGGCCTTGGCTTCTTTGGCACCTTCGTTTGGCGCTGGGAGCTGTGCTCGGACGCTCTGATATCAGTTCTACGAAGCACACGACGGCTACAGCTCCGTGTGTACGTCGGCGAAATGCTTACCGAAAGCGAAGAACTATACTTCCGGGAGTTACTAATTTTCATCGTACAGCAACTCCAGGGACTGCGACTGCTAAAGTTGACCATCTGTCCCCGCCTTGAGGTAGCACCGCGATCATATCGTTTCGCCCTTCTGCAAGAGATTCTACCCGAAGAGTCGTACATTGAAAATATAGCACTCAGGGTCCAGCCTCTCAGGGCCATCAGCGGCATCAAATCATTGACCGTTGAGCCTCTTATTTCCCAACACAAGCCTTTCGATCCAGTTGCTGACCCGTTTACGACTTCCACGACCAAAGCTCTGGACAAAGCCCTACAAAAAAGCCTCTCCAGGGACCCTTTGGATGGTGATGCACTACCAGATGCTCATTTTACTCTGGGTTGCGCCTATCGGAGCTTCCGTAGTCTCATCTACTATGAACTCACCAGTTTTGGTCAGGTCCAATTTGACAAATCGTCCGAAAATTTCTTCAAACATCGACATCGTTGTCTCATCAGTCAGCTCTTTTGCCCTGCAATAGTGGGAGTGGTAAGGGGTTTGGTCGACATATGGCACGACTCCAGCGAGCGAAAGGCCAGATCAAAGATAAAACAATCTTCATCCGGGGAGCAGGTGGCGAGAGTCAAGGCGTTGGAAGCAGAGGTTAAAAGCGTGACGAACTTGTTCAAAGTAACTCTAGGGATTCGCTCATTTCGATAGGAGTTTATAGAAGGGGAAAATGTTCTTACTCTCATAAGTCATTTGCAAAATGATACCACATTCAGCTTGCGGCAGTTCAGCTTGGAGGCCAGGAATCCCTGACCAGGGGCGAAACCTTGTTGAACGACTTACGACCATAGGTATAATCCGTGTATACGAGAAGTTGCGTGACTCAAAGGAAACCGCACATGTACTTGAATAGAAGCCGCAGATTCCTATAATGATGTTTCGATTAATCCATACATTGCTAGAGAACGGAATGCTGAGCGGGAAGACAAATATGGTTCGATTCAATAGATTGGAGAGGTAGGAGGTTTTTCGGAAGGCCAAACAAAGACAAATGGCTACCGAGTCAGGTCACAAAGCACATGACTCCCTATCGACAATCTCTTTCACTGACTTTTAGGTAAACCTGATTGTTCATTGTTGCAGACAAAGAGCCCTCCGCCCATGATCCCTTTGAGTCATGTTATAAGGAACACGGCTGTGTAAAATTTAGTCACTTTGTCAACCATGTTCTTGCTCATCGCCAAAAACCATCATCTACTACTCAAATAATCGTCTATCAATAGAAACCATCAACCTCAAAAGTTCAAGTTTCTGGCATAATGCATTCTCATTCTTTCGTTTTCGCCATGCTGGCCGGCCAGCTGGCGTATGCCGGCGTCCTTCCTTATAAACGAGCGCTTGTCACTTCATTCATAACCACAATCACTACAACTGTCCCTCCAAGCACTACAACCAGCGCAGAAGGTTTCATCGGCGCACCGGGAGCTAACAACGGGTCAGCATCCAACGTAGCAGCCCCGCCCACAGCCGCCATCAGCGGCGCTGTTTCGATCGGCCTCTCAATGAGCAATGCAGCGTCTCTTGGCTCCGACGTATCCTCAATTATTGCTGGTCTTCAGTCCGCAGAATCTAAAGGCTATACGTTAGGCGGGGTGGAAATTACCTTTGTGCCTGCGCCAACTTCCGCTTCTCAAGCTCCAGCATCTCCTTCAGAGACCGCGAAGTCAACACTCGTTCCTGTGATCCCTCAGCCACCTATTTCAAGCTCACATACGTCTTCTCACCAACCCTCATCGACCAGCGTTCTCAAGTCGGCTCTGTCTCCTTCCTCCTCCTCCGCCGCCTCCGCACCGAGCAAGGCTTCCGGAGGAGGCATTCAGATCACGCCACTGAGCCCCTCGGCCTATACGACTTCGACCGCTGCCCCACAGACCTTTACTATGCCCGGCGGCTCTGCTGTTGTGACTGTAGGCTCGACCCAGGAGGTCAAGACCAGCTACGTCACATACGCATCCAAAGTATCGTCCGCCGCACCCATCGCTCCTTCCAATTCCTCTGTTATCGCGCATCCTTCCACCCAATCGGCCGGACCCGTCCAGGTATCCTCGTCGTCGTCAGAGGCGGCGAGTATCAGTAAGTCGTCGTCAGTGGTTCCCGTCCCGGCTCCGACTTCTTCGCCCGTCACTAAGTCAACATCAGTTCCCGTACCGGCGTCCTCGTCGTCGCATTCAGCATCGTCATCGCCGCCGCGGTCGTCGGAGGAGGCGTCTTCTGCTAAAACTAGCGCCCCTCCACCACCTCCGGCAAAGACGACGTCAGATCCGAAGTCCTCGAGCGAGACGGAGCCAGCGCCGGCGTCAACGTCGTTGGATGGGTGCCCTTATCCTGGGGTTCATTGCTAGATGTAGAATTTGAGGAAAATTTCCTCGCCTATTGTTAAATTATGCCGCTCTGACAGAGCAAGCGCCTTCCTGTCCTTTTATTTTCTCATTATGCAGACCGTGTTCCTGATTACAAGATACCCTTCGTGTAGTTCATGTTAGTTATGTCGTAAGTAAAGCTCGATTTTCCCATCCAGTGACCTTCTGTCTATTTTAATGAACGTTTTAGGGGGACTGAAGCCCTTCAAAACATGGAAATGACAACATATAGAGCTTCCATGATGCAATCAAGATATCGAAGCTACTTACTCTTGACTCGTTACTAGTTCTGAGCGATTGACAAATGAGTTCTGAATGCTGACTAATCCACGGGCCGGCGCCATCGGCGCATAAGAAAGGAAATATTTTATCCCGCCAGGAAACATTGAAAAAGAGCACGACTACCCTCCATTCGGAAGCGATGGAAGGAAATAGAAAGCGTACCTTCACATCTTCCCAGGAATATAGCACAACGCTTCGATAATCACTCCGGCTCGAAGACCATACCCATTTTACCCTTGGAAAGAGACCCAGACATCGACACATTTCAAATATCACCCAGGAGGAAGAATAAACCCTTTTTAATCAGCAACGAGAATGCAACAATACGAATTCCACGCCCCGGAAACCCTCCCCACCCGCACCTGGCACCCCCTCGAATCGGGCATCGACGAACTCCTCCTCAACCACGACCCCACCACCGGCCGCCGCTCCACGCTGCAGCGCTGGCAGCCCGGCGCGCGCAATGCTCGAACCTCGCTGCACGACTACGTCGAGGAGGTGGTCTTGCTCGAGGGGGATCTCAGTGTGGTGCCGGGGGAAGGGACGGCAGCGGGGGAAAGGGAAACGGAGGTGTGGAGGGTGGGGGCATATGCGTTTCGCAAGCCGGGGATGGTGCATGGGCCGTTTGTGAGTGAAGGGGGGTGTTTGATGTTTATTAGTTGTACGGCGGAGTGGGAGGGGAAGAAGGGCTGAGTGGGGCGGAGAGGGGCGTGGTTCTAGGGATAGGGAGAAGGGGTAAGGGAGTAGGGGAAGTCAATCTTGTGCGAGTGAAAAATTGCCAAATGAGATTGATGAGATATTTTGCATATGGAAGTACGAAAATGGAGGAGTTGGAAGTTCTTAGGATACATTGAAGAAGCCCTAGTGCGATTTCCGGGGGACAGATGACTTTGCGAGCTTCCATAGGTGGAACATTCTGTAGAAGACTCTGTCCTAGATCGATTTTAGCAAGAATATATTTGAGTTTGATACTAGAAAGGTTGTTTACCAAAATCCCCTTGGGAAGCCAGGCATCGACAAATTTGATCATCCTTGCACCATGCCCTTCCCAAAACCAAAATGGCGGATTGGTCTTCAGCACTTGCGCGACAACTGACTTGGCGTATTTCTCGTTCGAAAACCCGCTCTCTTGACTATGCTTCAGCCGTCGTTGATACTCTTCGTTGACAGGCAGATAGAAGGAGTCTTCCGGGAGTTGGCGCTGCGTTCTCGCAATATTAGACGTGACGCCGCCCGTTACAATCGTGACGACTTTCACCCCGAATGGCTTCAGCTCTACGCGTAATGTATTGCTATATTGATGCAGCGCAGCCTTGGACGCGTTGTAGACGCTTCCGAATACGTACGGCATCACACCTGCAAGACTGCCGATCTGGACAATCGTGCCTTTGGCTTGAATGAGGAGCGGTGCGAAAGTTTGGCACATCCTCATAACGGCGAAGACATTGACTTCGAAAGTCTCCTGAACTTCATCAAAGTCGATGTCGAGTGCCGGGACGGTATAGTTACGGCCGGCATTGTTGACGAGATAGTCAAGCCCGCGGCCAGCAGTAATTTGTTCTATTTCGGCTTTCAACGCAGCAACGCTTTCTGGTTTGTCAACTTCCAGACTCAGCGTCGTGATACCCTGTTCCTGAAGATCGGAGATCGATGTAGCCTTGCGGGCGGTCGCAAACACGCGGAGGCCTAGATTAATGGGTTTGAGTTTGAAGCTTAGCAAGCGATTGATTTCCGTCTTACTCACCTTTGGAATTGAATTCGCGAGCGAGAGCATGGCCAATGCCGCTTGAGCAGCTAGAGATGGGTCGATGAGTCAATGAGACCTTGATCTTTGACAGCTAGCAAGCTCACCCAGTAATGAGAACTGTCTTCTTCGAACCAGCCATATCCGAAGACTATAATCAAACTTGGAATAGGCAAGGATACTACCTAATCCAAGGTTCGGTTGAAAGGCTTTCGAGTTGTGGATTTTCTATTATACATACATTGAATGATTGTTATGTAGAATCGTCGGCCGAGGTACCTTGGGTAGGCACAACGACAAGCACATGCCGGTCCTACACTGATTCCGTTTTTCGGCGGTGCAGTGCAACGGTTGTGTACTGTTTGGTAGACACTTTGTTGGGGTACTCCCTACTCTATTTTAACAGATTTAGATATGAGCTGTCATTGAAACACATCTCGACGCTATTTACGATTACCACTATAATCGTTAAACTGGAGATGGGGAGTGGTTATTTGTCAGCTGCGGAGGGCACAGTGGGAGTACACAGCCGAAAAAAGGAATGATTGTAGCGAACACTGTCAGGCCGATCAGATGCAACCTTTTCAGTGCAATGTTTATTGAACCCAACATCGATGGAGACCAAATATTGATTCTACAAAAGATTTACTTCCATCCACTCAGACCATATTAAGACCTCCATTTGCCTGAATAGTCTGCCCGTTGATCCATCTGCTAGCCTCCTCCGCCATCCAAGCCACCACGTCTACAATATCTCTTATCTCACCTAACCTACCTTCTACGGGTGTCATGGCTTTAATCTGATCAAACATTTCTTCGTACCCTTTCATCATATCCGTCACCACTGGACCCGGCGCAATTGCATTTGCCGTCACGCCCTTGTATTGCGGTGGAAGCGTGATGGCCCACTGGCGAACCACGGCTTCCAGCGCGGCTTTGGAAGCAGAATAGACATCCTGTGGAGGATATGGACGACGCGCTATGATGGAGGTGTTCGCGATGATGCGACCAGATGAGGAGAGGTAGGGAGCGAGCTCGCGGACGAGTAGCATGGGTCCACGGACGTTGATATTCATCATGCTGTAGGACAACTCTTAGTACAGCCGTCATACAAACCTCCTCTTCAACACGGCGTTTGGAGCAGGAAGCTCATGCAGCAGGACAAGAACAACGCACCTAGCAAACTTGTCCACTTCCCAATCCAATGTCGGCGTCGGCTGGGCAATGCCTCCATTGAGGACGAGAATGTCAAACTTTTTCTCTGCTCCAATGCCGAATCCTTCTTGGAGGCCTTCCAGAGCTACCTTGCCAACGTCGAGGGTACTTTGGTCAGCCCAAATGACGATAGAGCGGCGGCCTAAGGCAGCAATCTGCTCTTTCACAGATTCGGCATGGGGCTTGTTCGAAGAGTAGGTAATGGCAACATCAGCACCGCGCTTGGCAAATTCAAGGGCAATGCCAGCACCAATGCCACGGGAGCCGCCAGTGACCAATGCGATCCTTCCTTTGAGTGACATTGTGACGTAGAGTTCACGTATTCGAGTATTTCAATGATTCTGAAAGATACGAAACTGAGGAATCGGATAACAGGAAATGGAGGTTTGATAGATGTAGAGAAGTATTGAAATAGCTGTTACCGGAGCTTTTATAAGTTACCGTAAATCGAATGTCTCCATGATGTCTCCATGATGTCTCCAGAACGTGAGGGCTGAATCTGCGTCACCTTCCGGCGATAAAAAGCAAAGAGTGCAAAAATTATTCAGCGGCCGAAACAATATAAGGCTGAGCTTTTCCGAGGAGCCCAGTAAATTTGCAGAGAGACTGTGAACGATCCTCGACCAGCTACAATTTTGGATTAGAGACAAGTTTTTGGTGCTATCCATGATGAACCATTCCGGTGAGAAAGGGTGAAAAAGAGGGATTTGTTGTGGGTCTTTGGTGAGACGTCCGTCCGGACGTGTCGTCGTGTAAGAATCTACGGACGAAATCTGTATTCATTAGTAAGCAACGATACGCCTCAGATACAGATTGGGGTTAGGTTGCTCGTGATGTTGGATTGGTAAGGTAATGCTTAGAAAATCAAAGCGTCAAGAACGGAGATGGGTATGAGATTTTAAGTCGGAGGAACTTTTGCACCCGATCAAATGGGGTTGCTCCGTTCCGGAAAGGATGACCGCACAGAGCCCTTCAACAGGCTTTGCTACTGTACCTACGCAAATCAAGACTTTCTAGATGAGGGTAGTCAGACTCTGAATGTAATGCTTGTACAGCGGTATTGCATGATGCTAAGTACGCTGGGCGTCGAGCTAGGTACGTTGCGACCTGATAGTACATCACCGACACTCACCACACCACCGATTTCTTTGCAGCCCCCTTCTGTCCGTTTATTTGACCATTCGGCTGTCCCTTACCGGTCGCTGTAGTTGTCGGCGGCGGCGGCGGAGGAGGAGGCACTGGCCCATAAGTCCTGGGTCGGTTGACGCCAACCAAAGCCTCTTCCTCGGTGTCTTCGTCGTATTCCTCGCTCCCAACCTCCTCATCATCCTCATACTCATCAAACTCACTGTCTGTCGCACCTTCATCAGCATCTCCTTCTCCTTCAAACCCCATCACATCCTCTGGCCCGTACGACGCAGCAGCGCCTCCATCGGATTGCGAATTTGCATTCGACGCACCTCCTCGACCTTGAGCCTGCATTCCTCTACACAGCTGCTCCAACCGCTCATTCTTCTTCTGCAACGTACGCATCTCCTTTTCTTGTTTCGTACGTTCCTCTGCCATCTGCAGAACGTTGCGGTTGGTGGCGTCTTGTTTGCGAGTCAGTTGGAGATTTTCTTTTTCAAGCTTCTTTGTCTTCTTGGACATTTCCTCCATTTCTTTCCGAAAAGTAAGGAAGAGGTCGTTACTATTATTGAGGGTGTCTTCGACCTGGCGTGTAATGCCCTGTTAGCCCCATACGAATTCAGCATGGGAATGGAAGGCAAAAGCTTGGAATGAATAGACGCAGGAAACCATTACCTGTTTGAATTTCTCGACGTAGATGTTGAGCTGGCTACGAAGTTCAGTCTCGGTCTGCGAAAAAGTAGAGACTTGCCGCGTCAGTTGACTGGACTTGGACGTTTCGATTTCTTGCGCCTTCCGCTGCTGCTCGAATCGTGCCATCTGATACTGTATCTCCAGCTCCTTTGTCCTAAGTAGAGACTGAAATTGGATTTCGCGCAGCTCGTACTGCTCAACAAACGATTTGAACTTCTCACGGAAGCTGTGACCGCAGCGTTAGTGATACGGTGAACGATAGTCGAGAAGCAACGACTCACATTTTGTCCACCTCCATCTCTTGGGCAGGCTGGGTTTCTGGAACGTCGCGTTGAGTGACGACCTCCTGTACCTCAAGAGCCATCTTTTGGAGACGTTCATTGAGCTCCTCCCGAGCCTTTGACTCGGTTTCCTGGAGCTTTTCGTGGTCGTCCTAGACAATCAACATCTCAGCGGTCCCCTCCCTGCTTAGAACAAACGCTGGGAGACTTCGTACCTTGAGTTTCTTGTGGTCGTTCATGAGTTTCCTGTACATGTTGTTCGTCTTGGTCTCTGCTGAAGTTGCCTTGTTGAGTTCCGATTTGGCAGTATCTTTTTCTCGCTGTAATTGATCTGCCCGCCTCTTTTCCTTTTGATGGTCGCGTTCGTGCTCCTTCATCTTGCGATATAGCTCAGAGTAGCGCTTGCGGACCAGTTCAAGCTTTTGCATCGGGGTTTCCAGGTTACTGAGCAGGTTGACAAGGTCTCGATTGGCCTTTCTGACTTCACGTTCGACCTCCGCATCCTGCTCTTGACTCTTTACCTTGTCTTGCTCTAATTGGGCGATTCTAGCAGCGAGCTGTTTGGAGGCATCGTCAGGGTCCGTTGTCTTCTTATCTTTGCCCTTCTTGGTGGTAACAGGAGCGGGGGGCGGTGGTGCACTATGCATAGAGGATGTATCTGACAAAGAGCCATCTCGAGATGCTGCCGGCGCTCGATGGGAGTCTGCAACATTGACTGGCGAGGCGCGAGCATTTGCCGCCGTGGTCTGGTGTTGAGGAGCAGATGGCGGCATGTCAAATCCAAGTTCTCATACGTATGCGTGATTGGACGCAGCTGCTGAGAAGCTGCGCTTGGGTAGCTGACGGTTGCTGAGGGCAATATCAATCTTTCTGTGAGCTTCAGAGGTATGCTGGAGGAGAGAGGGAGGGTAAGATGCGGCGGTCCCTGCGCGAAGCCACCATCAAGCGCGGAGCCGGTGGGGAGAGGAGAGCTTCTTGTATCGACACGGAGGCGGTTGCAAACGGATCTGGTGGATTTGAGGCTTGGATCTGGTCCGGGCAGTGGTGAAGGGTCTTTCGCTCTGTGTCTCGTGAGGTGGAACAGCGGAAATGATCTAATGACACAGAGGGAGGTCGATCCTTTTCGTCTCGGCTAAGTGAGTACCAAGCGACTGACACCAAACGTATGTCGGCAAGAATTATGGATAGCAAAGCCCCCTGTAATGTTACGCAATGCTGAGATACCAATTCGAGCTTCCGAAAGAAAGAAGTGTGAGAAGAGCGGTCGTCTCGGCCCTGGCGGTGGCGGCATTGGCTGCAAATCTCGACCCTATTCCACCCTAGCGAGACAAATGACGATGTCAAATTTCCAACCACTTCCACTGCCGCCATTTGCAGGTGCTCACAACTGGACATGCTGCAGGCCGGGCAGTCATCGAAATGGCTGTCGAGAGGTAGCAAAGGCTGTCTGGGCTTGCGAATAGCCCGTAAGCCTGCCAGGCGCAACTATGCCTCCGTCACTGACGTGGATCACTACCCAAGGCCGGGGGAGCAGATCCATGGATTTACGCTCCTCCGTTCAAAACATGTTCCCGAGCTAGAATTAACTGCTCTCCACCTTCAGCATGACAAGACAGGTGCTGATTACCTGCATATTGCCCGGGATGACAAGAACAATGTTTTTTCGATTGGCTTCAAGACCAATCCCCCGGACGATACTGGAGTGCCGCACATTCTCGAGCACACTACGCTGTGCGGTAGCGAAAAGTATGTATCTACGTCTTTCAGTGCAGACTAGAGACTAAACATCATCAAGGTATCCCGTCCGCGATCCGTTCTTCAAGATGCTTCCGAGGTCTCTTTCCAATTTCATGAACGCCTTTACCTCTTCGGACCATACTACCTACCCATTCGCCACGACCAATCAACAAGACTTCAAGAATTTGATGTCTGTATATCTAGATGCTACGCTGCACCCTCTTTTAAAGGCCGAGGACTTTACGCAAGAGGGATGGCGAATAGGCCCAGAAAATCCGATCGCAGCGGTGTCAGAGGGTGCAAACGATCAAATTGACAAAAGACTAGTATTCAAGGGTGTGGTGTACAATGAGATGAAGGGACAGATGTCGGACGCCAGTTATCTATACTACATTCGCTTCCAGGACCACCTCTTCCCCGCAATCAACAATTCTGGTGGCGATCCGCAGAAAATGACGGACCTGACTTATGAACAACTAAAGCGCTTCCATGGAGAGCATTACCATCCTAGCAATGCGAAGGTCTTCACATATGGAGACATGCCTCTTACGGATCATTTGAAGGAGATTGGCTCGCGTTTGGAGGAGTTTTCAAGGATTTCGCCAGATAAAGAAATTAAGGCTCCGATCGATCTGGGTCAAGGACCACACTACATTACGATCAAAGGGCCCACCGATCCTCTGGTACCACCCGAGGCACAATATAAGACATCCACATCCTGGCTTATGGGCGAAACATCAAACGTACGAGAAATGTTCGCGTTGGGCATCGTCGCCAATCTTCTCATGGATGGTTATGGATCACCATTGTATAGAGCACTTATCGAAGCTGGTTTGGGCCACGACTTCAGCCCAAACACTGGGTTTGATAGCTCTGGAAATACGGCCGTCTTCTCTGTTGGCCTAACTGGCGTCCAGCAAGCTGACGTTCCTAAAGTCAAGGAGGCAATTTATTCGGCCCTCCAAAGTGTCAAAGCTCGAGGATTTGATCAAATAAAAGTCGATGGCATTCTGCATCAGCTGGAGTTGAGTTTGAAGCATAAGACGGCTAGCTTTGGCATGGGAGTAATGCAGCGCTTAAAGCCGGGATGGTTTAACGGTGTGGATCCATTTGATGCGCTCGAATGGCAAGAGACTGTGGATGCATTCAAAGCCAAATACGCTGAAGGCGGCTATTTGGAGGGACTCGTGGAAAAATACCTACTGAACGATGCGACACTGACTTTCACAATGGAGCCTTCTGAAACCTATGGACAAGAGGTGGCAGAGGAAGAATCGAGTCGCCTGGCGTCGAAAATATTGGAAACCACGAGACAATATCCTACCGAACAGGAGGCACGCGAGAACCTGGAAAAGCGGGAGCTTGAGTTACTTGAAGTACAGGACAAAGCTCGTAACCAGGATCTGAGTTGTTTACCATCCGTCCATGTTCGGGATATACCTCGTCAAAAGGTAAGTAAGATCATTCGTGATGACACATTAGGTGCTGTCAAAACCCAATGGCGAGAAGCTCCTACGAATGGACTGACCTACTTCCGAGCCGTGAATAAATTTGGACAGCTACCAGACGATTTACGGGAGATGATACCTCTCTTCAGTGATGCTATCATGAGGCTGGGCACCAAGAACAAGACTATGGAGCAGCTCGAGGAATTGATCAAATTGAAGACAGGCGGCATAAGCGTTGGCTACCATTCTTCCACTTCACCATTGGCAATTGAAAAGTGTGAGGAGGGTCTTGTGTTTGCTGGCTATGCCCTCGACCGGAACGTACCTGACATGTACGAGCTTTTCCGAATGATCATTCAAGAAACCAATTTTGACGGGCCTGAAGCTGAGCGAAACATTCGGCAGCTTTTACAAACAGCCGCAAATGGCGCCACTAATAGCATAGCAGAGAGCGGGCATTCCTATGCTCGTCGTTTTGCGGAGGCAGGCTTGACGCCTCAAGGCCGCCTCGCCGAGCAAATCAGTGGCTTAACTCAAGTCAAGCTCACCACCTCCCTCGCGTCCCGCTCTGCATCCGATGGACTCGGTGATATTATCTCAAAGCTCAAAGCCATCCAATCCTTTGCACTCTCCAACAACAACAGCTTCCGAGCCGCTCTTACCTGCGGCCCCGACTCCACCACCGCCAACGAATCCCACCTCTCAAATTTCCTCTCTTCCCTCCCCTCTTCAATCACCATCTCCCCCTCATCCTCTCCATCATCGACCTACCCCCGCAACGCCAAAACCTTCTTCCCCCTCCCCTACCAAGTCTACTACTCCGCCCTCTCCCTCCCCACCATCCCCTACACCTCCCCGGACTCAGCGCCCCTCGCCATCCTCGCCCAGCTCCTCACGCACAAGCACCTGCACCACGAGATCCGCGAAAAGGGCGGGGCCTACGGTGGCGGGGCCTACCACCGCGGCCTCTCCGGCGTCTTCGGCTACTACTCGTACCGCGACCCGAACCCGCAGAACACGCTCCGCGTGATGCGCGAGTCCGGCGTCTGGGCGCGGGAGCGGCTGTGGTCGGAGCAGGATCTCGAGGAGGCCAAGTTGAGCGTGTTTCAGGGGGTCGATGCGCCGGAGAGCGTGAGCCAGGAGGGGATGGTGCGGTTTCTGAGTGGGGTGGATGAGGGGATGGAGCAGAGGAAGCGGGAGCAGTTGTTGGATGTGGGGATGGAGCAGGTTAGGGATGTGGCGCAGAGGTATTTGGTTGATGGGGCGAAGGATAGTAGTTTGGCGGTGTTGGGCGAGAAGTGGGCGTGGGTGAAGGAAGCGGAAGGATGGGAGGTGAGAGATTTGGGGATGAAAGGTGTGGATCAGGAGGTTGCAGAAGAGGAGGTGGGTGAATTGAGGGATGTGGCATTGTAAAATATAGATATAGATATTCTTTCTCACCTCACTTTGCTTGCTTGTAGCGTTCACCTTGTCGTATATACATTCGTGTTTGAAATTTATTAATATCTGTTCGCTAATCAATCACTCATGCCACGACCCCGATACCTGTGATCCGTGGTGATGTGCGGGTAGCACGCTGAGTAAGCGAGACAGCGTCTTTCGAGGTAGCCTTCCCTTCTCAGCCATCCATAATTACCTTCGTAATACAGACGCGCTTCAGAACAGCATTTCACGGGTCTCCAGCAAGCCTTCCAGTGCATTCTCATATTGTTGGAAGACCTCAAGTCATGGGACTCATTCCCTAGCGCAAGAAGAAAGTCCACTCCACGTTGCTAGCCCGGCGCTTGAGAGAGTTGCAGAGTGGTTTGCTCGTGGCATCTCCGGCTTTCAGAACCGCCATGTCGTAAGGAGCTGCTTGGCGGACTACAGTTCGGCGAATATATCATGCATGCACCGAGAATAATAGGAGGCTTGTACCATCGGGGCTGGCTGGAATGTGCAAAGGGATTTCCTGACAGGACGAGCGTGTGCATGTGGCTTGAGAGAAGATTTTGAGCGGCCACACATGGGTTGATGGATGTTCTTTTGGCAGTATAGATGATGTGTAATGGTAATAGCCAGTACCTGCTCAACTACTCGTCCGGCATCTTGATCGTCGCGAATGTGAGATGCTCTATGTTGTGAGTACGAGAAGGCTGGAGGCAATACAACCATGTATGAAGCATCGGATGAGACTGGAAGTTATCAATTTGTAGCTTTTGACCTTAAGTGCAGTCAAGTAATCCTCATTTTGGGCTTGGACGTGGCGAGCACGTGGAGCGCGCAACAGGCGCAAAGTGGTTTTCGCGATGTGGAACGCGACGCGACTTTCCGCGCCAGCTTCAACCCACATATAGATAAACTTGATTCTACCATGAATGAAAATGACTGACGCTACCAATGATCTTTTGCAATATCCCTCGTAAGCTGATATGCCTTTTAGCCAGTCAATGTCACTAATTCTTGGTTGGCAGGAACAATGACTTCCCCACGCTCGAACGTACATCTTCATCCTATAACCCTCTCCACACTTACGAGCTCGCCAAAGGCGATGACAAGCACTACCAACAGCAGTATGCGGATATGTACTTCACGAGATTGGCAATGCTCAAGAAACCGGTCGAGCGAGTCGCGGCTGAGGCATGGGAAGATCTCCAGGTGAATCGAGCAAGATGGCCGGGAAAAAGCTTTTGCTGATGACTTTGCGGTAAAGGTAGCAGGAGAAAGCGCAAACAAGGTAGACAGAGTGCTGGCTGTCCGTCAGGGCCAGCTGTGCTGGGTCGTGGGCACAATATATATGGACATGCCCTTAAAGCCTAATGTGCTTGACGACATTTCAAAAGAGGTCACGATTCAGCCGCATGAACGCGCGAAATTGAAGATGGGCTGAATGTGAACTAGCACTGGATAGCCGCTCCCCCGCCCCGTGCAAAATTTACATCAGCAAACGGACAAGACCAAATCATGCTCGAAGATGAATCTGGACGAATCCGACTCACCGGAAGCTTCCTCCCAACTCAGCTACTTGTTACCGGCTGTATAGTTGCTGTTCTGGGCACAGAAAACATAGACGGGGAATTCGACGTCATTGATCTCAAAGTCGCTGATTTACCAGCTCAGCCGGAGCGTTGGGCACAAGGCGGCATGTCCGCAAAAGGAACTACGGATGCTATGCAAAATGGGACAGTGCAAGGAGGCAGACTTGCAATAGTGAGCGGTCTGGGCATAAGTGGCGATGCAGCAGATACGCTCAGCTTAGATCTCCTAACCGAATATCTTCTCGGCGAAGCCACAGGCCCAGAATCACAGGCATCCGCGGCCAACATCTCCCGTCTACTCGTTGCTGGAAACTCCATAGCCCACGGCTCCCCGATTCCGTCACGAGAAGACATGGCCGCGAAAAAGAAGAAATACGGATATGACCCTACCGCGTACAATGCCGGTCCCACCGAACGTCTCGACACCCTCCTTGCCACACTCCTTCCCTCACTACCCATAACTCTCCTTCCCGGCCAAAGTGATCCAGCAAACGTCTCTTTGCCTCAACAGCCCCTGCATCCCGCGCTTTTCCCTCACAGCAGAGCTTATAGTCTCATGCCTGGCGAGTCGGTTCAAGAAGCAGGCTGGTTCGACAGCGCGACGAATCCCTGGCAAGGCGACATCGACGGTTGGCGAATCTTGGCCTCTGGGGGACAGACGGTAGACGATGTGTTCAAGTACGTGGACAGCGAAGATCGTCTCGAAATGATGGAGAATATGTTGAGATGGAGGCTCGTGGCGCCGACCGCCCCTGATACGCTGTGTAAGTACCCGATTGTGAGAGAACGTGAAATTCGCTGCTCGGCGGCAACTGAATCAATTGGTTGAAACAGGGTCTTATCCGTTCCAAATGAAAGACGCATTTATCATCTCCGAATGCCCGCATGTCTATATTGTTGGTAACCAGCCAAAATTCGAGACTGCGGTTATTGAAGGTCCGAACGGACAGCAAGTGCGATTAATTGCCGTACCAAAATTTCGGGATACTGGTGAGCTAGTGTTGATGAATACGGAGAATCTTAGCGTGGAGCTGGTTAAGTTCGAGGTATTTGCAAAAAGCTGATTAACTGGCAGAGGTATTTGCATTGAACGGAGCATGGGTCTAGGTTTGGCAGGTATACAGTGCTAATTTAGAAGGATGATTGATCCTTACTCCTGTTTCAGTGAGTGTATCCAACCTGGTCTCTTGACCCGCGAAATATTTGTGAAGAATAATAGTGAACACTTTGCGCTTTTCTCGCCAGAGGCGTACATAATAAAGCAATTTGATTATTCCATTTTTCGGCTGTGTACTAGAATGCCAATAAGCACATAGGCGGTCTAAAATGTATTGGACATCTTATTAAGGTACCCCCTCTTCTGTTTAACAGATCTAGGTAAGGACTATCATTGTGACATATCTCGAGCCCATTTACGACTGTTATTGTGATTGTTAAACTTGAGATGGAGAGAACTCTACTTACTTTTTGCTAGCTACGGGAGTGCATAGCCGAAAAACGGAATCACTGTATCGGAATGCTCCTATTATATTTACTTATTGTCTTAATATACTTATCTACATCTTATTGAATTAAGTCGGTCTGACCGCCCTTCATTTACGAGGCCAATGTCATTGTTGAATCATGCACAGCAACGTTTGACGGGAATGGCATGACTTCTGCTGCGGCGTCCCGGTAGGCATGCATACTGGTGACAGAAAAGGGCGAACACCAATTGAGGGTCCACTCCATAGATTTACGGCTTTCACGTCCATTGTTACGATAAGAGTGGCGATGGGATTCGAAGCGATATCTAATTAAACTTGAGATATTCAGTTGGGAGGCGCCTCAAAAGGTGTTCGCATTGTTTTGTCCACCGCACGGTAGGGGCTGCGGTCTCGTCTCTTCTAGCTACTACAATCAAATACACAGTTGACCAGAACCCCTATGTTCCTCTGCGCACATAATAACTTCTGGTGAAACGAGGGTGAATTTTATTTACGGAGCAACTACTATATACATGAAGCTTAAGATGCCACCTACCCATCCACTCCACCAAGTCAGCTCAACCTTTCATCCCCTTTACGCAGCTACGGCTTGTACTGCGTAAGAAGACTATCATAGTAGGAATAAGAAGTCCCACTCGGCGGCTCGAAGCTCGCCCAAGTAGTTCCCCACCAGGGGCCCGCTGCCCACCATGAACCTCCGAGCCATACATTCGAATTAGCTGAAAGGTGCTGCAACAGGCCCTGCACAGCGCTGTAGCAAACACTGTTCGGGCCACCGGCAAACTCGCCCAGAACACCCTTCTTTCCGTTCTGCTGAAGCCATTCCGTCGCGCCGATAATTCTCTGCACGCCGATGTTCGCGTTGACGCAGGTGGCGCTCGTGCCGCTGCCGTCGCTGTCGAGGTATTGGTGCATCTCGTAGACGAGCTTGTTGCTGGGGTCGGTGAGCGCGGCGAGGTTGGTGTTGGTCGTGTTCCAGGTCCAGGCGCCCGTGTAGGAATTGCCTTCGGCGAAGATGTATTGCGAGGTGGCGCCGGTAGCACGGATGGCGTTGATAGCGGCTTGGTTGAGGTTCAGGACGAGGGTTTGGTCCATGTCGTGGTATTCGTTGTTGGTGTCGAAGATCTGTGGAGGGCAAATATTAGGTGGGCGGAGCATGTCAGGGACGTTTAGCATGTTGTAGGGAGGAAAATGGGAAAGGGGCAAAATGAAAAAGGGGGAAATGGGGATTACATACGACTTTGGAGTTGCTTTTGAAGGGAGTGGCTAGGTGGCTCCAAAATGTACCGAAGTCGGAAGTGCTGGTGATGATATTGCCGTCGTATCTTTTGGGATGAATCGTAAGCGTAAAGCGTTGAAGACGCGTATCTCGGTATTTGCATGTGTTTGCTCGCTTACCTGCCATAGTTATGAGGATCGATAACCGCGTAGGCGCCGTGACTGGTAATATAGTTTATGGTAGCGGAATAATTGTAGAAATACGGATTCTGAATATTGGCGGTGATGGATCCGGGGGCCATACGTTCCATCATGAAGGGGACACGGAAGAGGTTGAAGCCTTGGCCGATGAGGGTCTGGAAACATCAGTTTCTTAAATCAATTTCGGAGAGAAGGTCTTATACAGAAATCGTATCATTGTTGGGGAAGTAGAAGTCAACGCCCCATGTACCTGGAATGGCAGTGCCAAACTCAGCGACGGATTCACTGACACCGAGCCATTGCAGAGCAGCAGAGGCTGGTGCAGCAGCGAATGCAGCAGCAGATACGAGCAGGGATGACTTCATGGTAAGCAAGACGAGATTAAGAGAATGAAAAGAAGCGTTCAAAATCAGCTAGAAGGGCCAAACAAAGGAGATTAACTTGACTTTTATACACGCTCTTAATTACGGCCAACCTTATGCTAAGAACCCTACAATTAGGACGTACCAAGCATCCTCAGGCTAATTCTTTCTTCCAGAACATTTCTCCGTGTAGAGAAAGCTGATCGACAGACGCAGGGCAAATAGGGTCGCCGACGCTTGTCTACATTTTGGTAGTTTTATTGCAGGGTCTCTCTTTGGGAGCGTTCAACCCCGACTTCATGTCTTCTCCGGCGTCGAGATTCAAAAACCCATACCAATGATATTTTTCCAAGAAGTCATGTGTCCTTAGTAAAGTTTAGACCCGAGTGCTGTCATCCGAACGGCGGAAGATCTGCGGGTGATTGTTACACCGCGAGGGTGGAGTGCAATTTATTTCCAAAGCGGCTAATACGGTTATTCCCTCACGCAGGGTTTATCCAATCCCATCCAAGCAGGAACCTAATTAAAGGTTAGAGCATCGTTGCTAAAATTGATCTGCAGAGAGCTTTAAAATGCCATTGTATAGCCACGATGATTCCTAGTATTAGCGATGATAGCTGCCGAACACGAAGGTTGAAGACGAGCAAGCTTCTTTCTCAAAATTTGCAAGGGATAAAGTGAAGTTACAAGAAGAGAAGGCCTCGATCGTTTCTATCCGAAGGCTTGAAGAAGAATGACTATCGTCTTTAGGAGTCAAGATTAGGGTGGTCAGGCTTGAGGAGGTGGGACGTCGCCATGACTTGCGGGGCGAGCGGGGATTGCCTTTCACTATTCTAGTAGACTACACTCCATATTTTACAGCAAGGTACGGAGTACTTTGCTGCTCATAACGTTCTCAATATCAAGAGCAATTTCCTTGTTTAGACTTAGACCTCATAGAAATCGATGGTAACGAAATCTTACTTCGGAATAATCTATGGACTCCAACTCTAGAAGCTAAATATTTTGAATGGGTACGAAGGTCTGGGAATTCTCAGCTTTTGAATTTAATAGGAGACCGAGGGCTAAGCAGGTGTCACAGCCGAAATCCGGAAGAGTTGTGGCGAATAAATTTTTGCATCAAGGGACATCGGATTCGTAGCCCTAATGGTTGGCGATATATAGCGAATATCGATCGGGACCCTTCCCATCTATTACTTACCAACTATATTATCAATTGGAAACAAACTAGGGATAAGCCTCAACCAAGATTATTAGGTAGTTAGAACTACCAACTAAAGTCGGGGGGTTCCCCAATAAAGTGCCCAATTCGTTCTGGAATACCGCGCATGTACTCACATATCACGATGCACACGCTCATATATACACGCTCATATATCACTATTACTTAACTATGCTAAATTTTGCTAAATTTTTTCACCCGCGCAAGTGACGGGGTGTGACGCCAGGTGGCTTACGTAATGTGTCTTGCCTGGAGTTACTTCCATGACATTCTCCAATTTCGATACTCTCCGTTCTTCTACCTCATTTGTTCTCTGAAGCGCTATATTATTGAACCTGACTAGAGACATCCTCGCCATGACTTCGAATAATACTATCCAGAGAACAACAACAACACCATCACCACCACCAGTAGTACCACCTGTAGAAACTGAAGTGTCTTTCTATTGTATAAAGCTAAGTTCTACCAGAGGCGGAAGGTGAATAAATTCGCTAATACTAATTGTGGCAGCTTCCGCCAAGGTCCTCAATCTAGGCTAGGCAAACAGAAGGCAGTTCCTTCCTCAACACCACCAACCTCGCCGAACGTCCTGCCGCTCGCAATGTCGAATCTGAGCATTGCCCTGCCAGCCACCCCCCGAACGAATCAGCGGAGCTGGAGGACCGTATGGACACATAGATGAGCCTGATCGAAGAGAATGAGACATACGAGTGGCAGAGGAGAGGAGGCAAATGCCAACTTCATAAATCAACAACGCGCCGGGCCTGCAGATCTGTAAATCCAGGTTCCGAAGACACACGTGCCGGGTCTGTAGATCTCGCTCCGAAGAGAAGCGTGTAGATCCAGGTTCCGAAGACACACGCGCCGGGTCTGTAGATCTCGCTCCGAAGAGAAGCTTGTAGATCCAGGTTCCGAAGACACACGCGCCGGGTCTGTAGATCTCGCTCCGAAGAGAAGCGTGTAGATCCAGGTTCCGAAGACACACGCGCCGGGTCTGTAGATCTCGCTCCGAAGAGAAGCGTGTAGATCCAGGTTCCGAAGACGCACGCGCCGGGTCTGTAGATCTCGCTCCGAAGAGAAGCTTGTAGATCCAGGTTCCGAAGACATCAACACCGGGCCTGGCATGATCAGGTTCCGACAATATCAATACCGGGCCTGGCATGATCAGGTTCCGAAAATATCAACACTGGGCCTTGGTACTCCAGGCTCAGGAGATCGACACCGGGCCTGGCATGATCAGGTTCTGACAATATCAACACTGGCCTTGGTACTCCAGGCTCAGGAGATCGACACCGGGCCTGGCATGATCAGGTTCCGACAATATCGACACTGGGCCTTGGTTCTCCAGGCTCAAGAGATCGACACCGGGCCTGGCATGATCAGGTTCCGATAATATCAACGCAACACTGGGCCTTGGATATCCAGGTTTAGGATCCGAAGATATTCTGCATATGGCATAAATTCGCCTTATCGCATTCATTGCAATCAGTTCAAGGAACTGGTATGCTTTGAAGGTACTAGCATGAATTCGCCTTATCGCATTTATTGCAATCAGTTCAAGGAACTGGTATGCTCCGAAGAAATCAATTTCAATCAGTTGAGACATTTCGGACCAACTGTATTTGATGTCATGGGCCGATCCCCTTGATGTCATGGGCCAAACCCCGTCTGTAAGGTCTTACTTCAGTCGAAATTCAGCAGATGAATTTCTCTTACGGGCTCATTTTTTGCTCAGCCAATGTGTCGTACGTTCTCGTCGTGCTGGGTGTTAGTAGCCAATCATTCCTTCTGGAAGAGATCGAAAGGATGAATCGGTGAACTAAATCGACACAGTCTTAGTGGCGTTTGTGATGAGCCTATATTCGGCTCAAGTCAAACGTAGCCATGGACGTTCTTGAAAACTCAACACTATCAACATTTGCAGAGTGTTCAGAATCTTACGTATCCTTTGAAGATGACAGTCTAGGTAAGTTTCTTTCTCGAGTTTCTATAATTAGCAAGCTCCAGGTCTAGGGATATTGTAGTTGTGAATGCAGTTCGTGCTTCATTTATGATAAATGTACGAAGTACGGAGGTTTGTCAGGTGAGATCAGGCTCAAGCCTGGAAAATGGGGCACCATGCCCGGATGCGGACGTCGTGAGCCCTTAGCAGGTCGCGCGGGCGCGCCTGCATGGATACACTGATTCCTCTATACATCTAATTGTCGGTGAAATGAAGGCAATATTTGGCGGGATTTACCCCCGTATGGCGCCATGACGGCCGTTAATCTCTTCAGAAAGCGTCCCTGGGCAATAACGGCATTGCATCGAGGCGGTAGCGGCCCTTTCAAGCGCCTTCCTGATGTTCCTTGCAGATCAATCATAAGGCATTCGTGAGCATGCTCGCATAGGCGCCGTACCATCGGACATTGATACCGTAGATAGTCCCTGTTCCTTCCATAGACGCAATCTTCATTTTAATCAACGAATGTGCGACGTTCTTGTACAGGCTACAGCAACGTCACTCACTCCTGCAAGTGCAATAATATGTGTTTGAGTTCATGTAGCCGAATTGGAGGCCCCGAAGTTACTCGAATTCAAAATTTCTCCAGCTAGAACGTATGAGTCGGTCTCAGAGGTTTACTCCACGGCAATCTTCCCAAAGCTTCTCCTGATAGACTTCCCAAGACCCAAGCACTCTGCTCACGCATTTCTCCTCTAGGCCAGTTGCTGTATCTTCCCAACGTAGTACAGCGCGACAGAGTGTATAAGGCGACGAAACGTATCGCCTTGTATGTTCTGCCGAAGCGCACCCTGCATGTTTATAGTACGCAAGCTCGAAACCCCTTTCTGCCCTCAGAGCAGGTGAATCTATGCCATTTAGAAGTACACAGCGCAGCAGTTGAGTTGTTCGTGAACGAAAGTCTAAGTGAGACATATTGTAATGAATGGCGTCGAAGCACTTTGGTATACTTTTTGAGAGCCATGAAATCCATGCTAATAGAGAAAAGAAACCAGGAAAGGTACTAATTGTTTTCTTCAAAAGACTTTAGGGCGTCTTCGGTGATATCGAAGCCAGATGGATCTTTCGTAGGGTCAACGGCAACCTTCGCCACGATTCTATGGCTGTCCTTTTGAGCACTTTCCGCAACGCTTCTGTCCTCGGCGTTCTTATTAGCCTGAATGATAAGCTCCTGCCGTCCGTCCGGCAGTGTCGAGCCTTTGTCCGCCCGCCTTAGAGGTTCGAGATGGCCAGAGTCGCTGACCTCTTTCGGCGCCCTGGGCCTTCTGAACAAACTTAGTGCAAGGCATTGACTCAAGGAATTTCTTGAAGATAGACTTTGAGATTGGAGACATAATGGGATAGTGGCTTGACCCTGTCAGCGAGAGGACACATGAGATATCGAAAGAAATACATGCAGACAGTGTTGTATATGATGGGCTGTCTTGAAATGGAGAATCGCCTTTTCAAAAGAGAGAGTTTGCAGATTAGACGCGTGGTATTGAGATGTCAGTCTATGTTGTCTGAGTAAGTTGAGCAAATCTACTCTTACTTATAGCCATGGTTGGTGTTAACGCAGGCGCTGCATGTTCTAAGTCCTCTTAAGTTCGATGCTTTCTTTAGCTATGCGATCAGCTAATCAGAGGATGGGCGACAAATCTTTTCGCGGCGCAGAGTCTTACGGACTGATGTAGCCATTAGGATACATTGATTGGGACAGCGTCGTTTCATCGATGTAAGCAGCGGTTAAAGATGCTCCAGGACCAAAGAAAAGGGTTGGACTGACTTTGCTCACTGGCTGAATCAATAAGCCACCCTCGCCGCATTGCCGCATAGTGTTTCTGTCGGTATTCTCCTCCCCATAAAAGCGCTAAGCACCTCGTATCGGAATGTCTTGCTGCGGAGGCGCCATAATGCGGTTCAAAATTGAGTGTTTTTCGGCCGTAGCGTGGTGTTTCTATCGTGTCCGTCCGGTCAAACAGTCTGATGACTAAGCAAATCAAATCTTCGCTGTTGTCAATATCGCTTCCGGCGTTCGTCCGAGGATGATATTTCGTTCGGCTCTGGCTTGCTCTGTCATTACGACTCATCCTAACATGATGATGCCGTTGCCAGGTCTACCTTTCGACCCGATCAACATGATTTGCCTCATCACACCAAAACTGACTTTCATAGTCCTTTCTCCGCAATGACGCTCGGCCGAAACTTGTCCCCAAAGATCGCAAGCTCCCAATCGACCCGCTCCCTCCATATACCAAGACATAGCAGTCCGATACCATCACGAGCTCCGACAAATACGAGTTCTTTGTTCAGGTACACGAGTGGGAGATGGCTATGGAACGAGCGAGAGCAAATGGAAGCACGATACCGATGGTTTGATGTCCTTGGTTTGCAGCAAACAGCGTGTCAGGCGGTGGGCGCAGACCGGTGCACATCTTTCGATAATATTGGTGAAGGTAACTACAACAAGGCATATCGGTTGGTGATGGAAGATGGTCAGAGAGTCATAGCTAAGATCCCTCACCCTAATGCTGGCCCACCAGTGCTTACGACCGCGTCGGAAGTGGCAACCATGGAATTTGTCAGGACTATTCTAGATATACCTGTGCCCAAAGTCTTTGATTGGAGCGCTACCGACCAGAATCCTGTTAGCGCAGAATACATTATAATGGAAGAAGCAAAGGGATCTCAGCTCTATGATATCTGGCAGGATCTTCGATTACGATCTAAATGTGATATTATGCACGAAATTGTAGACCTTGAAAAGAAGTTGCTCTCAGTCTCCTTTGACAAGTATGCAACCCCTCGTTCCAATGCCAACGCCCATATCTTGTATGGCTAAAATGTATCGGCAGGATAGGATCATTATACTTCCAAAATTCTGGTATTCCAGGATGCGCGCCTATTACAGCTACTGCTATTTCCCACGAAATTAGCGAACTTATCCTGTCGCGGTTCTGCATTGGACCTGTTGTTCAAAGAGAGTTCTGGGAGAAGGAACGAAGCAAAATGCGTCAATACCACGGCCCCTGTATGCCTCCTAGAGCTATGAGATTTGATATTCCGCTCACAACTTTCGTAGGGAACTCTTCAATAGAGTACCTTGAGTCAGTCGCTAGTCGCGAGATCGACTGGATAAAAGCCTACGCTGATCCACAAAAAGCGACTGATAATCCCTGGTTGTATACAAGTGCACAACAACATTCTCCTAAAGCCCATATAGCTTCTTTGCATAAATTCTTATCCGCAATCCCGTACATTGTCCCCAAAGACCCAGATATCGTTTCGCATAGAATCTGGCACCCAGACTTTCATGCTGGCAACATCTACGTCGACGACCAAGGCCGAGTTTCAAGCATCATCGATTGGCAGGGAGCCTGGACCACTCCAGTATTCATTGGAGCAAATCCTCCTTTGCTTTTAGACTACGGGGTTGACATGTTGATGAAGCTGCCTGACAATTTCAAGCATCTTGACGAGGGCACGAAAAACCAGCTCAGATACCAAGTGTCTCAGTCAATCTTGATTAATTCCTACGAAACAGTGACCACGGAAAAGAATCCTTTGATGTACCGGATGATGCGACATCCCCATGGTCAGACTCTCAAGCAGCTGGATGCATTTGCTGGCTCTACCTGGGATAATTGTCTTTATCCTCTTCAAGAATGCTTGATTCGTCTTGAAAAGTAGGTCAACTCGTTTCATCAGGACTAAATCACCATTAATGACTTTGCAGAGAATGGGAATTTTGTGGTTCCAGTGAGCCATGCCCCTATCACTTTTCGGTAGAAGAGATTCGGGAACATCAAAAAGAAGCTGAGTCTTTCAATAATAACCAAAGCTTCTGGGAAGGACTGCGAGGAATTCTAACGGATGAGGGCTACACGTCGAATGAGACGTTCGGCAAGGCTATCGACGTCCTCAGGAGCTTGCGAGAAAGTGGCCTAGCTCGCTTTGAGGGCGAGGAAAGGAATGAATTTGACAGAAAGACACGTTCGATCCTGGACCTCAGCGCACAGACTTAGCTAACACTCTATTATCTTGATGAAAGAGAAAGTCCATAGAGTAATTTGCGTCCAATTCAATCCAAGTTCAGACGTCCAGCTGTACCTTTCGCAATTGTAAGCTCGCACGGATAGCTGACCCACCGACTAATGCAAATACCCGCTCTTAGGCTAGAAAGAATTGCTTGATAGGTTAAGCGCGCTCGAGAGTCGTTCTTCCAAGAGCGAACACTTCGGCCAGTTGCTACTTTGAGCGTGGTTTGACCGATGCTGCCTTGTCGTGATTGGACCCTCCCGAAGCGTACCCCTCGACAAAGAACGGCTTGTGCGCTTCTCCAGATGGCCAATCGAACACTAGCTTTGGCGACTGATCCACAGATTAGTATCATCCTTGACTGAAATACTTTAGGTAGAACGTATATTCGTACCCATCTAGTGAACAATGTCATTAACTGCCGTAAAGCAGGTTTTGTTGGCGTTTCTGTGGCTGTTGGAAGGATTTAAAAATGTTATCTATTGCACCCTAGGGACATCAACATTCATAACCAGGAGCTCTTTCCAGGGAGCTCGTTAAACCGGTTTTTGTCTCTTTGGGGCAGATCCTTCATAGGGAGTAAGTAAAGGCCAGTGGCATTGGTGCTGGGTAGCCTAAAAGATGTAAAATGTATAATCATCATTAGTTTTACACCAAGAGCTGGATATACCGTGTTTACCTCTGTAATCATGCATCGAAATAGCGGCCGTCGTCAAATTGACGGTGGGGCATTCGGGATCTTAGTCAGGGGCCAGAGCTTGAGAGCGAGAGCTGTGTAAAGGAAAACCGTTAGCCAAGGGTACCTGAAATTTCAGCTGCCGGAAGAAGGGATCAAGTTTGAGAGAGCAGCGAACAGAATACGGACGCATAAGCGGCCGAGAGCTAGAATCAAGACGTAAGAAAGCGTGGTAAATAGACACCGGGCCTGGATCAGCCTCGCAAGGCCGCCTGGAGACCGTTAGGCTGAGATTACGCACCATAACCCGCCTACTTGTCACGGAGAAGAGACCAAAGACATGTTAAGGGCCTCTCTAGGCATGAGTTTGACTCTCAAAAACTAACCTTCTCAGAGTCTCATCGTGACGAGCCTATGAAGCTGTTGCTGCGCCGTGAGCTTTTTTACCAAGACGAGGATCTGAGAGCTCTCTCAACGTGGATGAGAGAAAAAGTATCACCATTTTCATATAGGAGTGACGCGAAGACAAGTTGCACAGCAGGTCCTTTGAAGATAAGGAGCATAGCTTGGCTTATTGCTATCCCACCGGGACTCTCTAGTGATTGTTCTGACAGGAGCAGCCACAAAGATCTTCGGCAGAGAAGCGGGCTTGCATGAAAGACTCGGGAGGCTTGCTTACGTTTGATTTTCTCCGATTGGCTGCAACCCCACGTAAAGCCCTGTCCGCTAAGCGCAGGTTCTCGCGACACTGGTGGGGCCCTGATCTCTAAAGGCAGGACTTGGAGATGATGCTGGCTATTTAAGGAATGTAATATTGAAGAGATTTTCTACGCCTTTTGCATGTCAAGTGGTTTGTCTTCACCAAATACAGCACCTTGGGCGCAGGAGAAAATTATACCTAGACGATCAACATCAATTGACTATCAATAAACACGCTTCCCGCTCTCTGCAGGTCTATCTGCAGTGTCACCATGTCGCCCATCGCGCTCTCCGATGATGGCCATGCCAATGGCAATATTATCGGTACCAAGCGCCAGCGCCTCTCAGAAAGTCGCTTCGACGCCGAGTCGCGCTTTCACGCCTCCTCCTCTCAACAAGCCACCGCCCTCGAAGCCTCACACGCCGCTCACAACTACCACCCTCTCCCTATCGTTTTCTCCCGCGCTTCTGGATGCACAGTATGGGACCCCGAAGGCCGATCTTACCTCGACTTCCTGTCCGCGTACAGTGCCGTCAACCAGGGACACTGCCAGCCGGAGCTTGTCAAGGTCATGACGGAGCAGGCGTCCCGGCTGACGCTGAGCAGTAGGGCATTTTACAACGATGTCTTTCCACGCTTTGCAGAGTTTGTCACGCAATATTTTGGTTTCGAGATGGTATTGCCAATGAACACCGGGGCAGAGGCAGTAGAGACGGCGGTCAAGATTGCGAGGAAATGGGGTTACAAGAGGAAAGGGATCCCCGAAGGGGAAGCCATGGTATTTAGCGTGAAGGAAAATTTCCACGGAAGGACGGTAAGGAATACAGTGCAAAAGATGGGATGAGGAGTGAGCTAATAGTAGGCTTGCAGTTTGCAGCAATTACAATGTCAACGGATCCGGAATCGAGAGATAATTATGGCCCTTACCTCCCAAATCTGGGCAGTGTTTGCCCAGTCACGAAGAAGGCGCTTCACTATGATAGCGTTGGGGATATCAGAGAGGCATTAGAGGTCCATGGCGCAAAGACAGCTGCAATTTTAGTCGAGCCTATACAAGGCGAAGCTGGAATCGTCGTCCCAGACGACAAATACCTACGAGACGTCAAAGATCTCTGTGAACAACACAATGTGCTCCTGATTTGTGATGAGATCCAGACCGGCATTGCCCGAACCGGCAAACTGCTTTGCCACGAATGGAGCGGTATCAAACCCGATCTCGTTCTCTTAGGCAAGGCCATCTCGGGTGGCATGTATCCCGTATCCTGTGTCTTGGGCTCCAAAGACATAATGCTTACCATTGAGCCTGGCACCCATGGCTCTACTTATGGCGGTAATCCACTTGGATCCGCAATCGCGATTCGGGCCCTCGAGCTTGTCCAGGAGGAAAATATGGTCGCGAACGCAGATCGACTGGGTCAGATCTTCCGTCAAGGGCTGATAGATCTCAGGAACCCCATGATCAAGATTGTACGCGGAAAAGGATTACTCAATGCGATCGTCATCGACGAGGCCCGAACGAATGGGCACAGCGCATGGGATTTGTGCATGTTGATGAAGGAGAAGGGTTTATTGGTAGGACGCGCGCTCAAGATTGCCCATGTTAAAGAAAGTCTTGCTGATGCTGATGGTGGGCAACAGGCGAAACCAACACATCAAAACATCATTCGCCTGGCGCCGCCATTGGTGATTACGGAGGCGCAGATCCAGCAGGCATTAAGTATCATTAAGGAAGCCATGGAAGAGTTGCCCACTTTGAAAGGAAAGAAGGAGGAGCAGATAATCCCTCCTGGTGAGAAGAACGTGCATATTGGAGTGGATAATTGATGGATTGCTACAGATTGTATTTCTGAGACGAAAATCTCATGCATGTCCTTGCTGAAGGGGAATATTTTGGAATAAGCATTCTACTACACGCGTCTGCGAAATAGAATAGCAGTAATTTTCCTTGAGGATTTTGGCACCGTGATCGACATATGCTCGTATGACAGACCTGTTTTCCTTCGGGACACGAGTGGTACCACCAAGGCTTTCGCAAGGCGTACAGGTTAAAACGATAGTTACACATAACAGAAGCCGAATGTGTTTGACTGTGTATGACATTGCTAGGTATTGATTGTGTCGTACGAAAGATTGTTTGCTTACCCCCTACCCGTACCAAAATTTCTCTGCATATATAGAGCGTCCTGGCAAAGCATGCTTCAACACTTCAACACGCCTTCGCGCTGCATTAAACCGCAAAGACATGGCCTTGCCTGCATCAAACGCTTATTTTTTTGGCTCAAGGTTTCCGAAGCTTCAATCCTATTTACAATGCAACGGTCAGAATAAGCTCCATGGAGACGTACGAACAAAAGCGATCACCCAGGCATCCAAGATCCGACAACATCAATACACTGAATACGATATCTCCGTTGGGAAGAGGCTTCGGGGAAGGATGGCTGATTAATGGGTATCCCCAGAATATCCCATCATGCTAATGTCTCTTACGACGAACTTTCGGTGAGGTCTGAACAAGCATTGCCAACCTCTGCAAAAAGTTGCTTACGTTGTTCCGTCGACCTGCCCAATGCAGGCTTTCCCCACTTTTCGACGCACATCAAGCAGGCATCATCGACCGTTTACGTCGCTGCCTGCAAGACGGCATAACGTCCTTGACCGACGGAAGCCGACCGCTTACCACTAGACCTACCACAAAGCGCATTCTGAGTCAAGCTTCTATGCAGCGATGCGCTTTGAAACGCCATGGCGCTCACCTGTCTGCGTTAGAACTGCGAGGCGAGTGGGAGGATGCGTCAGATACTTGGTTGTATCAAGCAAGAAGTACGAAATGTTGACCTCGGTGAGTCTTTTTCGACCCTGTTTAGACTGGGGCCGACGGCACAACGATGATCTCTGCATCTTGCGTCTCGCTCCGCTGCGTGAGACGGACTCGGCCAATCAAAGGAGCTGGACTTAGTGATCATTTTGCCCCAACGGGACGCAAACGGCCGTCGGGGCAGTTCCGGCCCGACATTGCTTGCGGAGTGGTGATGCAAAGTTGGTTTGCCCGCCACGGACTACGCCAGTGACTACTGTTACATAGTGAGTGAATCGCCGGGGTATGTTTTCAAGATGCACTCGGCACTTTTATCCGCTTCTCATTTCCATCTCACTTTTCCTTCTCTCGGTGCACTGCAGAGATTGATATGTCCACGCCGGGCGAAGAGAAGGAATGGCAAGCGAATGATCAGATTGGCGCCGCAAATAGCACCAATCATGCAGAGCCTGTCGCCACAGAGCCATGGCAGAGAGTGGGGACGGAGAAAGAGCTGAATGCGGAGACGCAGATGGATCCTGAAGCAGAAGAGTCGAAAAAAAAATTTCACAAGAATGCTATTTCGAGGGAGTCGAGTGGGACCGACACCAGCGAAAACGAGTCTGATGCTAAAAGCGAAAAGAAAGAACCCCAGAAGAGGAGTTGGGGAGAACGGCTCAATCCTCTTAAGACCAAGCATAAGCCTCCCATACCGACGGAAAGACAGCCTTCAAGAGAGTACGGCGCAAACATTCTCAGCATCATCACATTCCAATGGATATCCCCTTTAATGCGGGTGAGTATTTGGACGCTCGGCCATTGTTAATATTCTTACTAATCTTCTCAGGTCGGATACCAAAGGACTCTGGAACCCAACGACATATGGCTTGTCAACCCAAACCGAAGTGTCGATGTTCTTGCTGCAAATCTCTCGGCATCCTTTGATAAGCGCGTGAAACGAGGTGATGCGAAACCACTAGTTGGGGCGCTGTATGAGACCTTCAAGTTTGATTTCGTACTTGGAGGCCTTTGTCAACTTACTTCAAGCATCGTCCAAGTCATCTCACCGTTCACACTGAAATACTTGATTACTTTTGCTGGCGAAGCATGGGTTGCACAACATTCTGGACAGCCACAGCCATCAATAGGCCGCGGTCTCGGGCTGGTATTTGCAATCTGGATTATGCAAATAATACAAAGTACTTGCACAAATCAGTTCCTTTACCGAGGTCAAATGAATGGAGGGCAGGCTCGATCGGTGATGATTACGGTAATATTTGACAAGGCGATGAAACTCTCAGGAAGAGCGAAGGCAGGAGGTAAAGCACTCGAAGCTCTCCCAACGGATGTCAAGCCCGGTAGCAAAGAAGAGAGACAATGGTACAAGAAAATGCTTGGAAAGAACTCTAAGAAAAAGAAGGAGCAACCCGATATTGCAAAGGGCGTATCTGGAGATGGAAGAGGATGGGGCAATGGCAGAATTATCAACCTAATGTCTACAGACACATATCGTATCGATCAGGCTTCGGGCATGTTTCACATGATTTGGACCTCCCCCGTTTCCATCACGCTCACTCTAGTCTTGCTTCTCATCAATCTCACTTATAGCGCGCTCTCCGGTTTTGGTCTCCTGGTTATCTCGATGCCTATTCTGGGACGAACCATTCGTAGCTTGTTCAGACGTCGTATGCGCATCAACAAGGTGACCGATCAGAGAGTCAGCTTGACTCAAGAGATTCTGCAGGCCGTGCGATTCGTCAAATATTTCGGCTGGGAAACGAGCTTTCTAGACCGTATCAAAAAGATTCGAGACCGAGAGATCCGTTCAATTCAAGTGTTGCTGGCTATGAGAAACGGAATCAATGCTGTCTCGATGTCTATGCCTATCTTCGCTTCGATGTTGGCTTTCATCACTTATTCTCTTTCGCAGCATGTCCTAGACCCGGCCCCCATCTTCTCGTCACTTGCACTTTTCAACTCTCTTCGGTTACCTCTCAATTTGCTTCCCCTAGTCATCGGTCAAGTCATTGACGCCTTTTCTTCCATTCAACGGATTCAGGAATTCTTGCTCGCTGAAGAGGCAGCAGACGACATTGAATGGGACAAAGAGAACAAGAACGCAATTGTCGTCAAGGATGCAGATTTCACATGGGAGAGAACCCCAACCCAAGATCCCGACAAAATACCCGGCAAAGGACCAAGAGGGAAGAAGGAACTAAAGGCAGCCAAAGAAGCAGAGAAGAAATCCAAGAGAGAATCAAAGCTTTCCTCAAAGAGGAACAGTGCAGGAACTGTGAACGTTGATGGCGTTGAGAGTGCTAGTACTTTGACCGAGGAACAACAAGATCCATTTTCGATCAAGGGCATCGATTTTACCGTTGGCCGCAATGAACTGGTAGCTGTCATTGGCACCGTTGGCTCGGGTAAAAGTTCGCTCTTGGCCGCGCTCGCAGGCGATATGAGGAGAACGACTGGTGGCATAACTCTGGGTTCAACGAGAGCCTTCTGTCCGCAATATGCATGGATTCAGAATACGACTGCAAAGGACAACATTACGTTCGGCCAAGAATACAAGCGGGATTGGTACGAGCAAGTTGTTGAGGCCTGTGCGCTGAAACCCGACTTTGAGATGCTTCCCAGCGGCGATTTGACTGAGATTGGAGAGCGTGGTATCACAGTTTCTGGAGGCCAAAAGCAGCGACTAAATATTGCTCGGGCTATCTATTTCGATGCGGATATCGTTTTGATGGATGATCCGTTGTCTGCAGTCGATGCGCACGTTGGTCGACATATCATGGATAATGCCATTTGTGGGCTGCTAAAGGACAAGTGCAGAGTTTTGGCTACTCATCAGCTCCACGTCTTGAACAGATGCGACAGGATCATCTGGATGAAAGATGGACGAATTGATGCTGTCGACACGTTTGATAATCTCATGGCGAATAGCGAAGCTTTTCAAAAGCTCATGGCAACTACTGCTGTTGAAGAAGAGAAGAAACCTGAAGAAGACGATGACGAAGACGAAGTCGAACAAGAAAAGAAAGAGTTCAAAAAGAAGAAAGGCGGAAAGAAGCCTGCTGCTGCTTTGATGCAGGCAGAAGAAAGAGCCGTGAAGAGCGTTGGCTGGGACGTCTACGCAGCGTACGTACGCGCTTCTGGCTCTATGCTAGTCTTTCCACTCGTTTTTCTGCTTCTAGTACTGTCGCAAGGCGCAAATATCAGCACAAGTCTGTGGCTATCATGGTGGACAAGCAATAAGTTTGGCTTCTCCACCGGTGCCTATGTGAGTCTGCTTTTCCCTCTATACATATCCACTGACTAAACAGTCCTCCAGATTGGTGTCTATGCTGGGCTTGGAGCCATTCAGGCCCTGCTTATGTTTCTCTTCTCTGTCGCCCTTTCCGTCTTCGGAACACATGCATCCAAAGTAATGCTCCAACAAGCCATCTATCGTGTCCTACGTGCACCTATGTCCTTTTTTGACACTACGCCCTTGGGACGAATTACAAACCGATTTTCTAAGGATATCGATATCATGGATAATAACCTTACCGATGCCATGCGCATGTATTTCCTTACTATGGCCATGATCGTAAGTGTCTTTGCGCTTATCATTGCATACTTTTATTACTTTGCTGTTGCGCTGGGACCGCTACTCCTCTTGTTTCTATTCTCGGCGAGCTATTACCGCGCCAGCGCACGGGAGATGAAGAGACATGAATCGGTTCTTCGTTCGCACGTCTTTGCCCGCTTTAGCGAGGCAGTCTTCGGTACTGCTACTGTCCGCGCATATGGTGTTACGGACCAGTTTTCGCGCTCTGTGAAACGGGCAGTGGACGAAATGGACGGCGCATATTTTTTGACTTTTGCGAACCAGCGTTGGCTTAGTGTGCGTCTGGACGCTATCGGCAATCTGCTGGTCCTTACGGTTGGTATCCTGGTCGTGACGTCTCGGTTTCAGGTCAACCCTTCGATTGGCGGTTTGGTGCTGTCGTATATACTATCGATTGTGCAAATGTTACAGTTCACGGTGCGGCAGCTATCCGAGGTGGAGAATAACATGAATTCGACAGAACGAATCCACTACTATGGCACTCAGCTCGAAGAAGAGGCACCACTAAAGCTGGCCGACGTCAGAGACTCATGGCCCGAGAAGGGTGAAATCGTCTTCGACGACGTGCAAATGCGATACCGTGCAGGACTTCCTCTCGTCCTTCAAGGCTTGAGCATGCACGTCAAGCCAGGTGAGAGGGTTGGGATCGTCGGGCGTACAGGTGCTGGCAAATCCAGCATCATGAGTACGCTCTTCCGCCTCGTCGAGTTGTCCGGCGGCAGCATCACCATCGACGGCATCGATATCGCTAAAGTCGGTCTCCACGACTTGCGCACCCGTCTCGCCATCATTCCGCAGGATCCAACGCTTTTCCGAGGCACGATCAGGAGCAACCTCGACCCTTTCAATGAACATGCCGACCTCGAGCTGTGGAATGCGCTACGGCAGGCCGATCTTGTGAGCGATGACTCTGATACGAATGACCGCGGCACGCAGGGACGGATCCATCTGGAAAGCATCGTCGAGGAGGAAGGGCTCAACTTCTCCCTTGGCCAGCGACAGCTCATGGCTCTTGCTCGCGCGCTTGTTCGCGGCTCGCAGATTATTGTCTGCGATGAAGCGACCTCTTCGGTCGATATGGAAACTGATCAGAAAATCCAGAACACGATTGTTAAGGGCTTCAAGGGCAAGACTTTGTTGTGTATCGCGCACCGGCTGAAGACAATCATCGGGTATGACAGGATTTGTGTCATGGATGCAGGCCGCATTGCTGAGCTGGACACGCCCAAGAGGTTGTATGAGCAAGGGGGGATATTCAGGGGAATGTGTGAGAGAAGTGGGATCCGGAGTGAAGATTTCAAGGATGTGGTTGAGGAAAGTGACGGGGATGGTAGTGCATCAATTAGCGAGAAAGATTTAGAAAAGGACACTGAGAAGGGAATGCATTGAGCGAGGTGTTTGGTGGCGGCTTTTCGGCACATATGGCATATAGACATCACGAGCAACGAAATGAGCTTAGAACGACGTTGCCGGCATTCAATACAAGTACAAGTCTCTCGGATTCTATGTTTACACAATTTAGCATCCCAGAGCCCCCCTCTTCTACATCCGAACTGTGTCCTTCCTATTACCGAGTCTCATAAGAGTTTTTCGGGGGCGAGAGATGCGACAACGTACTCCGATTCAACACAACGTTCCAATCAACATTCTCCCACCACCGCTCCAGATACTCTCTCTTTCCATACACCCCATACAACGGTAACCACACATGCTCCCACGTATTTACACAGAGCACCGGCACCACGTCCAACCCACCCAGCTTCCGCCTCTCCGTCGGCGACCCCACATGAGGGCCGAACGAACCCACACTATTCTGTACTTCCCTATGCCTTCTCTGGTCCTCGCCCGTCAGTCCCCCCACACTCCCCACATTCTGCGTATTCATATCGACCGACTGCAGCCGCATGTGCGCATCCGCAAAGGGTGACCCGGCCAGATACGTCGTCAGCAGTCGGAAGGACCTCTCGTCCGTCTGGTGCTGCCGCTGCTGCTGCACCAGCCAGACGAAGCCGGGGCCGAACATGGCCTCGGCCGTCGCCAGCAGCTCGTCGCGCAGCGTCTCGAGCGAGCCGAAGGAGTGCACGAGGTGCTTGCCGAGGTTCAGCGGGATCGTGGTCGTGGAGCCGGGCGCGGCGAGGGACTGGAAGAAGAAGTTGTTGTTGTAGGCCATGCTGGCGTAGTTGAAGAGGGCGGCTTGGAGAGGGTCGCGGGCGTGGTGGATGAGCAGTGTTTTGGTGTCTTTGGGTTCTTCGGGCGTGCCTGGAGGGTAGAGGGCTGGTTAGCGAGACGGATCCGGAGATTGGATCGACTGGATCGATTGGAAGGGAGAGGCTGTTCGGAAGGAGGCAAGTCTGGTCATACCGACGGTGAGGTCATTTAATTTTTGGATCATGAGGCTTTGGTAGTCCGTCCAAGCAGTCTCGTAGGACTTGGGATCGAGAAGCGTTCCAACGCCATGCTCTTTCCAATGCTTGTCATGATTCAAGTCTGGCAATGTGTGTCGCCAACGTGCTTGAAATGGACCTGATATTCGCGGACGTCGTTTCTGGAGTCGCAATCTGTCAGCATCAGGTGATCATCATCACATCGAAAGCGAAGCTCGGCCGTACCCATGATTGTGCAGAAGATCGCAAACAGCGGCCGGGCTGGAACGAAGGCCTCAGAAGCATGGCGGGTGAAGAATGGCGAGTCGTGGGCACCAGGGAAATATTTCTTGAAGCGCTGGAGACCCAAAGGGGGATAGTGTGGACATGCGCACGTCCCGCTTCTTGCTTCTCGTCCACTTGTTTCCTCTCTGCAGCCGCTTCTGAGACCTACAAACTCCAACTCTCCTGGATCCTGCTTTTCGTGCGGCTATCAATGGAAATGCCTATGGCCAAACATCTCGAAGAGTCACACGCGCGTGACACTGACAGGACTGCCTTCAGGCGCCTTTGTCCAGTCGGTCAGCGCTCTAAGACCTATTCCTAGAACAAAGAAGATCCCGTCGATCGTGGTAAGAAATATTCGCCATTATCTCCAAGACTTGATCAGCCGGTCCTGCGGGCCCATCAGCGTGATGGTGCGCGTTAAAAACAAGCTGGCTTCTCTTCCATTTTACCGTCGTCTCCGTTTTGCTTCTTCCTCAGTCACAAGCTTTGACTTTCTTTTCAATGAGTCCTGGGCGACGTTTGTAGTCATTCCCTTGTCTTTTCTCTAGTTAGCAGGCTACGTTGCAATTTGTCTACTCCCCAACATACCAGGCCTACGGACCAACGCAACTCTGACTTCATTGCTTATCGGCTGGTCCGCCTCTATTATTTGCCTGCAATGGCGCATTCTCAAATGTCTAAACTTGCCACTATCTGCGCGATCTCCACAACAGTTCCTTCCTCATTTGCACTCTCCATAGCCCTCGATGCGGCCTCTACACTGGGGCTATTTGCACGCGATTCTGATACCTGCTCTGGAAATTCCGACCTAACGCCCTGCGGTGGCGCACTGCCAGCCAACTTTTGCTGCGCTTCTGGGACGTCCTGCATGCCGTTAAACAATAACACTGCAGCTATTTGCTGTCCGAAGGGCCAAGATTGCAACGTCATCCAGCCCATCACCTGCGACACGTCTCAGCAGAATGCGACGCTTCATCCGGATTCTTCCCTTCACTCTACCGACCTCAACGCCCAGCTACCCTCATGCGGCTCTGGCACTTGCTGTCCTCTAGGCTATAGCTGCCAAGACAACGGTTGCTGGATGAATAAAGAGAACGCGAACCCATCCTCTACCGCTGCACCACCCCAACCTGCCACCTATACAGCGTCTGTGGCACATCCCTCCGGCACTTCCAGCGCAGGTGACACTTCTTCCGCTCCTGTTCCATCGTCTTCTTCTAGCGGCATTTCACCCGGCGGTGCGGCAGCCGCAGCGTTCTTTCCTGCCCTCCTGCTCGGTGCCGCTTTGGCATTTCTAGGTCTCTGGCTCTACCGCAAGCGCCGCGAAAAGGTCGCCGGCAAACCAAGGGAACTTCGTCACTCGGACTCCCTCTCTCAGACGGCGCGCAACGTCTCCGACCCCATCTATGACCCCCGCTTCGGCAATCGCACCGACTTCCTCGCGTCTGCTCACGGCGCCAGCGATTATACAGCCGAAATGAGCGGTGCGAACCCCAACGCCGCAGGCGGTGGCGGCTCCCAGCCTATCTCTGGAGCTCGCTCCGAGTTCTCCTTCGAGCCCTCGCCACCGGCCCGAACGCCAGGGACGAGCACTTCAGATCGCGTGCGTTCCATCTTCGGACGCGGCCGAGGCGCCAGCAGTCCACTTAGCCCGCCCAGCGCGCATGGTCCGCCACCTCCGATCATGACGCAGCGCCACAACTCGGGGGAGACGATCGATGTGCTGATGCCGCCGCAGCCGAGTTACGGGAATGGCGAGAGTGGTGGGTATGGTCTGACGCCGCCGGGAGGGAATCCCGCAAGGAATACGACCTTTTCGAGCATGATGGAGCAGGCGGGTTTTAAAAGGAGTGACCTGACGGGTAGGGATAGTGAAAGTGAGCCCAGGAGTGGGGGTCAGGGGTCGGCGCGGGCGCCGGCTGTAAGTCCCAGGAGTAGGTATGTGTGATGAGAACTTGGATACGGGCCGCCATACTATTGTTATATTCTTTGCCAAAGCAACCAAAACGCAGTCGCGATATGAGAGTCACGCGCACTGGAGAACAGGCGAAATCTCGTTGGAGGTTTTCCCCTCAAAAACAGCCCTTAACCAAGCTGCCACGTTCTGGGCGAAATCCGCATCGAAAGGTTCTGGTCGAGCATGTGGAATTGGGTCAGGGAGCACCCAGCTGGGTTTCCCAGAGTCCTCTGTTCTGCTTCCTTTTACTTTTTGATATCATCTACTGGCGCCAGAGAAATTCGGGTTTCCCCGAAACATTAGGTTCTCTGCCAATGTTCGAGATAGCATTTGCATTTTTGGATGCGTTACATGCATGGTTTCGTGTCGATGGCTCTGTAATGGCCGCTTCTTTTTCTCCCCTTCGTAAATAGCTCCTTTTGGGAAGCAAACGCATTGGAGGCGTATCAAGTTTGAGATAGAAATGAGATCTAGCAATTTCTATTCCGTTAAATATTCTACACATGACTTCCCCTCAATTCTCTCTGCATTGCACCAAGTTGCCGCCTCTCCCTCTCTCAATTTCCATTTCCCGGCCTTTCTTTTCCGTACATATGGACCAGGAACAAAAACCTCACCGCAGTAAACCCCTCACCCGCTCGTCAAATGCCGCAACCATCATATCCGCCACCTTCGGCGCAACCGCCCTACTCATGCCCGCATACACCGGATTCGCAAACGCATACTCGAGATACAGATTCACCTCCGTCTGCTCCCGCGCCGGATGCGTCGTCGGCTCCTCCGGCCGCGCGGGCTTCTTCGGCGACGGCGACGACGGCGACAGCGAGGACATGGGCGGCGGCTTGTACGGATACGGATGCAGCGTCCAGCGGGTGAGGAGATGGGTCAGGAGCTCGTTCTTGTTGTTGTTGTTGTCTTCATCGCCGGTACTGCTGGCAGACGGATTGGCGTCGGCGGAGAGGGTGCCGTTGTGGTGCTGGATGTCTTCGTTCGGCAGGGTGGTGATGGTGTTGCCGCTCACGGCTTCGACGACACGGCCGGGGACGCAGTAGACGCGGCTCGTGAAGGACTCGCGGAAGTTTTGCCAGCCGATGGTTAGGGTGGCTTCTTCGGGCCATTGGACTTCTTTTTGTGCTGGGTTGGGTCCGCTCTCGTTGGTGTTGGTGTGAGTGGGTTTGGATGGGATCAGAGTGGGTCGAGACCATTTTGTGACGGTGGAGGAGAGACAGTAGGGTAGGAAGGTGGAGTAGTGGTCAATGTCGGCGATAATGGTGTAGAGGAGGTCGTGTTGGTAAGGGAGGGTACGGGACGCGGTAAAGGTTTGGATGCTGGGTTGAAAGGCGCTTTCGATCAAAGTACGGCTTTGTTTTTGGAGGAATTGGGATTTTCTGAGGGGAGGATGTAGAGTTGTTCGGAGTGGATGGTGAAGGAGTGGTCTGATGAGTCGTGTGCCGTTGCTCATGACGAATGATTGGAATGTAGGTGACTCAATTACTAGTCAATTGGACCTTCAAGTAGAAATATCATTAATTGTCACCCAATTTTGAGAGAACGAATGTGAGAAACTAGTGCTGCTCCCGAGGTTCACCAGGAACCTGGACGCAATTCGTCTTGAAGTCGTCATCGAAAATAACCAAAAAGATTCCCGGCCGGAACCTTGCAGATTCAGGGTCTTCCGTCACCGCCTTGATTCCCACGATATTTTGCCCACACAACTTTTCTGGATACATGTTTTCCCGAGGACCAGGAGGGGGATAGTTCAAAATGACAATGGAAGAAGAAAAGCCTGTGAATCGCCGCAATCGGCAGCAACTCTCCAATGGTATGGAACACATGCGCTTCGCCGTAACCTACGACCCCAAACTCTCCCCGGCCTCCCCTGCACCACCACCTCTCGATACGCTTTCGCTCTCCGAAGAAGACGCCTATGGTGTCCCTGCCTCTCTACAACCTGTCCGCCATTCCCCACGACGGCCGGAAGACCCTTCCAACCATCTCAAGCGCACCGACCCTTTCCAATTCGGCTCCCGCTACCTCCAAGAAGGCGACGACATCTTCGCCTTCAACGCTTGGGACCACGTCGAAACCGATGCCTCCTACGCCGAATTTGCCGAGCTCCAGTATGCCAAGCAGCGGGAAGCGCCCGTGTCGGAATTCAATAAGAAGCGATTCAACGACGATCCTGCCAAATGGTGGGACAAATTTTATGGCTCGAATTCGGCGAATTTCTTCAAGAACCGGAAGTGGCTGCAGCAGGAGTTCCCCGTGCTCAAGGAGGTGACGAAGAAAGGGGCTGGGAAGAAGGTGCTACTCGAGATCGGCGCAGGAGCGGGAAATACTGCGTTCCCAATACTCAAGGAGAATGAGAATGAAGCATTGCGAGTTCATGCTTGTGATTTTTCCAAGAAGGCGGTCGACGTTATGAGGAAGAGTGAGCATTATGATGAGAAATTTATGCAGGCAGATGTCTGGGACGTGGCCAGTATAGGGGATAGTGCATTACCACCAGGACTGGAACCAGGGAGTGTGGATGTGGTATTGATGATTTTCATATTTTCGGCTTTGGCCCCGGATCAATGGCAACAGGCTGTGAAGAACATTTATACGGTATTGAAGCCAGGTGGGCAAATACTCTTCAGAGATTATGGAAGGGGTGATCTATCACAGATTCGATTTAAGAAAGAGAGGTGGATGCAAGATAATTTCTATGTCCGGGGAGATGGGACAAGAGTATATTTCTTTGACAAGGACGAACTGGCATCTATCTGGACCGGAACGCCTACGCATTCCATGCCAGATGAACCCCGAGGTCCGAGCGTTTCTGGAGAAGATAACGAGCTTCAAAAATCGAACGATACTTTTGAAAGTCGGCAGCCTGGCACTAGTCCTGCGTTCAATATTGAAAAAATCGGAATCGATCGTCGAATGCTTGTGAATCGTCAAAGACGTCTTAAGATGTACCGCGTCTGGTTGCAAGCAGTCTTCCAAAAGACGCCTCAAGAGGAAAATTATACGGATCCTCGAAAGCATACCCTGGACGAGCCCGCGTAACCCCTAGCATTTCAAGTTCACAATCGCCGCACTCGAATGCGGCAAATCCACACTCATACTCCCATTTACGCCGACGATTACACTCTCTCCAATGGTCACGTTATCCAGTCTGACCGGCAACCCGTTTTGCAACTCATAATTATAACTGAGTCCATCCCATGTAATCCCGGTAATTGCGTCGCTTCCGTTCGCCATCAACCTACTCACCGTTGCATTTCCTGCACAACTCTCTGGGACCTGGAAACTGTATGTGCTCACCGGTCTGGGGCCCTCAGTGCTTGCGTTAGAATAGTTGTACTGCTGCAGGTTGATCACCATAACGCGTTGAAGAATATTCTCCTGATACGCTGCGTATGCTGCTTCCATCGGGCTAGCAAGGGGAAGATTGGCGATCGACGTGTTTTGGGCTGTACTACTGGCGGTGTTGCCAGAGATATTACCGAGAAAAGCGGCAACAGCAATGTTACCGTAGTAGGGAGCTTTGGTGCCAATAGAGGTGACATTGGTTTCGATAGGCTGCCAAGAGGCATAGCGATAATTGGTGCCCTGATGCATATGAACACGGCGGATGTTGTTGGCAGCGCAGTAGAGATTGAAATCTGCAGGTCAAAATTATTATGCGATTGCAAGAATTTTGTTGGACATGATGGTTTGGGAAGAAAAGAGGAAGCCTACCGACGCCCCACAACGCAGCTCCGAAACTATTTGAAAGTCCTGGTGCACCTTCGTTGTATAACGAATTGGTCTCGCCAAGAATGAAAGGGATTCCCGCGCTTTCGTTCAGATTGGAAAGTAACCTGGACTCGTTGAGCTGATGTGCTACGCTCGCGACGGTCATTGAATGGTTCATCAATGTTCCCTGCAGTGTCACGCCTGGCTGAGTCGCTCCTCCGATATAACTGAATTCAACAGTCAGTTTACCAGCTCCTATATATGTGACGCATGCTGGTCATTTTCACCGAAGGAGACTCACTTATGGCTCGAAATATACTCAATATCCCTATCGTCATCCAGTCCATCTTCCCACGTCCGAATCGGATCTAACGAGTTACCCGTTCCTGCGAAACTGGGCGCCATATACTGGTACTCGCTTGCCGTCGTCAAGTTCGAACAGTTCGCCTGTATCACTGCCTTTATCTGCCGCGTCAAATTCAACCACTCATCGACATAGTCCTGCTCATTCCAGCTGGCAGGCCTCACTATCCCTTGTGCACTCGTTTTATACAGATCCGGCTCGTTACCTAGCTCCCAGACATTCAGTCTTCCATCCTGCCCCAGCGCCTCGCATGCATAGGGCACGGAGTCAAGGAGGGCCGCGCGAGCGCTGCTCGAGTTACGACCGAGATTGAAGCCATGTGAGAAGCGTGTGCCGGGCCACGTAGTGTAAGACTCAAAGTATGGCGGCCCGAAGGTAAGGATGGTAGGATAGTCAGTGGAGAGATTAGGTTGAATGATTCCAACGGTAGCGACAGGTAGGGAAGAATTGAAGATGGCATAGTCTCTGCACAAGGATTCAAGTCAGCAGACTTTTGCTTTTTCTTCAAGAAAATTTGAAACGGGAAATTGGGAGGAAACAGGGAGATTTACTGTGTGTTGCCACCTACGCGAATGAATGGTTTCGTCCCCGTGAGATTTCCAAGGTTGTTCAGGAGATTATTAGAGAAGGTATTGGGATTCGACACATTCCCGGCAAAGTCAGGGAAGGAAGAGAATTCGATGCTGAACGAAACGAACCCTTCAAGCGGTATCCCAGCGCCAGTCGGGGGAGTGTTATTTACGGAGATTGTAGAGGCACTTTTCGGCGGTCCAAAGGAAACTTTTTGACAAACGCCCAGAGTGCTCAGAATTAATACGGAAGAAAAAATGTAGAGTTTTGTCATATTGAGCAACTTAGCTTGAAGCCAATTCTCAAATAAACTCTTGAAGATTGAAAAGAAAAGGTTGAAAATTTTGACCTACGGCGAATTCTTTCGATTTGTACGGAGTATTTTGGCTAATTTTAAATTTGATCGACAGGAAATGGACGAATACAGCATGTTGCTATTCCCCACACCCCGCAATCTAGTGGCGCCAGAGGTGCATCATTGTCCCGGTGTACCTGTAGATCATCGAGCTGGAGGATTTCAAGCCGCAAAACCTCATGTCAGGTGAACATGTTATGTACAACTACACGGAATCTGCTATGCGGTACGTCCAGAATTTTCTGCTAAAGGATTTAAGTCTGGCAAAATTCTATACCTTTCGAACTAAGATAGAAAGCGAATTACGTTTGAATATTTACATGTTTGCTTTAATCCATTCCCACAATTTTCCGAAATACTCTTCATCGACCGGTTTTACGCTCTTCAAAGTTGGTGCAGCTTCTTTCGACTTCTCCATCGCAAATCTCGGCATGTCCTTCTTCTCCGTCCTTTCAATACCTTTCTCATCCTCCCCACCGCCATATGCATCCCTCCAATGACCAAGCAAACCTACCACCGGATGCTCTGGCCTCTCTTCCTTCAACCTTTCCACTCTGGCTATCCATTCGGTAGGCTCCACTACCTCAAGCTCCTCCTTTCTCTTCAACCATTCCAGCATATCCATCCACGTCGGCGTCAAATGCTCATTAAGCACATGATACACTTTCGCAGCTCCCTCACCCCCCTCCCTATTCCCTTCACCACGTTCCCCCTCCGCACCCACCCCATCACCCTCCCCTCCTCCTCGCTCCACCGCCAACGCAGCTTCAGTCACCGCCTCGGCCGCAACATCGACCCCCAACCACCCCAGCACCTCCCCCTTGAGCGCCGGCAGCGTCTGCGTGTCCCGCACGCTGCTGAGCATGAGCGGCCACGCCTCCTTCGTATTCCACACGCCCCGCTCTGTGTCGCCTGCCAGCTGGCCGACGCGCAGCACGCCGATGCGGCCGCGCAGGCCGGTTGTCTGCGCGGCGGCGCGGTGGCAGATGTGTTCGGCGACCCATTTGGATCGGGCGTAGCCGAGCGGAGCGGCGGCGGTGGGGTCTGGGATGATGGCTTCGGGGACGGTGATGGGATGTTGGTGGGATGGGGATGGAGATGGGGATGAAGGGTGATAGGACGATGCGCTGGCGACGGATGAGCAGAATATGAAGGCGGGGGGGACGGGATGAGGCGAGGAGAGCGCGAGTTGGAGGAGTGAAGTCACGGACGCGATGCTTTCTTTCTCGAAACTTGCAAGGCGCAGGCGGAAGTTGACGGACCATGCGAGGTGCAGGATCAGCGTTGTGCTGGTGGCCAGGTGGTCGTAATCCGCTGAGCTGAGACCGAGGTTTGGGGCGCTCAGTTTGGCGGGAATGACAACCGCTTTCTCGTTTGGTGAGGAGATGGAGGAGAGATTGCTGGATGGGTTAGAGTAGGGGGGGAGGGGGTCAAGACCGCGCTGCGATAGGCCTTTCGAAACGCGTTCATGAGCGGAATGGGGACTAGCACCACGGACGAGACAGTAGATTTTGGCTATGTTCGGAGAGGCGATGAGTTGGGCAAGTACGTGAGATCCAAGGGCTCCAGTGGCTCCCGTGAGGGCTACAACATGTCCTTGATCCGACTTTCTGTTGGACTGAGAAACGCCATTTGCGGAAGTTAGAGGGAGTTGGAAGGTGCTGTAGCGGTCCACTAGCTTCTCCATAAGGGTAAGGTCGTCATCGGTTTGGGGTTGGGTCTCGCCGTGACGCCTTTTGATGATGAAACTGCTTAGTTTGCTTACGTTGCCGTGGTCTTCTACTACTGTCAAGGGAAGCTCTTGCGTATTCCTGGATAACAGCTTCCGAAGGCGAGAGCGGATTCGCATGCTTGCCAAGGAGTCTATGCCAAAGGAGAAAAGATCCGTCTCTGGGGTCAATTGCTCCCCACCTCGAATTGTTGACTTCACAGTCTCAAAGATGGTCTCTTGCAACTTGTCATCCGGAATGAACGTGACATCTCCGTCATCGCTCAAGTATTTCTGACGAACCACATCCTGAAACCGTTCCTCGGCCTGCTTTCGCAATATCGTCCCCTTGCTACTTTTCTCCAATTCTTTACTCGCTTCAGAAGGCATCAACACAAGCATACTCTTCGCCAATTTGGCATGCTCTTGGCTGTCTTCGTTCAGCCTTTCCACCACTTTCCAGACTTCCCCCATAAGCTCCTCATCTCCTATGCCATCCGCGTTCTCGCTTCGAAACACCAATGCTCCAGGATGCGACTCACCATTACCAAACACCAAGGCCTCTTCAATCAGTGGCGTGGACGCTACCATGGCCGCTTCGAGCGGTGAGGGATCAAACTTCTTCCCGGTGACAAGCGTTAGCTGCGCATCTTTCCTCGAATGATATCTCCACGCGCCTTCTATCACGTCATGTTGCACAAACAAGTCACTCGTAGCATAACTACCATCGTCTCTGTTTTTCTTCGCCATATGTGGCCAACCGGGTTTGACGACCAATTCATAAGTCTCTTCTGCATCATCCTGAGCTTCGAACTCCAAGAATTGGGCACCATTTGCGGTACGTAGGTATTGCCATTCTTTGTCGCGAATATAGTCCCGATGCGAGGAAAGGAGGAACCCGCATTCAGCGCTGCCATAGCGGGAAACGAGGTTGACGCCTTGCTTGACCAGGTTATCACCGAGGGAGGAGGGAAGAGCGGCACCGCCTACGCCTACTAAATCCATATCTCGCAAATTTCCAAGGGCTTCTTGATTATCAGCTAACATCTGTAGGACATAGGGGACTGAGGAAAAGTATTTAACGCATGGTGTCTTTTGGCATTTGCTAAGGCTTCTGGTCTCGTCGAGACACTTATTGATGTTTCGTGCAGTGATTGGAGCTAGATGTGCAGGAAAGAGCCAGATCATCGCGCCGCTGGTCCAGGAACGGAACAGGTCGGCGATACCTCCGTGATAAAGTGGCGTTGTTGTGAATGTTGCTGGTAGAGCGCCGTTTTCTGAGGTCGCTCGATGCGGTAGTACGGCAACTGCGGCGCGATGCGATTGGGGTATGGGCTTGGGCAGACCACTAGAGGTACCTGATGTATGGAAGAGATACGCAATCGAGTCTGCTTCGATAACCGGAGTTTTAAGAGAGTTGGATGATGTGGTGGTACCGAAGCTATGAAAATCTGCGGCTCCCTCTTTCTTGGTGTAAGGTAGTTCAACGGCGTGAAGCCATTCAGGCATGCCGTCGGCTATTCCCTCATAAACTGCATCGTAGAATAGCACCGAGATGCCTGAGGTCTTGCAAAGACTTGAGACTGCAGAGGTTGCGAGCTGTGGAGCGATCAAAAGCACAGGATGACCAAGCTGGATCAAGGCGAGCCACGAAAATAAGAATGCTGGAGAACTTTGGCAGAGTAATCCGACTGGCGTGCTAGGAGCTTGTGAAGATATATCTGATTGAAGCGTGCTTGCAAGGCCAATAGATATATTTCGAATATCTGAGAAGGAGAAAACCAAAGGATTGATCTCAGGCTTCGTGGGAACAGATGGAAATCCAATTGCTGGTCTCTCGGAAAGGCCTTCGGCCAGAAGGTCAATCAAGTCGTTGATGTTAGAGTACCTTTTTTCGAAATGCTTCTCATTCACAGTAGCAGCTTGTCCAAGCGTACAAACGAAATAATTTGGGTCCATGATCCCAGCGACTGTCGAGATTCAACCACGAAGACAAAAGATTATGAACCGTCACGGGCCATGAAAACGCGAAGCGGAAAATTGGGCGGATAGTATAGCTTTTTTCTCGCCCAAACGAGAAATCACTTGTGAAGTAAAGTTCGCTGGTACTTACGGTAGTCATGAAGTCATAAGCTATCGAATGGAGCAAGCCGTTCGACAAAAACACTTTAACAGCTTGTCCTTGCTAGACAAGCTTACGTCAAGGAATTATTCAGGTCAAGATTAGTCATATTATGGAGTAAACGTAGCACGCGACAGATAGAGTCAGTCACATACGTTATTTGGGTTTCCTCGCAAGTTGGCTCCGCAAGTTTGGTGAAATACTTGGCATATGGACATCACGACACTTCTCTAGCATGATCGTGCCTAACGGCTTGATATGCACACCATTTATGAGAAGCTCCAAAGGTGCGCGATTTGTTTTGTCACCCGCGTAGCTGGGCAGAGAAGCGAGAAAGGGTATCAGGACGTCAAAAAAGTTGAAGCGGAGAGATCGACATAAATGTACACTCATTCCAGCACTCTTTTCCACGCAGGTCGCAGGATAGGACAAACCGTCCTTGGGTTCCTCCTCATCTAGGGCATCGCTATTCTGGCGATAATCAGAATCGAACTAGAAATAAACTCTCAATATGATTTGTGGGCATATTCGTGGGATTAAGCCAGGGACGACCCAATAAGATGTCTGCAATAAATATGTTTGACCTTTTCTTGTCACTTGATTTTTCACGTCTATCTACTAAATCACCCATGAAGGCCCACTTAAACAAGGACTTCATCATTCTCGTCTTCTTAACGCCACAATATCTGAGCTCATTGCTAATACGGACTTTTCTCAAAGGACCGGGTATTGGAACGCGTGGATCGCGCGGGTATAGGGAATGAAAATGGATGCTGCATCCAACGCCCACAAATGCCATGGAGTAATATGTACAACATAAGAATAACCCATCTTGATTGTTATGGAGCATCTCCTCGCTCTTTTGCTTGGTCTTCTGCCCAGTGTCGATGTTCATCACGTAAGCTAATTTGCACCCATTTCGTCGTGATTAATGCCCAGATACCAGCCCAGGCAAATGGGAGGGCCCAGCCAATCTGTTGAATTGTAAGCAAAATGTTGTTGGGATGATATTAGAGATAAAAACATACAACATAAGCGACGTCCTTTGAGACGGTGAAGATAATCGCCGTCGTCGCGCCCGCAACCAGACATGCCGGCACCGCCCAAAAGAGCGTCAACCGGTGAAGCATCTGCCGGAAATAATGACTCGCGTTGTATCGTGCGTTAAATCGCTCCCTGAACTCAGTACCACCAGAGCCGTCAACGGCGACGATATCTTCGATAATAGAATATATGCCTGGGCGTAGCGGCGCGCCCTGAGGCAGAGATGAAATTCGGAAGGGGGCGCGCATACCCAGAAGGCGAGCTGCGTCGACGATGAGGAGCTCGACGCCGAAGGCGAACGTGAGGGTAGGGACAGGCATGGAAAGAAGACGGATAGGAGGTTCTTTCGGAATGGTGCCGACGATGAGTTCGATCATGATAATCATCCATGCGAATGAATAGTTCCAATGGAACCAATCAAGCTATAAAAAGCACGTTAGTTGAACATCATTGTTGTCGTTAGTTCCCTTGATGGACGTACGTATGCTCTTCGAGCTCCAATTGCTCGACATGTTGAACCTTTCTTCCATAACCTCCAGAATCGAAGGAAGTATTCTATGATTGAAACACATCCTAAAGCCGCTGTACTGATACTGAAAACGGTATTGTGCGATAAGCTCGTGCCGTACCATAGACCGAAATAGAGGGCAATTGGCATCGCGACCGAATCGGCGAAAACGAGGGACCAGAAGATGAAAATACTCCACTTCCGAACGCGCAAGGAATATTCAAGCGCTGGAGGTCCGGGATCAACTACTCCCATTGAGGAGGGAAAAGAAGCATTGCTGTCTGTGACGGCACTTGGCTCTGGTGCTTCATCTTTAGCAACGGGAAGCTGTGGCACTGGTGGAGCTGCGGGAGATCGTCCATCGGGTGATGGGATCTCTTGATTGCTCGACTTTCTTCTGCTGAAGCTCAAGCTAGGTCTTCCACCAAGACTGGATCGTGGACTGCTGATACTCGGTCTGCCCGTGCGGCCAATCTCCGTACTCTGTCTGGCAGGTGCTTGCATCATCTCGTCGGTGTTTTTGTACAGACCATCAAAGGCCTGCTCGAATTCGTGGACAAGTTCGGAGTAAAGAGGGCAGGAATTTCGAAATGATGCTGCGTATCCTCCCAAACCAGTTATCAGCCCCAAGCGACGGGGATCCTACAGTTGTTACGTAGAGGACCAGGAGAATCGGAAGGGCCGGAGCCAACAATGCCGTGCTTAGTAGCGAGGTACCTTGGATGAATCAGCACGCCAGCGCGAGGAGAAGTCAAACGAACAATTTCCAGCAGCTCGATTTCGCATGGAGGATGAATGGAGCTAGAATTAGTCTGCTCTGATGGGTCTGTTTAGAATGGTTGATGAAACTTCAGCGCAACAATGACGTTGGACTGTAGAGACCCCCTGCCGTCCTGCCACCAGTGCCACCGCAATTCCGTTCAGCAACGCGCAATCCAGGCCAGGATTAGCTCGGCTGGAGAAGCACACGGGGCAACGTTCGCAGGCGTGCTCCAGGAGTCAAGCTGCTGACTCTTTCAACGCAGCTTTCCAGAAATTAGCTCTGGTTCTGCACGCACGTTGAAAATGGTACATGCGGCTGTATACAACTTTAATAGAGCACTACCTGCAAAACGGCTTAAAAACATAGATTTGAGCAGCCCATATTGGATATTTTGCTTAGGAGCCCACGTTCGCGGCACTCTAAATCGAGCTGCTACCGCAAGCGCGTTAAGAGGAGTAACAGCCAAGGTGCCAAGCTCCTGAAAGCAGCTAAGATGGGAAAGTGCCAAAATCGGATCAGACGACATGATCGGCAGATCGGCGAGATGGTGATTGATGATGTCAAGCCAAGTCCCCAAGTCCCCAAGTCACTCCACTTTTCCACCTCGACCTCGACCAAGCATCAAATCCACAGATTATGTGATACCTACACGGCGCGCCAATCATGCGCGTTGGCTATCATCTTCTTGCCACCTTCTTATTGCCTTTGGTCTTGAATGTTTGGTGCTTCCCGACCTTCCAAGCACCACTCATCGACCATGTTACTCACAACCACTCCGTCTCTCCCCAACTCTTTGCTGAGCTGGAGGAGCTAGCACGTCTGGTTGACATTTCATATTGTGTTGGTCTGACGGGTACTGGCATCCAGAGACCTTTCAAATGCGTTAGTCGATGTGACGACTTTGAAAATTTTGAGCTTGTCACTTCATGGAATACGGGGCAGTTGATGTCCGATTCATGCGGTTACATAGCCCTCGCCCATTCGCCATCCAATCCTCGTATCATCGTTGCATTCCGAGGGACATACTCTGTCGCAAACACCGTCGCTGACCTCTCGACCGTGCCTCAAGAGTACGTGCCGTATCCGGACGACGATGAATCACCCAAAACAGGAGACTGTGCGAACTGCACTGTCCATAGCGGCTTTTACCGCTCCTGGCTCAACACTCGATCCCAAATCTTCCTTGATATTGAAGCCGCCGTCACCAACTATCCCGACTACACCCTCACGCTTGTTGGCCACTCTCTTGGCGGTGCAGTTGCGGGCCTCGCATCCCTTGATTTCATCGCACGAGGATGGAGACCGCGCGTGACAACCTTCGGCGAACCTCGCCTCGGTAACGATGCCCTAGTACGCTATATTGATCAGCGCTTTCACATAGCCGATGCCGGTACGAGTGCTGCTGAGAATGGAACAGCTTACAGACGCGTCACCCACGTTGATGATCCGGTGCCACTCCTACCACCCAAGGAATGGGGTTTTCGTATGCATGCCGAAGAAATTTACATTTCCAAGGCGGAGCTGAGTCCTGATATCGAGGACCTACGACATTGTGACGGCGATGAAGACCAGCACTGCATTGCTGGAGCCGAGGCTGTCACTGATGTGGCCAGCAAGGATGAGCTAGGAGTGGGAAGAGTCCAAGGTGTATATACAGAAGGAGGTCTGTGGGAAGTACCGTCGAGATACAAACTTTGGCAGCTTTTCTTTGCGCATAGAGATTACTTCTGGAGATTAGGTCTCTGTGTTCCTGGAGGAGATCCGCACGATTGGGATAGGGAGTACCCAGAACTTGGAGTGGGCAACGGCTAAAATGCTGCAACTAAGCCATGGTGTCGCTGCAAATACCCATATACTAGCGAGAGACACTACGTTTGAAAGTGACCCCACCAAAGTCTATTTTCTCTTCTAAACCTGAGCTTACGGTCATTTACCCTGAGCAGTGGCTTTACAACCCTGAGCTCGGTTTGCTAAGCTTGAGCTGGTCCTGACCGATCCCGAGCACTGACTAAGGTATACTCCCTTTACTTGGCCCTGGACCGGGCCATGACTGGCCTATAGACCTATAGTTAATATCCCTCGTAGGTAGTGGCCTACTTCGGGGCCCTTACCGCTTGTTGCGGCTTAGTCTCGTGACTCGGCCATTCTTTTTCTCTCTCTCCTCTTAAATTAGTACGTACAAGTCTGGAAATTAGGACACTAAGGCCTCTACTGTGGTGCCACTCCCGCAGAGCTTTCTCTTTAATCTCGACGTTCTCGTTATTTAGCCTCGTCAATCCGATTTGTGACATCGAGCGAGCTCGGTGTTGAAGCTGTGTCTTCATCAAAGGGTCGATGACTCAAACCACATTGTCTTGTGGACAACTAACTTTAATAATACTCCATGACAGATTCCTTCCTATTTTTTTCACCCATCGAAGTTTCTCAGGCTTCTCTCTCATCTCCCTAATACCGATTTGCCAAACTATGGAAATTGACCTTATCGCTTACGAGAGGGTTGCTGCTACGGCTGGCACCACGTCTGACAAAGCTCTCTACAATACTAATTGCCACACTTCGCAGGATATTTCTATGATCGTACCACATGTACCCCACGAAGTTCCTCCATGGGAGCCTTACTTGTATTCGAAATGGCTTCCCGTTGTTGCTCGGAGCCAGAATATGACTGACTATCGCGTGATTCAACTGTCAAGCTTTGTCTACTCAGAACTTCTGCAATGCCACGCAAGTTGGATAACCAGCGGAGATGTAAATTCTGGGCGTCTTGAGGACGCCGTAGAGGCTTTCATGTCATCTAAAGCAGGGCCGGCCTTGAAGGATTGCTTCGCCGAAGAGATGCCTTGGTTCGTACGCCTGGACCAAAACAGCCCAAAGGATTCCACGCTGGTGCCAGAGGCAGTTAGAAGCGTCGCAGAGCTAGTGAAGAAATTAGCAAGCAGCTTTCGAGCAGTGGGCGGCTTGCGGCGCGAGGTCGAAGAGGGAGATGAGCAGGAGCGGGAGCCAAACCTTCGGCTGATACTAACTCCCTGGAACTCATCAATGGACCCAGCGCACGAGTTTCGCGTCTTCGTCCCACCTCCGGCTGCCTGCGGTGACCCAGATAGTGATTTCAAGGTAGCAGCGATCTCGCAATATAGATGGTTCACGCCGACTGTTTGGTCCCCGGACTTCATCGCCTCTACCGGCGCTGAATACCTTCGTCAAGAAGCGCAGCGCCTCCTCGAGGAACTGATTGACTATGCTGGCACCGCATTTAAGCATCCTTTATTCGCGCTGCTGAGACATTACGGTTTCACCTTCGACTTCATCTTGCGTTTAGACCGGTCAATGGGTCAGGAAAGGCAGGCGCAGCTCATTGAGGTCAACCCATTTGGCGCAGTCAGCGGTTGCGGTTCTTGTCTCTTCCACTGGATCCGGGATGCTAGAGTTCTCTATGGAATTGAAAAGAAGACGGTAGTGAGGTTCACCACTACCAATGACTCCAACGACTGCGCCGGGGCGGTCGTGTCGGGTGGTAGCTAACCTTAAATCAGATATAATCCCCCGTGCAGGGCTGTTGACACGCCTGCTGATCTCTTCAACCCCTAGGAGCTGATAGGACCGAGTCTAGGCCTGTATACCTACAAGGGGCTAAGACTTATACTTTTTAAATTAATCAGAGTGCAGATTTAGTCCCATTTCAAGTCGGGTAGTTCTGCTATATACTAATTTTTCTGGCCAAGTACTATCTATTTAAACTATTTGAATAAAAAGTTAAAAAGTCTACCAACCCCTAGGGATGCCGACTGCCCAGGTTCTTGTATTCGCCTGGGGCGTCGCCAGTCTGTTGGTCATCAGTTCGTCCCATGGCTATACCAAGGAACTTAAATCCAGGTCGACGTACTCGATATGCACCTTTGAAAATCTCTTTGAGCATGATAGTCGTCAAGCTTCTCGCAATGGTGCTTTCCCCCCTCAGCGCTTGAGAGCTCCCATGTACGGAACACATGACTTGATCATCCTCCTCGCGGAAGCCTTTATACGTCATTGCATGGCGAACCAAACGTCGAAGCCCCACGACATTGAGCTCCCCTCTTCTGAGGAAGAATCTGAAATGATACCTTTTCATCCAGCTCTGAGGGCATCGGAAATTTCAAAACGCATGAGGGTCTGGACACCTAAAGCTTAATTGCAGCAGATATCCTAGGACTGGTCACAGCAGAGTGGGTCTCATTCTTCAGCAATGCCTACCGATAGTCCCGCACCTAACTCTACTGGTCTTCCTATCAGGTTGTGGGGTTCAGAGTGACGCGGTCTTTGGTGATAATGATCTTCTCTAACGAAGCCATTAGGAGCGTCAGCGGGCCGGCCATATCAAAGGAAGGAGTCAGCAAGCCGTTTGAGACAAAGTATCCATTTACCACCGCTATATCCTCGGTGATCATGCTAGCCAGCTGCGTGATCCGGTTCGTGGAAGCCATGTGATAGGAGAACCTCATCGACTCCCTCGGAAGAGATTCGAGAGAATGATACAGTCGCTAGGTCTTACGCGGAAAAACTCGGTGGAAGGTACCCAGAGATTGATTGGTGTGCATGTGACCCCGAGTGCCCCTGTTGGACGGTATCAGCGGGATTATGACAAAGCTTGAGTGGGAAGATACTCGGTGCCATTTTAGCGGCCTTACGGATTGCGATCAGGCAAATCGACCGTGTAAGCTTCTGCAAGGGGATTGGTATCCTCTCACATTACCCCCCGGTGCAACGGGAATCTCTAACTGATCAGTCTTCGAAACAACTCTCGATCTCCCTGCTTGCTGGCAAGTGATAAGCAGTCCGTAGTCCGTGTTCGGCTTTGTTAAACATCAAATGGCCAGTATCGATCAAATTCAGCGCGATCTTCTTCCGTCTGGACCATATTCTGCAACAGTGCTCCCTTGTAATCCCTGAGCACCTCCATCGCTTCCTCATAACGCTCTGGATCGACGATCCCCTTCTCCGACCACATATCGCCCATGCCCGTTCTAATCTCTTCCATGACATGCATTCCATTTTTAGCCGACGCATAGTCTTCCTGTATCTGCTCCACCTGCTCCTCCGAGAAGTCGAGCGGGAATGGAATTGGAGTGTCCGATTTCTCGACGGCGGATAAGGTCGACCACGAATCCCGAAGCTCGAGCATGAGGTTCCAGAAATGCGCTTCGCCATATTCAAACATCCTACTGATGGTGAACATCAACCCATACGTCACACTATTGCGGAAAGAAATGCTTCGCTGAAGAACGGGATTCCTCCGCTTCACAAGATCTCGCCAGATGACAAAAAGAACTTTAGCTTGGTATTCGTCACTGATTTGTCGGGATTCCTCGGGGGAGAGACCAGTCAGGTTGGGTCGAGGGGGCATTTCAGCTTCTTCGAGCTCGAGCGTCTGGTAAGCGAGGAAGGCGGGATCAGGATGGTGGTCGAAAAGAGGTGCGATGTCAACAGACTGCCAATCGATGATGGCAGTGATTTTGGTGACGTCGTCAGGGTCGACGAAGATGTTCTCGTCGTGCATATCATTATGCCAAAGGTGGCCTGCTGTGATGGTGGTATCCGTAGGAATGAGCCAATCCACGATTTTCTTATAGGCTTCGATGGCTGCAGTTCTCTTTGCGTGCGATGGGGAGTAGAGCTCGGGTCCACAGATCATGAAAAGTTGTTTCGGTTCATCTCTGATGGATTGCAGAGCATCAAGCTCGCGTCTTGCCATAGCCCTGCAATACTCGGTGGCCGATTTCCAAGGCCCTCTGCTGCAACTGACTCCAGCTTTTCCTGCATCTGCCCAGCTCCGTCCAGTCGCGCGACCGATGGCAAATCGTGGGTCAGTTATTTTTTCGCCCTTCTCGTTGATGTAAAGGTGGTCGCTGAATGGCTCATCCAAGTCGTGAGAGTAATAGAGGCCCCCATAGCGAGAAAATGTGAGCGACAGCCAAGACCTGTGGATTTTCGATACCGCGGTGAGTATCTTTGCCTTCGCTTCGGCTGGAAGGTCATCCCAAACAACCACTAATGGAATCCCACGAGCTTTTTCCATGACGATATATTCTGCTCCAACTGGGTTATCATCAGCCCTGGAACTCCATGAATAAACTTTTGGAGCTGGCGTATCGAGGATATTTCGCATCTGTAGGCTAGTTAGTTCACCAATGACTGCCACTACCTAGGCATACCGTGGGGAGCCTACAAAGTCCATCGTAGCCACCTCACTAGCAGTGGTGAAAAAGGGCTCTCCTGCGTTGGGGTTGGGTACTTTCGCAATAAGCTCTCTGCCGTTGTCCATGGTCAGGACATAAGCCTTGTTGTACATGCCATCGGCGCATTTCTCTATCGCGAGACACCCTTTCGCACCCACTGAGCTCGCCGCGATACGCGCAAGCTGGTTCATGTCGAATTTCACACTTCGACATGCAAGGTTACGCTTCTCATCGGTTGTGAAGCGACCGCGGGTGTAACGGAAGAAGTCCGCTTGTGCGTTCCAATCTGCGGCTATGCCTCGCTGTGGCAGAGTCATGGTGCTCGTTGATATATGACGAGCCAGGTTCTGCTGGTATTTCAAAGGGACAAGACGATATGAGAGTGTTCTGATGCTCTGCTCGGTGGATAGTAACTTTAAGATGCGGGCCATAGCCAGTGCCAGGACTGAGCACGTATCCACGATACAGTATAAAGACCAGATGAGTATCTTAACCGACAACTGGATTGCTTGCAAGAGGCGTGAGTCACGCAGGGCACAAGTACGATCAACCCGATTCAGGTCCGTTCGTGCAGTTTCCAAGATGCTGTGTATGCGTATGAGAGCTGACTGACGCTGATTCGCTGGAAGCCTCGACAATCTTCCGGTACGCTCGTCTATTATGCGCTGTAGAGATTCCGAGCAGACAAAGTAGTTGGGAATTTCGGTCTCGGTTGGCTTGATGAAGTGCTTCAGTGATATGTTATGGTCAAGGACTTCACAAAGAAGACCAAAGCCAGGACTGCATCCGAGATGCAACCTCTTCCTCAGAATTGGGGCGGCTGATCTGGTCATAGTTTTCAGATTTGAGAAGTCCGCGAACCTTCTGACCTTCTCTGAGGCATCTATGCACCGAAGATCTCTCGATACGAACGGGGCCTTGATTTTGTTTACGGCATATCGCTCGGGGAGGAGGAGTTAATGTAGATTAGACTTATGGTTACGGATTATACGCTTCGACGGGGCTCTCCCTAAGATAACGGCAGAGCAAAGGCGCAACCATGGATTGAAAGGGATGCATGTGTTCGTGTGAGAACAGCTACTGTAGACGTTAAAGAGTGACTTTACTAAGTCTCTAGTCCTGGTGAGAGACATGTCCAAGGTTGAAGCTTTCTCTCAGCCATCCTGAAACAGGGCTTGAAGTCAGCCTAGCCCAGTGTCACATTACTTTTTGGGTGGTGCCGATCTTTAATTGAATAGCTGTATCATTCTTGAATGAATTTGAAAGATTGAAATCTGAAAATTTCGATACCATTATCATACTCCGCTTTTGTTTGACTTTGGGAAAGAATACTGGAATCAATCGATTTTTGGTTATTTATTAAGTTTGGGAAATTTAGCAGATTTCATGCCAAAAACTGCTAAGGAGCTATCATAAACTACCTTGATTGGTAAATATATTTTTTTGGATATTAACACAACTCAAGCTGCTTCCAATCGATTATAAAGTCTGACAATGGTTGGAAACCAGAGTCTTGGCCTTTCTAAACTTCTATTGGATCTTGGTGCCATAGTCTTTATCCACGTGTCTCATGCACATAACCCGTGCCACTTCAATCCAAAGCACCTGAGCTCAACGACAATCCCTTTTCAATGCCCGACCGATTGACCTCGCCCAAAACGCCTTGCGTATCTCCACAGGGAGGGGAGGGGAGAGGAGGGGAGAGCAGTATCACGACTACTCGCCCTCCTGATCCCCAATCTTCTCCAACTTCCCCATCGCCCTCTTCTCTCCTGTCTCCCCGATCACCCGTATCCGATCCACCCTGACCTTCTCCCCCTCGCCCTCGCCGTCAACGACAAACAAGACCAAGCTCGTCACGTTCTGGAACTTGACGAAGCGTAGTTCCAGCTTCGCCGTGGCCGTCGCGGCATCCCAGTCTGTCGGCTTCAGCACGATCTCCTGTGCGGCGGGCTCGTCGTCAGCCTCGTCGAAGCCGAGGTTATTGCTGCGGTTCGTGTAAATGCGGAAGGTGCGGGGCCTCATGGGGATTTCTTCATCGTCCGCTTCTTCGGACGAGGGCGGCGGCGAGGACGTGACGTGCAAAGTGTGGATTTTGAGGGTGGACTGGAAAGGTATGAAGAGCATGAGCTGCTCATCCGTGTCGGTCTCCACCCAATCTTTGTCCCCCTTCTCGGTCTCCTTCTCCTTGCCTTTGCCCGTCAGCGCGCTTGGTCGACTTCCGTGAAAGAGTGTCCGCGAGTCGCCGAATTCGCTATCAATGTTGAGGAGATCGAGACCCTTGACGTCGATCTGGTCTGTGACATCGGAATATCCGCGAGGCAGTGTAGCCCCCAGCCAAGAACTGCCTGAGCCACTGGAAGAAGCGGCGTCGGTGGTTGAGCTGCTATCGGAGTCGGCTTCCTGAGCGAGTTTGCGAATGGCTTCGTTGAGACCTTTGGGATCGGCGCCGCGAAAGCGAGAGACTTCGCGGCCATTTTTGAAGACGATGAAGGTGGGCAAGCTGTAGAGTAGTGATTTCTAATCAGCTTTCTATGCTTCACTATTGGAAACGCGAAGGATGGAGGGGGTATCTGGCAGTTAATTGGGGTCGTATGCGTACACGGTAATACTATAGGATTGCGCTATCTGCGTTTGCTTATCCGTGTCGACTTTTGTGAAGGTGATCTTGTTTGGACGCGAGAGTTGCGAGGATAGCTGCTCGTACAGCGGAGCTATGGTTTTGCATGGTGCACACCAGTTTGTCCAAAAATCGGTGACGACGAAGGTGCTGCTAGAGAGGACTTGTTGAAATTGGGAGGGCGACTGAATCTCTACTATCTGCGACATCGTAACAGCCGTGTATGGAGAGGAAGTCCAGGGTAGGATCGGAGGTTGGGAGGGTGGATATTACGGTATATTTTCAGGTCGCGTTGTGGTGGGGCAGCGCGCTTGCCTTGGGTCCTGGGATGAGCTGTCAACGTCACCGGAAGAGCAAACACCTGCACCAGACTCGACAGACCTGTGTGAGAAAGGAAGATAGCAAACACTCAGGAACTTCTCCTGGCCCCTCTTTGTCCGACCAAACTTTAATGCGGCACAACTTGCTCGACTAGCCACCTGTGCCTTGAAATCCTTTCCGCCACATCGAAACCAAGAGATCCTTGTCGAATAGGCAGCAGAGCCATGACCGATTCCTAAGACCCAAAGTGCCCGGACGGTGTGGCACTTGACGCGAATTTGGCATGAGGCATCTTGGAGGTCTCGCACCAACGAGGACGGAGAGGAAATTAATTATTGCTTGGAGCTATACATTCTTAACAGTCTACTACGGTCCAAGTATCATCGCATTCATAACCCACTTCCGTCAGCGATATCTTCGTCGTCGACAGCAACGCCAAAATCGTCAGGACCCTCCTGGCCCTAACGTAGAAGTTTGAACAATCTACCATCGTTACTAGCAGAATGGCATCCCATGTCTTCGTAATCGACTCAGCCGCACGTCGAACCCAGATCAAGACTACGCCTGGTACCTATCTACGAGATGTGCTCGAGCAAGCTTGCAAAAATAAGAGTATTAATGCCGATCAGTATGAACTCAAGCAAGGGAATAAGGTACTCGACCTCTCACTGAGTATCCGGCTCTCCGGCCTCTCATCAGGTGCCAAATTGGATCTCGTTCAATCCTCCCGTACTCCCTCGGTCGTGTCGATCGCTCTTCAACTACCAGAATCCGAGGGGAGCATTCGACTGACAGACAAATTCCCGAGTAACACATCGTTATGGCAGATACTACGAAGATTCGAGAGTGGTGCTGCTGGTCAGGGACAGTCTGCTACGAAAAATACATACAATTTTACACAGAGAGGTGTGGCAAAAGTACAAAATGGGGCTTCGGGAGCTGGACGGATGTGCTATGAAATGCCAATCATCCTGGTACTCGGGAGAGAGTTGGGAACGCTCCTGGACCTACAAAAAACGCTGGGACAATTGGGTTTGAGCAAGGGCAACTCATTACTTCGGTTGAGCTTCAAGAATACCGAGCAACCAATTGAAGAAGCCATGGCCGAGATCTCGCAATTCTTCAGAGACGATCAACCATCTGATGCCATGGATGTTGACGCTCGTGGCCCTCAGGTACAACCGGAATCAAGATCAGAACCCCAATCAGAACCCATCACAGAAGCCTTAGCCGGCTTACCCTCCGACACCAAAACATCGTCGTCTGAACCGTCCCAAACATATTCCTCACCCACCACGACATCCCAATTTACCAATGCCGAAGCCACAGACACGACTACCACCATCCCCGATCCCACTCCCACCAATCCCAACGACTCCCCTCCGCTCACCAGCCCAGACGCCCGCCCCATCGCCATCTTCCAGCCCCCCAGCACCAGCACCCCCCAAGCGGCCCTCACCACGCACAACCCCACGGACTACGAGCCCACCATCGACCACGCCAAAGCGCACCAAGCCGCGCTCGCCGCACGCAGCCGGAACCAGCGCCTCTTGTCAGACGCCGAAGTCGCCTCGCGCGAGACCGCCAAGCGCGACTCGCTCACGCAGATCGCCGCCATCGACGTCGTGATCCGCATGCCGGACCAGTCCCGCGTCCAGGGCACCTTCACGCGAGACGACACGACGGCGAGCCTGTATCGGTTCGTGCGGGGGCTGATGGAGTGCGGCGATGAGCCGTTTGTGCTGCGGTATGTGGATGCGCAGGCGCGGCCGGTGGTATTACCAGAGGGCGAGGACGAGGGCGAGAAGCTGATTCAGGGGCTGGGGCTGCGGAACCGGACGTTGGTGAGTTTGGTGTGGGGGGATGAGGCGGCGCCGAGGACGAGGCAGGTGCCGTGTTTGAAGCGGGAGTATAGGGAGCAGGCGCAGGCGCTGAGGGTGGAGGAAGGGTTTGGAGAGGGGAGTGGGAAGGAGAATGTTGGTGTGGGAGAGGCTGGAAGTGCGAAAGCGGAACCGGTGAAGGAGAAGAAGGGGAAAGGTGACGTTGAGAGTAAGATGAAGAAGTTCCTGGGGTTGTCGAAGAAGTGAATTCTGTATAGATTGGAAGATATGAGGGACTGTGCAGGCGTTGTCCCGGGAAATTGGAGGACTATAGATTTCGAGCCTGCAGAAGGTTTCGCCAAAGCGGGAGTACTTTCATTGACGTAGTCCATCTTTACAACAACCCACGTGCGAGTACGAGTACTCGATGTAATTTTAGGAAAGCAAACACATTCCATTGTGCCGATGTCCTAACGCCTAACCTTAGCATGATAGTGCCGCATGCCCACATCTCTGTTCAACAGCCTCTAGGGCTCACGATCTATCACCATTTGACCGAATCGTGCTTTTAATGTTGTCCCGTCCTTCTCGCCTCAGCGATCACCTTTGTCATCTCGTCTACTTTCGCCTTTGCCCTTCCGAATGTACCAAGTCGCTTCTTGGCGAGTTTCCGAGCGCGCTTGTCCTTGCTGTTACGCAGAAGTTCAATAACGCGGCGCTCATAGGGCGCAAGACTGAGAATTTGTTAGGCGCTGCAAATCGGGTCCACCCATAAAATCAAGAGTCGAGGGGCTGCAAAGAAAGAGCTCCTGCCAGAGGAATATTCCAAAGTAATTAGGTGACGTACCCAGAGACTTCCTTGACAATTTCCCTTACAAATGTTGTCCGTCGTGTAGCATGTCCATGGCGATTAGAGATTTTGGCTTTGGGCGTTCGAGGTGTGACTTTCTGCAAAGAGAGCATTCTTCATTAGTACTGGACTATCATTCATACTTCTCAGTGTAAGCTCCAGGATGTCGATACGTACGTGGCCAGAGTTCAGACCGACGGCGATGCCGCTCTTCTGCTTGACTTCCTTGGGCATCTTGATAGAATTGCCGTTGTGCGAGGGTGTCCAGATGCTCTCTCACAGTTTTTGGCGCCCACAGTGCGGCGGGTGGGAGGTTCCGGTCTCGGGAGCTGCTGATTTTCCGCCGCCGAGAAGCGAGATGAACTTCCCTCTTCCCGTTCGTTTCACGTCGGCGGTCGGGCCGAGGAAGCAGATCGAAATCGCCATGGCAATTTGCAAACAATGACGTGAATTGGGTTTCGTCGCGACAAGAACCTGGCAGCTGATTAAGTGGGAAGGGAATATTACCTAGCTAGCCCAGGCAGCCTGGTTTCACCATGCTTTACTCTTCACTCTCTTCTTTCTACCATCAATCATTGCTTCTCTTTCTTTCTTTCCAATTGGGAACGCGGTGCAAGAGGTTGTGGCGAACAGTTTTGTTGCTTTCAAGCTCTCCGCGCGTTTCCGCACGGGTCCGGCTCGCCACCTTGGGATTAAGCAATTGAATGGTCAAGCGTCGAGACAAGAAGATTTCTCTCTGTCCCTCCTATTTCCTTAGAGCTTCACTCCAAATAGCGACATTGTAGCGAATCAAACATCACGATGGCGAGCGTGATTGCGAGCGTCGCGTGGGTACTCCCTATTGTGAGCGCTATTGTTTGGATAGGTATATATTCTCATAGTTTGCAAAATGAAGCTTATAATGGATCCTAATTCGTCTCAGGAATGCTTGCTGCGATGATAGGGTACTGGGTTGCTATTGGATCGCCCCATTACATGGCTTTTAATGGGAATCAACACATTGCGTATGCATCTCCATTCTCCAATCTCCACCGTGCTTCAATCGACTAAACCCCCTTTCCATCAGATACATCTCAGATGTGGGCGCATACACCCTCAAACCGCTCTTCATCGCCTGCTGCGCCGTCATGGTCGTAACGCTCGATTCTGCTATGATAGCGGAGCGATGGCTGCGACATTCGGGACGACTGGCGCACAATACGAGCCGGGTGCAGAAAGGACTCTCCATTCTAGCGATCATAACCGCAATCATCGGGGGGGCAGGACTTATTTTGTTGAGTATTTTTGACACTGCGACGTATCCACATGTGCACGATGCAATGCTCGCAGTGTTCATGTAAGTCTACCATTTGCGAAAAATAATTCCAACGAAATCATGCTCAACAATACTCAAAGCGTCGGATACGTCCTCTCTGCAATATTCATTTGTGCAGAGTATCAACGCCTGGGTATTCACTTCCGCGAACGGCCTATTCTGCGCTACTCTTTCTGGGTCAAGCTCGTCTTCATCATCGTCGAGGTCGGCCTCGCCGTTGGTATGCCTCTCCTTTCTTTTAAATCCCACTGGAGTTACCATCAAAAGATCCTGGCAGGGACACAAGTGACAAAATAAGCAACTGTGATGTGTCACATCGCGATTTCCCATGTCTGCCTACTTCCCCTGTCACCTGTGTATTTTGTTCGGAGCGATCCAGTACCCTGCAGATGTTTCTTATGGCACCTTCTTTTGCCGTCACCGTCTCATTCCTATATCACTAACGTGCCATTTGTAGGCTTCGGCGTCGAAAACGACCGGGCCCGCTACAATCCTGCTGCGGTCCTCGAGTGGATCATCGCTCTCATCTTTACCGGCTACATCCTCAGCTTCTTCATCGACCTGCTCCCCGCGATTCGCCACAAACCGGGCTCCCTCAATGCCGCGGACCCCGAGATGGCTGGCGTGGATCAGCGTTCGGGGGAGAGCGGGACCGGCTTGACTGGCGGTGGTTATTATGCGAACGCAGGAGGGGGAGACAGATTTTATAGCCAGCCGTATACTTCAGCGGCCCCGCAGCCGCCGTCGAGAAATTTCTGAGTTTTGGAGCTTTTGAGTGGGGCCTGAGGAACGCTGAGAGGATTGCTGTCGATACCCGGTTTGGTTAGATCACGTCGTGCGAAGCATGGAATGGCGTGGGTTTTGATCCGCATGTACATATTTCACAGGCTCAAGTGGACTGTGGCTGGCTCTTCCTTTTGTCATGAATGTACCTATGCATTGTCGCGTCCTAGCCTGAAGTTGACAGCATTGTTCAGGATCTGGAATTTTATCTAATCGTGATCGTGAAAGCCCCAAATTCGATCAAAGATCTCCTAGACCGGTGAATTGTGGCTGGTTCTGCTGGCTTCCGAGACGCAGAATGTTTGTATTAACATTCAAAAGCACAACTTTAATGGCCCTAGCCTTTGCGCGATGTCTGCAGGGATAGCCAGGAAACTGGATTGTGAAGGTGCCCAGAAGAGCGAGAAAATAGACCTTCGCCTCTTCCAGCGAATGAGATACAAAATAGATGAGCAGTGGCAGCTTCTTTGACTAATGCCGAACAATGTATCTGTTAGTAGAAAATGCATTTGGAAGACATGGTTTGGTCTTCGATACATCACATCCTATCAAAGGTTCCATGATCTTAAGGAAGCAAAGCGCACTATTTTGGTCTTCTTTACGAAGCTTGAATGACCTCGTATGAATCAATCCAAACTCCCTTGTGTCAGTTCATGCTGCCAACGGTGCCAATAGATAGCTGATTCATCCCAGGACACGGACCGATAGGACGTTTGTTTGGTTAGGTATGTGCCGGCGTGGCCCGAGAGCTTTGTCTTGACTGACTTCCACCCCACACCTCTCAACCATCCACCCCTATTCCCCTTCCGGCTCGCATTTCTCAACGACCACCATGAATTTTACTTTCAAAATGCGAAGGCGCACTGAGAAAAGCAAGCGCTATCCAACGAACCACTTTTTGTCGCAGAATTCTGACCTTCATTTTTTGGTGTAAAATCAGGGTTCAAATGCAGCTTCTCATACAAAATCTTCCCCTTTCTCTCTTTGATCAAGAATAGCTCTTTATCCACATTCCTTAATTCGCTCAAACTGTGAAGGTGGAACGAGCAAAATAGACGCTTTCGAACGCACCAACTCTTGTATCATAATTCCAAAATTTTATTTTTCCGAAATTTCGATTTCACATCAGGGTTGATTTCGGCCGCGGATCCGCTGTTTTGTATGGATGACTAGGTTCTACCCCACATTTTCTCCACGGAGTCAATGTCTCTTGAGAAAATTTTAACATCAAACGGTTCCAATGAGCTTCTAAATTTGCTTTCTGGGTCGAGCGCCAAGTTATCACCTTTGTAGGTTGAGTTATTCGCGATTGAAGCTGAAAGTCGTAAATCCAGTCAAATTTGGACTCTCAGGATTTTGTGGCCCGTGCAGTTTCCGCATTAGGCACTAGGGAACCATGCATGCTTAGGTAAGCTGCTCCCTTCAGTCAGCACAAATCCTAGACAGTATCGCTTGCGGGCCACATTTCATATTGCCGTATCTAGTGTCGCACCCTGCTGCGATACGGTCCCTCCAGCCCGACTGGATTGATTTGACGTAGCTTGTGTAGGTCCATCTACTTGTCACGTTTGATACCTTCGTCGGAGTAGCTGCTAGAAGCACGCTGTGGCTTGAGCAATAGCTCCTAGAGCATCGCTACCTTTGACATTTACTACGTTACTATCGGACTCACTCTACTTCTTACACCATTTCAACCTACTTCATGCCGAACAGCTGTATAACAGGACCTAAGGGTACCGGTGCACACCATTCCTACGATGTCATTAGTGACACAACCGTGGTGTTCGAGCTGAATTGGATTGATTGAAGAAATGATGATTTTCTGAGCCTGGAGTACAAAGCAGAGTGCCGTAAGTCGTTCCTAGCGCCCTTGATGATAGCGCTTTCCCGAGCAACTTCCCATAACATGTCCCCCCCTCAAAGTGTGTCAGTGTCCTCACTGATCAAGCAAAACACATACCCCATAATCATTCCATCATAATCATTCCATCTACCATGGGTCTTTTGGTCCAACCGGCATCGGCAAAGCCTTTTCCCATCCGCAAGGCGAGCCTATGCCACCAGTGTGCTTGCACTCGCGCTCTCATATCTCCATGTTGGTGGCAGAGCACCAACAGACTTGTAGTACCTCGACAGACGATGAATACGTGACTCGATGAGAATAAGGCGGAATTCTGAGTCCTTGTCCTTTCGGTTGCGCTCAAGATGCTTCCGGACGGCAACAGCCTTCTTTATGAGATGGTACAAGTCTTCAGGGAGCTGTGGAGCGAGGCCATTGGACTTGAGGATGCGAAGAATTTTGTTTCCGGTGACGACTTTGACTTGAGCAATTCCGTGCGAATCCCTCAACACAACACCAATCTGAGACGGTGTGGCCCCCTTCTTGGCCAGCCTGCAAATCTGGCCGACGACCTGATCGGGCGTGGTCTTAAGCCATGCTGGAGGAGTGCGCGAGTATGGAATGGTGTTGGACGAAATGCCCTTGCCATTACTGTGAAGCCGACCCATGGCGAAGTCTGTGGATGACGCAGTTGAATGGGAAGCTTCTTTCTCGATCGAGATGGACGATGTGCTTGCACCTGCCTCTTGATCTTCAAACCTGACTCTTTGGTGCCGTGTTCCTTTCTTATCCTGTCGTTCCTGCTGTTGAGCTTTCTTTGCCTTCTGAGCTCTGGTCCAGTTGGTAGGAGAAGGAGATCGGTTCGTGGCTTTGGAGCCTTAACGTCGTGGTGAAAATGGAGGAGGTTCTGTCGAAAGACTGGCGAATTTTCGAGAGCTGATTCGATTTGATATATATGTGTAAGATTGTGGGGAGATCAAATTTGAATTTCGTCGGTACCACTATAGGTCGAGGAGTTAAGTGGTTGTTGAGAAGGGTAACCCACCGATCAAATTGTGATCTGACCCATTCTACGAAAGCAAGACAGCCCGAAATCCGGAATTTGATGAGGGCGTCATCTGTTTAAAGTATATAGGTAGGTAAGGCAGCTACCGAGTACCATCAGTTGACTAGAGATGGATCTCAATCATATTGCATGCCCTCACCTTGTGGAGTCAACTTGCGGAGCATCTAGCGAGGTCTCCAAATCAATACTGTACAACCTAAATCGGGAATGATATTATTTGCGTAGAATAGGTAGATGGCTTGTTTTTCTATTAGTCAAAGTTACTATTGACACTAAGCGGCTTTCTATGCACCACGCCAGGTATGCTACAGTTGAACCCGTGTATGCACCGGCCCAATGCTACTACTTTCCACCCAAAAACTCCCAAAGCTTATGTCAATACGTTCAAGCCAAACCCTAAGGTATATTTACATGGCGAACGTGGGGCTTTTCAAAGCCGAACTCCGCGAACAAGCAACCACAAGACCACTGGCACAATCACATTGTCGTTTCCACCGGTCAGCACCGCTTCCATAAAACTTGCTCCACATGCCGCCAGCATCGCTTTCGTCCCTACTATGACCCATTCTTCCACTCCACCCAGTCCCCCATCTTCTTCCCACCCCCCAAACCACAACCAAAACCTCCCAAACAACAGACCCGCCGTGACAGCCACCGCAAACGCCGCACTCCCTTCAAGCGACTTGCCGCCCGTCCACGGCCACTTCCGCCTCCCAAACCTCCGCCCGACCAACGACGCCGCCGCATCCCCCATACCCACGCACACCACGCCCGCCACCATACTCACATCCCTCCCTCTCCCCCTGCCACCCTCGACCTCCCACCCCTTCCACGGCCCCTCGCCCCCCCGCCGGGCCGTCCCCGCCAAGCTCAGCCACAGCGGGATCGCGCAGCCGACGAGCAGGAACATGTGGCTGACGACGACGGGCCCGCGGAGGTCGCGGCCATCGACGTAAGGTTGGAGGAAGCGGGCGAGCGGAGCCGCGATGGGCGGGACCTGGGCGGCGCGCAGGAGGTCGAGGAGCAGGAAGACGGCGAGGACGAGGGCGAGGGCGAGGGCGACGAAGCACGGGTCGAGCGGGGTGGTGGGGAGCAGGAGGATGACGACGGTGCCGTGGAAGATCTTGCGGCGCGTGTCGACTTCGATGTGGGTGAGGCGGGGCAGGAGGAGGACGGCGGAGAGGCCGAGGGTGAGGGTTAGGAGCCAGTAGGTGGTGATGAGGAGGCGGGTTGTAGCGGGGCCGAGGACGGTGGTGCGGAGGGAGGATAGAGGGGTTGTACGTAGCTGGTGGAGGAGATGAGGTAGTAGTTCTCTCGGATAGAGGTTGAGGCGCGAGGCGGTCAAGGAAGGGAGGGGGACCCAGGAGTCGAGATGATGGGACAAGACGAATTGGCGAAGGTAGCCGATGTCCCCGAAAAGATACCCGAGCGCCCATCCGAAAGGCTCGGAGTTATTGAGAGCGTGAGTGCCGATATAGGAGCGGAGGGGCATGAGGATGATAGAAAAGATGACAATGTAGGTATATGCTGCATAGAGCCATTTACGGCTTGTGGCCTCCTTCGGCGTAAGGGAGAGATAAGAATGAGCCAAAGAGCTACTTCGATTGCGTTTTGGAGGTTTGGTCGTGGATAAAGCAGGCTGGTTTGCACCTGCTGGGAGGTTTTCTGGGTGTTGTAGGTGAGGCTGGAGGTCGGAGACGTGCGACAAGGTATATCTCCTCTTTCTTGGGCTAATCTGGTGCTCATCGTGAATGGCACCATTAGCATCTGATGGTATCGTAGCTTGGCAAGGTCGCTCGACAGCGGACTGAGTACCATCCACATGGTCGGCAGCATTATTGAATTGAGTCGTCAGAGCACGGAGGCGTGTTCTTGGTGCTTTATTTTTAACATTATCAAGAAGGTGGCCATCTTCGTCCGCATCGCTCTCAGGGCTACCGTTGGAAGGATTAGAGAACGACGTGGTAACGCCATTGACTCTGAGTCTAGCGGTAAGTGTATCAAGAAAAGAGTTCCGAGCAATAACAACGTGGCCTGCCCTCTTTAGACGCCATTTGGGGATTCGAGCTAAAGCTAGATTCCATTGGAGAATGTGTCGGCAGAGAATGAACAGAGATAATCCACCAGGTAGCAGGAGTGCTGATAGTATCTTAGCTTGGGGTGATCTGGCAAATAGCCAAAGATTAATTAGCGCTGTAACGAGCAGTTGCAACTCCGCCGGCAACAGGCTCGTCGTCGTTAGAAAGCGTAAAGGTGGCGTCAAGGCGCATTGTAATGGGAAGAGACAGACAATTATCTCGGGATCCAGTCCAGTCGAAGGTGGCGTCTTGAGTCCATATGGCTTCGGGGGAGATAGCTTACTCGGCCATGCCGTCCACTGAGAGGCAAATAACGGAATCATTGCCAAAAACCAGTGGAAGCAGTCATATCCCGCAGGTGTCCCGAATTTAAAGATCAACCGTGTGGGTAGGGCAGACAAACCCAGAACCACGTTTGGAAGTATGAGCTCCTCAAACGTTGGCGAAAGCGATAACGCAACCAGGAGGGGCAAAAAGGCGGGATAGAGCAGAGTTGCTGGATCAAAAGCTGATGGAACACGGATTCCATATCGTCTCGGACCTTTCTCTTCAAGCGCTCTTTCCAAAGAGTACTTGATCAGTCGTAGAGGGTAGACCCCGCAGAGGATGATGAATATCGCGATATGCGTACCGAGCTCTGCTGCTTCAACATCAGCACTCCTCGTTCTCGCGCTCCCTCCCTTCTATATTCAATATAAAGAACACCAACCTTGATGCCATCCCCAGACCTTACCCCAAACATCCCTCCCACACACAACAGCCACCCCAATCATAGCCAACAACACCGTCTCGCTCGCCCGCCGCGCAAACTCAGCCCTTCTCTTCTTCTTAAACTCCTCCCACCTCCTCTCCACCTCCTCCTTCTCCAGCCCCCCCGCACCGCTTTCCCTCCCCTCACTCTTCCCCTTCCCCCTCACCTCCCTCCCCCCACCCCCCACCAAGATACCCTCGAAATAGCCTTCCCTCTTCCCGACCTTCCGCTCCAGATACGCCGGCGTCAGCAACGCATCCAGCTCCTCCAGTCCCTGCCCGTCATCCTCGCCGCTCGCGCCTCGGAGCCCTTTCCGCGGTCGCAGCGCCGGCGCCGGGAGCGCCTTGACGAAGGTCGTCGATTCGTCGTCGGCTTCGGTGCCGGACTCGCTGCCGCCGGTCGTGGTGGCGGTGGAGCGGTATGCGGGCCGCCGACGGGCGCGGCCATCGTGGTCTGTGAAGGGGACTGTCGAGTCGGTCGAGTCGTTGAGGTCCGGAGTGGGGAGGGCCGATGAGGTGGAAGAGAGATTGGGGGGTTGGGTTAGAGGGAGGGAGAGGTCTGGTGGTGGGGTGGAGTCGTCTGCGGCGGGGACGTTGTGGGCTTCATGGCTTCCCCGGGGAGCAGAAGAAGCTTCGGCTTCTGCGTTTCGTAGGGCCCGGAGCTCCTCGGTATGGTAAAGATAGGGATGCGGGCTCCGATCGCGCTGGGGCAAGGACGCTTGCAGTTTGTTTTGCTCAGGTTCCTCGGATTCCAACCTGGTCGTTCCGCTTGACGACGTTTTAGATAGGTGCTCCGTGTCGAGCGGCTTGGGCCTTGGCATAGTGCCGCCTATTGAAGTGGCAACGGAAAAAGACTATGCCATAAAGCGCGGGGAGGGCGGAACTGGGCGTGAGGAGCCATGAGGTCGGGTGCGTGGGACCGTTGATGAATTTCACATGCGTGGTTGAGATGGGAGGTCACGTACTCCGTAATAGCCCTGGAGCTTACGCCGCATTTCTCAGGCGAGCTCCACGGTTCGCCTAAAAAGGAAACCTATGAAAACTTCCAAGGTTGTGCATTACCTGGCGCACACATTGCGACCATACTCTCGCTTTACGGTTGTCCGCTCGCTAAGGACTCCTCGATACGTTTCAAATCAAGGAGTATGATACAGTTTACATTTGCAGATGATGCTAAAAAGAAAAGGTGGTCTGCTCTTTATTTTCACAATTTGGTAGGATGTGTCCCTTACATTGAAATTTTGGTATTACGGAGGTGTATGTAAAAAGAGTAGTACGTCTTTTCAAAACTAGATTCTATCCTCGAATCTAGCAAGACTTGATTGAGGGACCCTCTGCAAGTATAACCGGAAAAAATCTTTATATGCATCAGGATAGATAGCCTCTCTCTTTCAACCATGTCCTCACATCTTCCGCATCCCTCGTCCTCCACATATCCTTCGCTCTGACACTATCATTACTCTGTGCCAATGCCCGATCAAAGCCCTTGGTACTCTTGTCCTTGAAGAAAGCCTCCACCTCATCCCACTGCTCCTTCTTCGTAAGCGCACTCGTACAGATTGCTACCACCGAGCTCAGCATCGTGAGTCCGGGCGGCAGGATCTTCTGCAACTGCTCCCAGTTCGTCGTCATCCAGGACCACAGCGCTGTGATGCCGTGCTCGTGGAGGCGCATGCCCGCAATTGGGAGGTAGATGTCCTGCGGCTTGACTTCGTCACCGTTGAGAGGCAAGCCAAGCGTGCGCTGGATGAGCTCCGGTTTCGTCGCGCGACCGAGAGCCCGGAGCGCCGTGTTGCGCTCGTCGCTCGTCTTGGCAGTGCGATACTCATTGAGGACGGCATCGTATTCTTCCGGGCCGCCTTCTTGGAGGACGATGGCATAGATGGCGCTGCGGAGATTCGGATGAATGGCACTGCGGTCGCCGGATCTGAATTTGGCGAACATGTCGAAGGCAGCAATTTGGGTCTGCTTATCGCCGGAAAGAGCGGCGCCACCGAATAAGAGCGATTTAAATTGCTGTTCGATATGGCCGTCGCTGTCTTTGAACGTCCAGCCGAGTTTGTGGGCTTTTCCGCTGGAGAGATCTCGCTGGAGAGCCTTCAAAGCATCTTTGGTTTTTTGATCCTCGAATATCCATGCTGCTCGTACTGAAGACAACCTCGATAGAATCTCATCCCACACCACGAATTCAGACTCAGAGTTGAAACTTTGCAGGAGAGAAAGGAGAGCGGAGGTTTTTTGATATCCGGTGGAGGCAAGCGCTCCAGCATCAGCAATCATACCTGCTCGGTCTTCCGTCGAAAGAAGGCCCTTTCTCGCAGCATCTCCGAGCTTCTCACTACGCTCGGCGGTGTAGGAGGTACGATAGATGCCCGAGTGATCTGCATTGAGCTTGAAAAATTCCAAATCTTTGAGGTTGAAGCTCTCTTCCCTCTCGGATAGAACAAGGTCCTTGTTGACTCCATCTTTAGTACGTAGCTCCAAGAACACCGGGTAAAGTGTCTTGTCTTCCTCGGGTTTGACATCTGCCGTCCTTAAAAATCGATTTTGTTTCACTTTTATTGATTGCGAAGTTAGATCTTCCGTTACGTGCACCACAGGAAATCCGACATTCTTGGTCCAGATATCCATGACTTTCTCTACATCTTTACCACTAGCATCGCTAAGCGACGCCCAAAGATCCTTGGTTTGCGTATTGCCGTAAGCGTATTTCGCAAGGTATTGACGAATACCCTCCATGAAAGTTTCTTCGCCGAGGTAAGTTGAAATCATGCGCAGAACGCATGAGCCCTTGGAATAAGAAATGGCGTCGAAAATCTGATTGATCTCATCCGCTCGTTTTACCGGAACTTCAATTGGATGACTGCTGCGAAGCGAGTCAAGCGACAGCGCACTCTGGAGGTTATCTACGCATTGGGTTAGTGGTAGGGGCAGTCTAGAAATTCCTGTGCAGCACTCACCGGTCACATAACCCTCCCATACCTTCCACTCTGGGTAGAATGCATTGCAAGAGTACCACGACATCCACGTCGCGAATCCTTCGTTCAGCCATAGACCGTCCCAAAAATCCATCGTCACAAGATTACCAAACCATTGATGTGCTAATTCGTGCTGGACGACCTCGGCAACACGTTGCTTTGAAGATGCGCTGGCGGTTTTCTGATCAAATAGAATATCCACAACGCGATACGTGACTAGACCCCAGTTTTCCATAGCACCAGCACTGAAGTCTGGAATTGCAGCCATGTCCATCTTCGGTAGGGGAAACTTGCTGTCGAACTTCTTTTCGTAGAAATCTAGCGTCCGTGCGGCAAGCTCGAGCGAGAATCGTCCGTGTTCGATATCCTTATCTGGCGTCGCAAAGACCCTGACTGGTACGCGGAAGCTGTTTGTCTCAATGGACTTCAATTCGCTGACGATGAAGGCCAAAAGATAAGTAGACATGAGAGGAGATGTATTGAACCTGTGTGCAATCTTCTTGCTGCCAGACATTGCCGAATCAACTTCTGTCGCTGAAGCTTCGTCCATGTTGCTGAGGCATGTCAAATGCTTATCTGCGACGAGAGTGACCGTGAACTGGGCTTTGAGAGCAGGCTCGTCCCAGCATGGGAAAGCCCTCCGCGCATCTGTGGCTTCCATCTGCGTCGTTGCCATCCATTGCTTTGATCCATCAGCTCCTTGCCAAGAAGACCGGTAAAAGCCAGCCATATTGTCATTCAGTGTGCCAGTAAAAGTCAGGGAGAGTTTGGCTTTGCTTCCTGCTGGGATCTTCTGATCGAATGAAAGTGTGGTCGTCTGAGTATCTGCATTGTATGACGTTTTGGGCGACGAGGTAATGAGGGATGAACCGGAGTGGAGTTCAAATTTGTGGATATCGATCTCCAACGAATTCAAAGAAATTGAATTTGTGTCTTCCAGGACATCCAGGCTGAAAACCTAATCAGTGATGTGCCTGAATCCTGTGGTCTGAAGCAACCTGGCCTGCTGAGACCTACTCTATATCCACCTTGCCATCATATTTGAAACTCTGAAAATTGGGCTCCAGTGTAAGATCGTAGTGAGTTGGCTTGACATTCTTGGGCAGGACCTCTCGGCCTTTGGCAATATCCAAGCTGCCGCCAGCTTCTTCGGTATCTCTGTGGAATTTACACATGTTTCGCTGATATGAACAATACCGTATCGAGCCGTGGGTGTTGAAAGGCTTGCGAAACTGCGCGTAGGGTCGGCGCAATTTGCTAGAAGAGATTGGACCTGAAGAAGATGAAAACCTGGAGCGAGGTCGAAAAGAGGGAACTGGAGGAGAGGTGGAGTATAAGGCAGCAGGTGGGGAAAGGTTAAAAAGCAAGCGCGCTGTACCAGAGGTTTGGCGTTTGGAGGCGCATGCAGCGGTCAGTAGGCTCGAATTATGCCGCGCAGTGGCCTGACTGAAGGAGCGAAAAGACAGATGCTGCATGGAAACACGATTGACTTGATGGGAATTAGCGAGCGGTGTAGTAGCTTCTGTAACTGCAAGTCATTGAATGCGAGATGCATCATGTGGCCGGGGAGAGCTTGTGGGAGATTGCCCAGTTAGGCAGCCCAGTCCGGCTCGATTTAAGCCCGAGATTTTATCCCTTCCATCGATCGCATCAACACACTCAAATACATTTTATCAACGCAAAGAGATCCCCAGTACCAGCATGCTCCTCCCTTTAGGTTGCTGGGTGCAGACCAATTGGTCGGTCTTTGCAAGATTGAGAGTCCGCATGTTTGAGGCACCTTTCTCCCTTGACATAGATGGGTCGTCATAGGTTAAGCGGGACATGCCAAGAAGCCAGGCAGCCAGTATATGAGATGAAAGCTAAGAGACAAGGTAATATCCTCGCACTGCAGAAACACGAGGATCACGGAGAGCTCTAAATAAATGGTGACAGGATTGGTGCCCAATAGCTTAGAGCCAGACCGCTCTATCAATAGGATATCACGAAGACGTTCTACTTCGCTGAAAGTTCACGAAAACGCCTTTATTCTGTAGAACCTCATGATTTCAATATCCTGCGTTAGATGTACACTTTGACGTCTCTGCACTCCGGTCTCAGTTTTCAAGCATGTGATATGTGAAGGCTACAAAATTATTTTCTATCCAGAGGGGTCTCGGTGACATATCGTAGACGACGACAAGCTCTTAAGACGACTCGTTAGAATCTTTCAAATGCTTTTTTTCAACGATTGTGTATAGAGTCATTCCTAAACGAGATCTGTCGCGTGATGGTCTGTCTTAGGTACAGATGCCGTGGAAGAGTAAGAATAAGTTAGTAATAGCGCAACCCCTGTATCTGCTACATTGTCAACAGCGGTTGCTCCAAGTTATCGAGAAACTTCTGCAACGGGTATGTGATAATACGGAACCAAGAGCTTGATCCGGCCCCGGGGTCGAGATTCTGATTAGCTGCCCAGGGTTCAAGTCACATATTAGCGTCACGAGCACAAGTAAGCACGAATAAAGTATTTGGTCTCTTACAGCATTTGCAGAGTCAGATATATTCTGTGTTCCATCATAGCATTCGATGACTCTGCACCATAAATGACACACCTCCTTTCGCATGTGCAATTTCGTAGCGCCAAGAAATTGGTTCCGGTGAACCCGGCAGCGTAGTAAGACGCATATCACGCCGCAACAGACAGACCGCTCAATATCTTCCCTCTATTTGGTTTGTAAAACCATTCCACGAGAGTTTTTTCTATTGCCAGGACCTGAATCCTTTGGTACCAGAAGTGATGACTATTTTTCTACAACATAATTCCCAATCCCATGGTTCGTAGTCTAACAATATATCCCTTGTCATTGTTTAGGATCCACCATTTGATCTAGACGCCTCCAACTTTGATGTCAGAACTACGCCACATATGGTGATTGAAATCGGTCTCTAGTTGCAGTCTTGCTATTAGCTTGATATTTGCAATATAATGGAGAGGCCTCCAATCAATCTGTAGTTCGGTTTACATGGTTGGCTGTCAGGGCATGTATAATCACCAAAAGCATATTATGTTTTGTAGACATATATCAATGGATATACTTAGGGCTATGCGGGCTAGCAGGCTACCACTTTCCAGCCTCAGCGCCATATTCAAGCCGCTCAATACGTCTCTCGCTCACTCTTGCTCTCATGCACGTGCTCCTTACATCACCGCTATGCCACGCCATGGTCAATCTGTATCCAACCCTCGTCGAGAGCTATCCGAACCATATCTGCAGTATGCACCCTCGCATAAGTGTCCCTGTTCGACGCAATGAAATCAAAACCAGCACTGTCCATGGACGCCACGCCCATATTCAGGTGTTACAAAAAGAGGAGAGGTGAAGCGCGCCATTTGCACGAGCGCCGCTGACCTATGCAAACGCCGCATTTCCATCTCATCGTAATCAATATCAAAAGACACCAGGAGAATAAGGAAAAACCAGGAAAGGAAAATGAGAGTAGAGTAACCATCCGTCCGTCCGTCCCAAGACTCCTAATATGTTACGCCGTTGCCACTACGTCGTAGTTCCATACTCATCTAGGGGGAGGCCCTCAGGGTATCGCAGCGCTGGTTACACTGTCCTTAAAACCCGAAAGTTCCGCAACTCTTTTTGCGCCGGTGAATATACATCAGGTGAATAGGCAAAAGCATCAATAAGAACGCCGATGAGCTTGAAGTCTTAGTTGTAGGATCGGCCGAAAACGCCAAGCCTAGGTTAGAGCAAGTATCATTCTGAATGGAATAGTTTGGATAATTGTTATCGCGGCGGAGTCTGTGCCGTAGTAGGTGAAGGTACTGGGGAAGTCTTGTTCGAATATCTGCTCGGCTGCGCCGCTACGACTGAAGCACGCTTGTTCGAGGTCTGGATTGCGATTTTCTTACGCAAAGACCCGAGACGCGCTTTCATGCCTTCAATGACTACGATCGCGTCAGATCTAGCACTAATGTATGATGGATCGACGTTTGAGTGGGACTTACGTTTCATGACCGTCTGTCGATCCTCCGTCTCCATTCCGTTAATGATTTCATCGTCAGCTTTATTCTCTCTTTTCCCAGTACCAGATCTTCTCAAAGGTTCATCATCCCCTTCGAGTACGGCTTCGAGCATGCGTAAGGCGGTCATGTAGGTGAGCTCACAACCAGAAAGATCTTCACCAACAAGCTCGTTCACGGCAGCTTGGCGGCTCATTTCTAAGGCGCGGTCATACATTAGCTTCTCCGCCGTGACACCAGATGTCAGGGTGATGTTCTCGGCGGACGTTCCGATACTGGTATTGGAGTTGGTAGTAGCCGGATGGTTGTTTGGATGCCCTGGGTGATCGAGCGGCAGCTGCTTCTGTGCATCAACCAATTTCCGTCCCACGAACTCCGACTTTTCCAAACATTCGTTGAATCGAGACCGTGCCCATTGGACGACATTATTCATTCGGCTTGGTACATTGATGGGAGCCGTCTTAGCAATCTCTGTCCGAGAGGTCGGAGATTCGCTGACAATTTCCCCTCGATTCCGGTGGCCCCACCAGCTCCCCGCAAGATCAATTGCTTTGGCGAGAATGGATAAGGCCTTGACATAGAGGACAAGCGCTTCTTCGGAGATTGCAACAACAGCGTCTACAGTAAGATCGTCGTCTTCGTCATCCGGACCATCCCCCGTACCTGGGCGATGAATGCCAAGACCCTGCTCGTTCGATGGCACTGCGGGAAGCAGCTGCTTGAACTTGACTTCGGCAAAGCCGTAGACAGTATCACTACGGGTCGCTGCATCCTCAATCGTAAAAACGACCTCAGTATCTTTATCCGTTGGGGCTTTGCGGCCATCGCTAATCAAGAGCTGATTGCCATGGGCTGTTGGATATGTGGGAAAGGCGGTATATCCCTGAGGTGGCGATAGTCCTTTGGGGAGAGGTGGAGAATATCCAGTGCCGAATAGACGAAGATTCGCCATATTCAGGGCCTTCGAAATTGCCGAAGTCGCAGCAGAACCCGCACTGGTTCCGTAACGGCGTTCGTACGATGGCCTCCGTTGGTGAACGACATCTTGTTTTGTTGTACTGGGAATTGCCCGTCCTTGAGTGGCGTAATTTGTAGGTAATGACGCAGGTGTACCCTGCACTGTTGTCCGACGAGCCATCATAGCTTGGTTTGACTGTTGATGTGCAGTTCCGTGAATGTGGGGACTTGCAGCAAGCTCGTCTGCAAATGCATTCACCTCAACAGCACGCTTTTCGACCAACACATAATCTCGCTCGAAAGCCATGTCTTGCGCAGCTCGATCACGAGCTTCCCGAGCTGCCCTATCCTCAAGTTTCTTCTGCGGCGCGCCTCGCTCCCGGTCAAGTTGTTCTTTCAAAATAGATGAGCTAGGGGAGTTTTTGCGACTGCCACGCCTCTCCAGAGCCATGACTGCTGCGCTCGGGGGGCGTTCTTGAACAAAGTTCTCACGAGCAGGCGCCGTTGCATGCGCAGTAAGGCTAGGCCGACGTGGCGATTTAACCTCCTGTTCTTGCGCACGTTGCTCCTTTACTGGAGGCATTGTGGTCGGAGAAGGACCAGTGCTACGACGGCCGGCAGAAGGTGGTCTGATTGGCGCATTATTCCCCGATAAAGGCGAAGGTCGAGCATCCTGCTTTGAGGCTGGTACTTGGGTAGCATCTGATAGGCGTTCACGAGAAGCTCTTTCGATGACTTTGCGATCACCTGTGGGTCGTTCTTGCTTTCTTGCGGCTTGGGCACTACTTTCGGCTGCCTTCTGCGCACGTCGGTCCGTCGGAGCTTCAATCTCAGAGGACAATTTTGCTATTTCACGGGGTTTATCATCACCGAGTAACCCGGGAATCTCTTCAGAAATGACAGGGTGATCGAAAAAGTCTTCGAAACTAATCCGCTCGACTGGACTCTTCTTTAAGAGACCTCTAATGGCCTTCTTGAGCGAACTTCCGACGTGTAAGCCCGATGGAAATGGGACAACGTCATCCGCCTTTTCAATTCTTCTCAACAGCTCGACGTGATTTGACGCACGGAAAGGAGGCTTGCCAACCAGAAGCTCAAATGTCACGGTACCAACCGACCACAAATCTGCCTTCGCGTCGTATTTTTCGTATCTGAGTATTTCTGGGGCCATGTAAAGGGGCGACCCACAAAGGGTCTCTGCTAACGATGTCTGTGGAAGGAACCGAGCGAAACCAAAATCGGCGATTTTGAGCATTGGTAGAGATTCAAGGCCAACCATCGGGACTAAGGAGTTGGCGCTCGCCTCAAGTGGCTTGTCTTCTGGCTTCTGTTGACGTAGCGACAACGGAGATGGATTGAGGAGAAGGTTTTGAGGCTTGATGTCCCGGTGGATGATGTTCCTGTCGTGCAGAAACTGTACCGCACTTGCGATCTGCTTGAGAAAATGTCGTACAATCACCTCATTAAGACCAGCACCTTGCGTGTTCGGGTACTTTCTCATCGCATCTGCCATCACTGCATGATCGCCGAGCGTATTCCGACCCTTTATGAACTGTGAGAGATCTCCCAATGAACAATATTCCATGATAATATGCATCCGATCTGGCGAGTGATGACAGGCAAAGATGGCAACGATGTGAGGATGCTGCAAGCTCTTGAGGATCTCTATCTCGCTTTGAAGGTTATCTCTTAGCTTCTTGGTTAGCTTCTGGGTATCGACCGATTTCACGGCGGCTAAGGATCTCTTGGACTGTGGAGGGAGATATCCGTTAGCACACGCGTAGCTTTGCTCCACACTGACCGAATCGTGCAAGTTGCTGCAGCGGCTCTTTGACTCACCTTGTGTCGGGCCGAGTATACAGTCGCAAAGCTGCCCTTTCCAATCTGATCTCCCCGTACAAAATCTCCTATGAGCATCGGTCTTTCACCCTCGGAGCTCGAGGCTCCCCCTCGCCTCGAAGACGAGGGTTGTGCAGATGATCTCGCGGCCATGTCGTAGAGAAGATTGAATCGAATTGTTGAATTGGAGTGAGATGCTTAGACTTGGTGCCCGGACCAGCAAAGGGGAGGATACAGGACCGCTGTAAGGTGATTATACATGGAGGCTCGATGAGAAAGTAAGAAAGGTGGTAAGTTTAGGCGATTGCTGAAGCTTCAAGACATAGGCCAAATTCCAAGGTTGCTAGCAAGACATGACGCAAGGTTGGTAGAAGGGCACGTCAGTGATGGCAGTGACGCGTAGGTCCTCTGTTGCTCGGTCTACGAAGTCAATGTTGATGGAGGCTAGGCTTTGGCAAGGCTGCTCGAGTCAACGAGTGTGGAAGAGCTCTCAAAGCTCAGCAAAAGCGCAGGCAGAAGTCGAACCGGGATGTACCAATGAACAAAGAGTGGAGGAAGGAGAAGCGAAGACGGAGTGTTAGGAGCAGAGAGATAAGGTGAGATGGAGGAGAGAAGGTTGAGGAGTCAGGAACCAGACTGGATGAGGTTCGTGGTAGGTGGTGAGCTATGAGTGGCCATCCAATGGTCATGGTCATGCTCCGGTGCCTAGCGTGACTGGGTGTCGGGGACGAGGGACAGCTTATCGCTGGCTGATACTGCACCTGACCGAGACTCAGCGCGACCAACAATTCTTTCCCCGCGCGCCTCCAGCAGCCGACATGGCAACCAAGACCGTTTGGAGCTCGTGCGCCAGATTGTCCATCAATGACGAATAGTCAGATTCAAAGAGAGTCGCTCTGGCGTGCGTACATTGTCATATTGCCTAATCGGCGCTTCAAGTCCGCTCATCAGTGACGAGCCCTCGGGTAGATGCCCGGATCCGCGAGACTACCTCACTTACAGCCCACCTAATTCCTTTGACCTTGAAATAAGATATGCATTACCTCTCGACCAATTCCCTAGGACTGATAGTCGGTCTACTCCGTACAGCACGTGAGAAAACGTCTACCGTTTGACGATCGCAACGCGATCTACCTCAAAATGGCATCTCGAAAACATCCAGCGGGCGAGTCATTACCAGATCTGCGAGAGAGATACAGCAAGGCTCATGTACCTTGAAGATCTTGCCGTACGAGATTCTTCTTAATTCCCCTCTCGCCCCGCAATGGGTAAGGGTGGAAGTACGACCCATGAGGAAAGTGGGGCTAGGCTGGATTTGGGGACCTTCCAGAGGGGCTACTCCGATACCGGGGTTCGCACCTCTCCGGCTCTAAGAGCTTGAACAACGTGTCGAACAGGGTAATGAGATAAATTAATAAATGGCCATGGCTGGACTACCAGTCTTCCGAAATTAGTTCATATTATCAATTATCGAAATAATCCCACGCTTTAGTTCTGGGCGATACCAGTACCATGGTGGTATGATCGATCATGCCCGTGGATTGCAGCAGTAGTTGAGGACAGAAAGGAATCATACATCGAGCGAACGGTATCTATGTATCCGGTTCAAGTTATCAATTCGGTGACTGAAGCTTAGATGTGATGCGACAGAACTACCAGGTAATTACGTTAAGGCTGTGATTCAGTGGTGTTCAACTATCATCCTTTTCGAGCTATCCCCAGAAAACGATTTTCAGCGTCATACAACCTTTTGATTACGGCTTCGAGGTAATCTTTCGCCACATTCTCCCATATTTCCGCATCTGACGGCTGGACGTTCTTCTAAATCGTCATAGACCAAGGCGAGGATGTGAATAATTGTGAAATTTAGCCCTGATCTTTCATTATATTTCATTCAGTACCTGGCGACAGGGCGAAATATTCGCAATAAACAGCAGGACGGACCATTTTAGCTTTACATATACCAAGTTAGCCCACAGGCTTTCTGCACGCTCAATACGCCAACCCGTCCTCCGCGTCCTCTTGTCGATCCAATTGCTCGTACTCCTGTGGCTTCTCGCTCACATATGGTGGCCTGCGTAAGACAAGTCAGTTTCTTTCAATCATCTTATGCCTCACCTGACCCTTCGTTTTACCTAAACCAGTTCCTCAATCCGACAATTGCTGCTGTGCCTACCGCGTAGGCCCCCAACAGCGCGCTCCAGCCCTTGTCAGACCCAATACCACCCTTCGCAGCCCACTGCCCTTGTCCGACGGATAGAGCGACCAAGTCGTAAACCAGGCAGCCTCCAAAGATCCAATCGGTACCGGGTGCTGACGCAAGTGCACCAAACGCAATACCCGTCAACACTTTCACCAACGTTGTAGGGGATTGGTCGACAAAGTAGGCTGCGGAAGTGTTGTGCAGGAGATCGAGGACGCCGATGCCCGCGAAGGTTTTTGCAACGACGTGGGTAAGGAGGCTAGAAGGGGAGCGGGTGTTCATCGGTTGAGGTAATCTTGTAAAGATGTAGAAGAGTTGTGAAAGACTGTTAATTATGACGAAGATGTTGGAGATGTCAAGCCGGTTGGCGTTCCAGAAGAACATCCACGCTGAAGCAAACGTCAGTGCATTTGACCATGTCGATGGACGGGAATGGCTTTGAGAAGGTAGGTAGAAAGAGTTGAGAGAAAAGAGAAGAGGTAAGTGAACGTACTTCCAATGCAGACATTCCCTAAGGCATACCATGGGACGTAGTCCGTTATTATCCTCGCCTCTTCTTCCTCCCTGCCTCCCTTCCGTGGATCCAGCTTCCATAGCCGATATAGCCAGGCGAGCTGAAAGAGTTGTTGAGGGAAGAAAAAGGCTCCTATGAAGTAGGGTTGTGGCGACCAAAAGGCAAGGTTTGCATCGTGGATGTCTTTCATAGAAGGCGAGGAAAGTATGCCATATTGTTGCAGGGCAAAGTCATAGAGGAAGGAAGCAGGCGCAAGATAGCGTGCGGTGCTGTGAGCCACGCCCATCGCGCAGATAGATTGAGAGCGATCTGAGTGATGTCGAACTGGAAAGGTAGAGATAAAGACAATGTTGGGAGTAGACTGGGTTATGACGCGTTTATGGATGGGACGAGATCCAAAGATGTGAATTAGTATGGCACGAAATGGCAGTCCTGCACAAAAGAGCTTGGGAAAATGGAATCACGGGAATCTCGTAAGTAGGGAATAATCGAACGGATGGAAAATCTCCAGGTCTAGCATCAGCTACCTAATCATTTAAACAAAGACCATGGTACGAGAAGCGTATTCTCAAAATCCGATCTCAACATATCGATGCGATTGATGCAACTGCATAAGTCATGTACGTCACTCTGATCCTTGCATTGGTCCGAAGGGGGCCCGTCGGAGCAATCTCTCTCCTACGCCGATTGAAGCGGGGTACAGTTGGCGGGGGGTCAGAAAGTCTTGGCGGGGGGTCAAAACGCTGCATATGCTGAGCATATGCAGAGGCTGATGGGGGGTCAAAATGCTCTAACCCCCTGCCAAGACTTTCTGACCCCCCGCCAACTGTAACCCCGCAGATTTTGACACTTATGGAGATGCATCCGTCAATCGATTTGCGTCTCGGCTCTGGGCCATGTCGACTTCGATAGCGAAAGCTCACAGCGATTGTTATATGCGAGCCGCGTAGCAGAGTCGAGCTTCGAAATGGCCATGCCCGGAATAACTCACTGTGTTTCTAATAGGGACCACCTTTCGACTTCAAATCTCCCCAACTATGTAGCAGGCATAGCCACTACTCGTCATGCACCGCGAACCACTTGACCTCTAAATCGATCTGCTAGCCTTACAACGACCTGAAAAAGCTGGACAAAGAGACGTATGAGGCTACACGGTCAGGGCTGAACATGTTTCGACTATCGTCAGTCTTCGAGGAAATGCGCGGGTGTAACCCTTTTCGGTTGCAGCTGTGTTCTCGAGTCGTCGATCAGACTTATATCTGTGGACATTACGTATAGGCTTCTGTATATGCTTGGCGTTACACAATGAGGATCGGAGGACGCAGAACGTTGAGTATTAGAAAGGTGACATTTCTCCTGACCCATTTTTGTTTTGGACCAATTTTTTTCGCCATCTTTTCTTCGGTATGTCTTTCAACTTCTTAGCTTGTGCTCTTCTCGTCCTGTGTGCAATTTTTCGATTTACTCTAGCGGGACATCTAATACCCCAAGAAGATCCTCCGTACCCTAACGTGACTCTACCTGTCTCGACTTGTACAAACATTGGAGCCGAGTCATTGTTGATACTTCCTAGTGGAGAGGGTATTGTTGTCAATTCAAGTCAAACACTAAGCTTCAATAAGACTGATAGTGCGGGCACGCCTGCTGCTACTCTTACTCTCAATAATGGTTCTGTTGTTTCAGTACTTAAGATTAGCAGCTCGGTAGTAGTAGTAGAAACCCCGTTCGACTTTAGGAGCTCGTCTTCGAAGGTGCCCGCGAGACCCTCCAGCAACGAAGCATGACAAACTTCCGTCCGGTCTTCGACGTCTTCTCCATTGACAGGAACAAATACTACCACCGATGGGACTTCTCGTGCTCACAGTCGATACACAAACTCGACGAGTTCGGCGCCCAACACAACAATCTCCAGTCATGAAAGCCTCCCTTCAATAAACGGTACTACATCGCCTATTGCGCCTATATCCTCGTCGTCAATTAGCACAAGCTCTAGTCAAACTTCGAATTCCTCGCAAATTCTAATGTCCTCGACATCTTCGAACATGAATGTTTCGACTTCACCCTCTGTATCTGCTTCAAATAGTAGCTCAATAGAGACGCGGACCTCCGCGACAGCCGGTACTTCATCTAACAGCACCACCTCATCATTAGGCACATCAACGAACAACCCAGCTTCCGGCAGCACAAAATCTGGCGAATCGAGCACGCTCACTACGTCGATTGTGAACAATTCGTCCTCTTCGAGTATCTCCGTGTCTCTGGGATCCCCAGGTATATCCACAATGAGTAGCGTTGTATCAGGCACTACAGAACTAATCCCTGTAATCACTGACGGGCAGGACTCAACACCTATTACCCTTCCACTTATAAGGACGACAACGCTACCTTCTGATACGTCAAGTAGTGTTTCATCCGTCTCATCGGAGATAATCGGGCTTCTCCCTGTGCTGAGATCTTGGAAGGCCGATCCGACACCATTAAAAGATGGTACGCTCAATAAGATAAAAGCAATCATCAAGGATGTTGAGGACCTTACATCGGAGCTAGGGGGAAAGAGTTCAATTTCAGGATGCGGATCGAAACGAAGAAAGAGAGGACTGTTGAGTCCTATAACAGATGTTGTGAAAAGCCTAACATGCGTAATGAAAGATCTTGACGACCTTGAGGATGATGTGGAAAACAACTTGACTGACAATATTGACGAGTTATTGGATAATCTCGAGTCTGAAACAGAGGACATGGTAGAAGATGACAATAATTCTGACACGTCCACCCAGTCGGATTCATCTACTGAATCTTCAAGCTAGTCCAGCTCGTCCAGCTCGTCCAGCTCATCTGAGTCTTGCACAGAAACAAGCTCCGCTAGCCGTGTCACAATCGCGTGCTTTCCCTCGACCACAGGCGTTGGCAGTTCTGTTTCGACCTTTAGTACCTGTACTCCCTCTACCACCCAAACGGTTTCAGGCTGTAGCGCTACGGCTTCTACGACTATCGTGTCGACATCTACTAACAGCGTATCATCTCCGATACCGTGTGCCACCGACACTTGCGGAGATGCTTGTCCGTCTGTGGACCCCGCTGACTTTGCGAGTGCAACTGAGGTCGACACCGCGGATGTGACGCCAACGACATTGACCACGAGTCGACCCTTACCAACCTCTTCAATTGCCGGTTGGAGCGGCGCTGTTCCTTCTAAGCGGGATCTCCTCTCAGCTCCTACTGCGGGTTTCTGGAATTTTTTAAAACGTGCACTCCCGAATTCTGTTGTTCATACTGGCGACCGCCGGAGTCTTTGGAAGCGCGCACTACCGAATCCTGCTAATCATAGTGGAAACCAAGGGTACGTTGCGTGGATGTCTGCCAAAGCAAGATGGGTTTCTCAAACGAGATCTGCAACGTCCAATTTTTTCCAATTCGCTCGCGCTCCTGGCTACGTTCTAAGGGGTGTTACAGGACTTTATGGGTGTACTTCGGTCATTATCGTGTCCGATGCCGGAGTCTATGTGTCGCATATATTTGAGGTTCCGGTATTCACAAAGGCTGACACCAAATTCGAGGCAACGGACGATGCCACTTTCAACAACTTGGGGTTTGATGCTCTCAAGAATGGCGGAAACCTGGAATTGGCAAGCCTTGATAGTCTGAGAGCGAGCGGGAAACCCCTGAATGCGCAATACAATCCAAAGATTTATATCTTGACTCCAAAAACCAACGATTGGGCGCGAAAAGAGCTCGGTATCAAAACAGATCTGTGGTATGATCAGAGAGTCAATGCTCTGGCTAAGTCGATGCATGGCCTCTTCCCGAGTGCTGCATTTCCTCGCATTGAAGGCTACACCCGAGACCATGACGCCTCGCGATCATTACACAATTTTCGTGGCCGAGGCATGGTTGAAGTGGACCCACGAGATCAAATCCTAGAAAAACCGGAGAATCCGATAGATTGTCCACCCTCGATCGGCCACTGGAAGTTGTGGATTGAAGATCGTGTTATCGATAAACGGATACTATTACCAACTTCAGGAGGGCATATACAAACGAGATGCCTCCGCCTGCTCCAGACTTCCCTCGAGTACAGACCCCTCCACGTCTGCAAGCAGCACTCAAACTTTGAGCCAAAGCGAGACTTCATCACCACAGTCTACGTCTAGCCTTTCCATCTCCTATTCCTCATCGCATTCCACAACACCGTGGCCGACTTGCGAAGCAAATGGTGCACCTTGGTATAGTCCTACCAGTTGGTGCAACTGTAGACCCACCGCCCATTATCCGACATTACCAGCTATCTCCGCGGCTACCAGTGCGAATTGTGCCTATACCTCGTTACCCTCATCAACCATTTCACTCACACAGACTAGCGCTACACCTACTAACATTCCTGGAGAAGGAGGTGTGCCCGGCTGCGCTGCCGTTATATCTAGCGCGGGAACTTCTGCTTACTGCAATTGTGGAGGCACGCCTGCTCCTACCCTGAGTGCTACGAGTCACGGATACCTGAATTGTGATTATACGATCCAACCCACAAGCTCTTACAATCCTGGACCAACAACAAGCAGCACATCGTCATCCACATCGTCATCCACAACTGCGTCGCCTCCATACGCAACCGGGACATGTAATGTACATGTTATAGAGGGCCTCGGACAAGAGCTCTCAGATCCCAAAGTGGCTCTGAACGTCAATATTACAGACGCTAACGGCAATAGTGTGGGCAGCAATAGTGGTCCTTTGAAGTGGGGCGAAGCGATCGATACTATTGGAGCTCTTCCCGTTGTCATGATTGTTACGCCTAATAGCGGCTTCGATGATAAGAGAAAGAAGCGTTCGATTGCAAGGCGGCTCGAAAAAAGAATAGGAGTGCCCGCACCACCAACTCGACCACCAGACGAGAAGGGTACTGTGGCCTTTGCTTATGGTGACCAGTCCTGGGATACTAATACTGATCAATGCTCTGTCGGAGGTTGGGATAATGGTAGTGCGAACGATTTCTTTGGATCTCTGGTCTTTGGCGATGATTTCATCCCGAACCGCCAAATGGATTGTGAATTCAGCTGTTAACCACCAGATAGCACTGTGATATGGCATGCCGAAAAACTCCTGCCTGGCCTATGATTCATATTTGACATCTTCCAATCTAATAATTGTGATGCAGACTCTCGCGTTGAAGCTAAGAGCTTCGTTATTGTCGGCCTTTACCATCATTTTAGCATCAAATCGGAGCTCCAATTACGGCATGACATTTGGTCCCACATTAGGGTACTGTTGGGTGGCTAGTACACCTTCCAGCTTTGTCTGGTGACATTGCTTATCTGTTGGCCGCTCGGAGGTTCTGCCGAAAACGAGGCTGATCCGATGCAGCTGACGGCGCCCCCCGCGAAGATCGACCAACTCCGCTCAGGATCTTTTTCGTCTATTCAATGTCGCAGTCTCCAGTTTCTTAACTTCGTCTTCCCAGTGAAGACGAATGCCCTTGAGCCCTCAAGCCGTACAGTCTAAGATGGATGCGCAGTTTGTTCAGCCTCCTTCGCAAGGTCCCGGCATTGTCTGCCTATGACAGTCTCCCTGGCTCAGCAATGGTTCCTGTACGACCACCCCCTGTTTGGTCTCAATCCTGACACGGATCTGGTGTCCCCGCCTGATTGGCAGGATGCTAAATTGTTTTTGGGGCACTCTCCGCGACCTCCTGCTGCTGGAAATTGAGGACCTCCCCGTTACATCGAAGCTTGAGCAACTACCTCGACGCTACATCAAATAGACAAGAGGTAATCTGCAAATAAGCGGCGTGCGACAGCATGTCGCCAACAACACGCGCTTGTGATATTCAAGCACATTCGCAAGGTCCGCGAACCGTGGACTTCATTTACGGACGGCCAAAAGTACGCAATAGTTTGTGTTTCCCGTCTCACCGTCACCAATATCATCATGAAGGTCACTATTCTGTCATCTCTCGCATGCGCAAGACTCGTGCTTGGGAATGCGATCCCATTCTTCAGCGACCTTAGTCTCAATGCGCGAGGAGAACCGGATGTCTGTTCAAATACGCAATTGAGTTGCCACAATACTACGAAGCAGACAAACCTCTGCTGCTTCAATGCGCCAGGGGGTTCGCTGTTACAGACACAATTTTGGGATACTGATCCCGTCACCGGCCCGTCGAATTCATGGACCATTCATGGCCTATGGTCAGTCGCAGAGGCCCCCAATTCACTTCTGTTACCAGCTAACGGCCATAGGCCTGACCACTGCGATGGCACGTACGACGAAAACTGCGACTCAAGTCGTGACTATACCGGCATCTCGAGCATCCTAAGTTCATTCGGCAAGCAGGACCTCGTCACATACATGAATACCTACTGGAAGAACCAAGACGGAACCGACGAAGAGCTTTGGGAGCACGAGTGGTCTACGCACGGCACCTGCATCAGTACTCTCAAGACATCCTGTTACACAAACTACGTCTCGAAGCAGGAAATCCCCGATTTCTTCCAAAAAGTCGTCGACCTCTTCCAGGACCTCCCCACCTACCAGTGGCTTTCAGCTGCAGGCATAACTCCTTCATCCAGCAAAACCTACGCTTCGGCCCAGATCCAATCTGCCCTCAGCTCCAACCACGGAGGCCACAAAGTCTATCTTGGATGCAGCAACGACGCTCTCAACCAAGTCTACTACTACTTCAACGTCCAAGGCTCCGTCCAAAACGGCACCTTCGAAGCCGCTGACCCGGATGGCGGCGACTCTTCAAGCTGTCCTTCCACAGGCGTCAAGTACTTGCCCAAATCTGGGGCTTCGACTGCACCAACCACTACTGGAGGTTCCGGCGCCCCTCAGCCAACAGGTACGGGCGGCGCATTCAGCGGCAAAGGCTATCTGAATGTGCAGACTGGCGGTGCGCAGAAAGGCTGTATCATCAGCGATGGGACTTGGTATACCACTGGGACTTGCGCGACCTTCACCGCTGCTGCTAGTGGCAGCGGATTTACTTTAACGTCGTCAAAGGGCGCGTGCGGTATCTCGAACAACGCCCTAAAGTGCGGATCTGGCGTTCAATCGACAGTCTTTACGAGCAGTGGAGGTGCGCTTGCGGCAGGTGGTAGTTCGCGCTTTTACGCTGATAGCGTGCCGTCGGGAAGTACGCAAGCAACTGTAACTACGACGAGTGATAGTACAACATTGACTATTACGTGGGAAAGTATATAGTTTATGTTACAGAATGGTTAAGCTAGTATGGAGGGGAAGGTGGGCACAATTGGTCACACCTATGGATTAGGGTCGTTCTTTAGAATCTAGCGGATAGAGGCTGCTAGCTAGGCCAGATAGATAAATAAAATAAATGTAGATTGATAACTTAAATGAATGTTCTTCTGATTAATAAGAATAATTATGGTTTCCGCGCAGAATTTCCAGATAAATAGGGGAAAAGGGATAAAACCAGGCCACGTAACCTCCATCATCTACACTGATTCCGGATTACGGCTCCGCATCGAATTTGTTAGTCGAACAACCAAAGTTCAATGTAAATTTTGGACTACGAGCGGAATTCTCAATTCTATTTGAATTAATAAAATGTAAAGCTCAGTTTTGGCTTAAAGTAGTCTATCGCTTCATTCTTTTGGTTATTCGAAGTCCGAACTATGGTAATTCAAGATTTGTATTGGATTATTGTATATTTTGATCACAGATTCGATGGGGAAGGGGCCGCTTAGCGTGCACAGCCGTAATCCGGAAGCGTTGTATGAGAGCAGATGCGGGAGCCAGCCGGGGGACCCTGTCCGGAGGTCATTTGTTCTTTCGAAAAGGGAAAAATGGCCCAATAGTTTCCGCATACAAGCCGTACGTCTTCAACCTGCAGAAGGAATCCTTTGTCGTGTTCACCCAGAAATAAATCCGACCGCGGCTGAGAAACGAACATGTGAAACGCTTGAAAGCGATGACTTTGTAGACTATATTATCCTCGTGAGTTGAAGGGATTTTGGACTAATCAATAGAAATGTACGCAATACCGTTGTTATAGCCATTCTCCCCCTTGTTGTTTGAATACTCTAAAATGTATTTCAATACACTTTGGACCCTTGCGGCACTGATCGACGTTACAATTGCAAACAATAACAGCGCCTTTGCCTTCAACGCCAATGTCTACCTTGTCTTTGATGGTGTCATAATCTCTAACCACCCTTCGACTGTTGGGTACCCACAAGCGCGAAACCATAGCTTTGAGATAAATCCACAAGCTGATGACCCTCAAACCTACTGTCCAACAAGAGTTCAGGCGGCTGTTCAATGTCCAACGCCGACGCCGTCAAATGACAAGACGCAATTCAACACCACGCTTGATCAGAATGGACCAATGGGGGAGGTTTACATGAATGTGGCAGTGCCGGGTGGGCAGCAACTATATGTCGAAAAAGATGGTATGGCAAGCTCCAGTAACCCTTACCGACCACATCATTGAGACAAATCCGTAGGCTTGCTACGGTACACCTTTCCGCATAGGAAAGCTCCGAATGATAGTTATACGAACCTCTTTTCGCTCGTGCAACACTTCGACGGTAGTCAGCTCGAGATTTCAAACCCAACCTTGCTGTTCAATAACAGCATTTACTGGTACTCATGTGCGCAGCCCAACGGCGGCCTAAACTTGACATATGCGCCGACGCCGACTGCAAATGTCACGGACTGTCTCGGTATCGCGCTGCTTAGCGAATCAATATGGGTCGGCGAAGGGTACGCGGGTTGCCCAGAGAATCCCCAAACAGACGAGCATGGCAACCTTGTTCCGGCTCAGTGTGGTTATGCTGCCTATCAATATGACTAAATGGTATCGGCGTACTCCGTAATGAAGGCTTCATTCTGAGATTGACAATAACAACTGACTCAGCTATGCTTTGAATACGTCATGCGAATGGCCTCTTTCACCCATGACTTATGGAGTGCTAGTGTCCGCTCCGAATCCTCGACTTCATCAAAGCTTACACTAGAGTAGAGTAGGTGAGTGACTGGAGTGAAGGTAAAAAATTGTTCTGTCTGGCTCAAAATGTCATCCCCCTTGTTGCTTATAGAGCTTTCAGCAGAATTTGGGATACTCCCCGAGGGTTACAGTAGCCGCCTACCTAAATCAGGTACGTTTGGCATTGATCTATGTCATATCCATGAAAAGCTTGTTGTTCTGCCAACGCATACGTTCCAAGGTCGAGTGTGCCAATCAGATAGGAAGGCCCGGAACGTTACGAACGTTCACGGACTAAGAATGGCAAAAGTCCAGTGGAAGGGTACTGAGTTTTGATAGGATAATAATCAGAGTGACGGCTATTGGACAAGGGCGTCTGCGATCACAAGCAAAAAGGTAGGGTTAAATGCCCGAGGCTGAAGGTTTTTGTGCCATAGCTTCGGTGGACCGGGCCGAGAACCCCAGCTTCAAGCCCAACTTTAACGCCATCTCCCGGAGTCTGGGGTATAGCACCTCGTAACCTTAAAACATTTGAGTTTCTTTTGCATAGACCCTGATGTCAATGGTCGTACATATCTCGCCATGCATTCACAGAGCGCACGGTAGAAGTTAATTCCCTTTTGAATCTTTTCATCTCAACTACCAAGGTTCCGTTCCGTCAACATGGGCCTTGGCATCCTTGAAGACAAGAAGCTCGAGCACGTCCCAGGTTTGTATGCGCTCAAGTCTGGTGCTTTATTCACTCTCATAATGGCTTCTAGGAACGGCGACGCTCGAAGAAAGCCGCCTCAATCTCGATGCAAGTCAAGTCGCAGCTACAGGTCTCAAGACGGACAAAAGCGGGAAAATTATACTCGTCCCACAACCGAGTGATGATCCAAGCGATCCATTGGTACATCCCCAGCCGATCATAATACAACAGAGAACCAGGCTGATTTGAAGCACAGAATTGGACGCTGTGGAAACGCGATGTCATTCTCTTTGTTTTGTCCCTCCTCTCGGTCATTGCTTCTACACTGAGCCCCCTGCTCGCCGCCAATACCTTAACTCTGTCCTTGATATTCGAACGTAATTTCACGGATATGGCGCTCCTCACCGGATATCATTTACTCGGTGTGGCTGTTGCTGGCGTTCTTTTCGTGCCGAGTGCCAGAGTTTGGGGGAAGCGGCATCTGTATCTCCTTGGGACCATTGTGCTCATATTCAGTAGCGCCTGGGGTGGTGCTAGCGGAACGAACTATGGGAGTCTACTATGGGCCAGGGTTTTTCAAGGTGTTGCGTTGGCACCGTTTGAAGCACTCGTCAATGCAAGCGTGGGCGACTTGTACCATGTACATGAAAGAGTAAGCATATTTCATCCCAATGGTCGCGCTGTATCTGACTTGTGTCCAGGGCAAACGTATGGCGCTTTCAAATCTAGCCCTCTTCGGCGGTGCCTTCTTCACACCTGTCATCGTAGGGAAAATGACATCGACGATGGGCTGGCCGTGGACCTTTTACTTCATCGCCATCTTCTCTGGCGCCCTACTCCCGGTAGTAATCTTCTTCGTCCCTGAGACCGCGTACGCCCGTCCCGAGCACCTCAACATCGACACTGTCACCATTCTCCAAAAACTTAATCAAAATGGCGCCCAATCCACACCTCTTAGCGGTATCAACGGCTCCTCCACCCACACAAACCACGATGATCCCGAAAAGCAATCTCCCAACACGCACACAGATACCGAAATCACCGACTCGGAAGAGCATCCCACCCGCTCTACCCGCTCTACCCGTACCCTCCTCCCCTTCAACGGCCGCAAAACCTCCGAAAACTACTTCCTGCTCCTCCTCCGACCCTTCCCGCTCTTCCTGCACCCGGGCATCTTCTGGGCCTGCCTCATCCAAGGCACGCTCATCGGATGGACCGTCATGATCGGCATCGTCCTCGCCGCCATCATGCTGGGCCCGCCGCTCTTCTTCAACGAAGTCCAGACCGGCTACATGTACACGGGCGCCTTCGTCGGGGCCGTCGTCGGCTTCGCGCTGGCCGGGCTGGTCGCGGATTCGAGCGCGCGGGTGTTGACGCGGTGGAACAAGGGCGTGTTTGAGCCGGAGTTTCGGCTCGTGCTCGTGGTGCCGCAGTTGGTGTTGGGGTGTACGGGCCTGTATGGATTTGGGATTGTGAGTAATAATATTGAGCGGTACGGATGGTTTTGGCCGGATTTCTTTTTTGCGTTTGAGGTGGCGGGTATGGTGTTGGGGGCGGTGGCGAGTGCGTTGTACGTCGTGGATGCGCATCGGGATATTGCGGTCGAAGCGTTTACGTGTTTGATGATTTTCAAGAATATCTTCTCTTTTGGTCTGACGTTTTCAGGGTATGATTGGCTGGTGTTTAATGGGATCAAGAAACCCTTCATAGGGATTGCAAGTGTTCAGGTTGGCATCTGTATGCTGAGCGTTTTGATGTGTAAGTATCTATACCTGTGTCCGGCTGACGCGACTTATCAGACTAATTGTACCTTTGCAGACGTTTTTGGGAAGAAAAATCGTTCCTTCTTTGCCCGGCATGATATCCTCCGTATCCTAAAGCTACGTTAGTAGCCTAAAGTCAATTCAGAGACTAATGCGATTATCCTCAAAAATACAAATTTATGTCGTCACTGCTCTCATAGCTGCCCGCCGTAGCCCCCTTTGTAGAACTCTCCTTGCTATGCTCCGCTTTGGTCTGGTCAATCCATGGAGCTCTCCACAGTGGCCTACTAGCAACACCGTTCAATCTCAAAGGAATGATCACTTTGGCAACCTCCCTATCTTAGCATCCGTTATATCTCTCCTTATCGATTTACTGCTCTTTCTTTTCCGGCCCTCGGATTACAGGACAATTTCATTTCGCAGAGACACGTCGCCAGAAGCACACGATGAGTCGCGGCGTTGGAGGAGCTGTACCTGATACATGACAAGCCAATCATGAGGCAAGCGTTCCTAGGCCGCAGCATCGATCGAATCAAGGTATTTCAAGAGCGCCGCAACTTCGAAGCTCAAGGAGTACACTTACTTCGGTCTGCTCATCAGATCATCTTCATTCATGGTATGCTCCATTTTCAGTCATTCGACTACCAAATTCCTAACGTTAGCTATAAAATAATCGGACCTTGATTCCCATTACGTCTCCATAGCGACTGGTGCTCATCATGTAACATCATAGCTATCCCTATTAATCTACGTTTGATTAGTAAAGTCATGAAGTTTCAAAGTAGAGGCGTTTTATTGAAATTGGTAAAATTGGTATCTCATTGCTTTTCCTGCTCCGCTTTCTGCACACTAGCCGTCTCTACCGGAACCTTCTCCGTCCTCCTCTCACTATCCACCTCACCCCTCGCATCTCTCTCCTTTCTCTTCCATCCCGTCTCAAACATCTTCCCCAGCTCAAATCGTGGAAATGGATGCGCGGCTCCACTGAACACAACTTCATCCAACTTCAGGACATCTTCAGGCCCAAACAGTAGATAAAACCACTTCAGCGTCTCCGCCATCCATGCGGGCGACATGTGGTCGCGCTGTGGCGGCGGCGTCAGTGTGACGTCGTCGAGACTCGTGTATCCATTGCGTTGCCCCGCGTCGGTGTGCTGAACGAAAGACTCGAAGATGTCCCAGCCCCAGTGGCGGTAGGTGATATCACCGGTGATGCGGTAGAGGTAGAATAGGGAGGAGACCGTGGAGGGAGACTGGAGGTTCGTGGAGTCGCGGATATCGGGTTTGATGATGTAGTCACGGATCCAAGATGTGTCGGAAGTAGAGGTGATGTCAGCTTCAGAGATGAGGATGCCATCAGAAAGCATGTGTGGAGGGTCGTGAATGTGGAAGCGTACTGCTTCAGGGGCAAGGCCTGTAGGAGTTGCTTGATACATGCTGTAGCACGTTTTGAGAAGTTTTTTGGCGAGGTCGAGCTGTGTTTCCTGTTCTTCGCGCCATTGGAAACCCTTTTTGAGTTCAGGGATGGGGGTACCTCCAGTTAAAGCGAGCGCTATTGTACCAGGAACAGAACAGGAAGAGTGCACCATTTTGGGATTAAGAGCTCCATCGAGCCCGTCGGGCCTTTCCCCAATCAACGTAAAATTTGCCGTCTCGGAGTACACCATGAGGTTCTTCCGAATGCCTGCGAAAGCATCCTTCCACATGCCGTGGTAGACTTCCTCCTGCTTTGAAGTCTGTAGATATTGCTTGATAAGATCCTCTGTTGAGAAAAAGGTCAGCGAGGCTCCAGTACAGATATAAATTGTATCTTACGGTAATAATATTCTCCGCTGCTTCCAAGGCGAATATCGGTGCCTTGGAAAGCGGCTAGGTCAGGATGAACAAGGGAGGGCAAAAGTCCATCTTTGGCACCAATATTGTCGAGTTTCTGGATTGCCTTCTCTGCAGTTTCCCAGTAATTCTTTTCCCCTGTGAGCTTGGCAACGTATTTTAGCTCCAATTGAACACCTCCTGCTGAAGCACTTGATGTTGCACCACCGTTAGTTTGTGCTGGTGCCCCCTTCATCTTTCCTAAGTTGACGTTTGCATATGGAATTCCGGAGGCAGACTCAAAAGCGCTCAGTATGCGATCAGCTAGATCCGCCGCCTTCTCCCGGTAAAGATCTTCTTCAGACGAGCCTTCCACGACAGGGATTGGCGCCATATCGGGATGAGCAGTCGATAAGTAGTGCGCTGAAAGCAACCCACCCAGTAATTGCGTAGTTGCCTCGAAAGTACCGACCTGATCAGAGTCGATGTCGAAGCTCAGAGTTGTTGATATCCAGTCACGCGCATGCGAAAGTTCCGCCGTTAGGTTCATTAATATTAAAGTATCCAAAGAATTCACAATAATCCATCCCATCCCATTCGTTCCATCTATAATCTGTCTTCCCCGTTTGGAAAGAGGCCGGTATTCGTCAAAACCCCAAGCATGATCTTCATACGCACTCCACGTAGTTCGGAACACATCTCGCACTTTTGCTCTCCTTGCATTCCAATCAATGCCACTCGGCCGAGAGCTTCTCCACCACCAACTTTTCATCAACGGACTTTCGTTTGACACTGGCGATGACGGTATCCACCAATACAAGAACATTAACAGGAGTACGACAGCCACCAGAAAGCGTTTCGAACCAAGAGTAGACCTCCTCCTCATTGATGCTGTATAATTGTATGGTTTGTCCTTGTACATGGGTAGTCCCGCCTTCTCCCCACCGAATATAGACCCTATCTTTTGAGCATAACCGTTAATGTATCCGTTTTGCGTTCCTCTTCCTCGCTCCCTCTCGGAGCCTGCCCACATATTTTCTTCATAGCGGCGCTGCGGATCGCTCTGTGCTGGGATGTTGCGCGTAACAGCATACGGCATCCCTCCTTGGCCGCTTGCGCTCGTGCTCGGGCTCGGAATCGTCGAGCCAATGGATGGCCGATGAGTTTGCCTGTTGTGCTCCCCAGCTTCGCGCTTCTCTTCCTGGACGCTGGAAGGAGTAGGGATGGCAGTGCGGGAGGTTCGGGATTGGATAATGGATGAAGGGGAGGAGCCACGGAGGCTGCTGCGAATATTGAAAGGATCGCGACTGTTCATGCCATGAGAATGAAGAGAGTTAGTGTTGGATTAGCCACTTTCTAGGCTTCTCATTGGCTACGAATGTCGATCATTGGCTAGCAATGTCGATCAATAGTGTGGTGGATTATTTGGATTATCTACCCTTATCGTCGGTCACGTGTTTATTATCTAGATATCTAGTTATCTAGTCTAGTATTTAATAACAATATACTTTATCTATCGATTTAATTCACCCTATTAAATAGAACGTGAGTATAGATTCCAAATATAGTTATATTAATCAATTTAATTATTCAAATTAATAAGATTTCAAAGACTCTAGAAAGATTTTTAAGTGTTTCTAAAGCGAATATATACTACTATTTCTAATATATTGCTAGAATTAAATTGCTAAAAAAGCGCTATCAAATGTTACCAAACCAAATTT